>JAODLC010000100.1:21534644-21572030 GCA_026781145.1 Hippopotamyrus pictus | reverse complement strand
TACACCCCCCTGGACCCCCTTAAATGGGTGGAGACCTCCCCCCCCCCCCCCACCCCTGCATTTATGCATCTGCGTTGAATACTGACCCAGGACAGTGCTCCTGCATGGAAATGGAGCTGAGAATACAGCACAGATAGCCATGTGCTACAAGGATATTTAGAATTTTCGCACTGCATCTTTGTCTGTTTCTCAAGCAGCACATGAGTCTTCAATCAGCTGACAAGGCGCTGGGAGATGAAGGTCCCCATGCTGGAGACAGATGGTTCCTCTGCATATTTATTTTAAAATCTCAAAGAACATTAAACTTCATTTTAATCCTGCACACCGAGAGCACAGCTACGATTCATTTGCGCCGCCTGACGTGCATCTCGTTCATCTCTGTGCAGCTTGAAATTCCTCTTGCCAGGAGTCCGTCTGCGGTCTCTGGGAACATCAAGCCAGTGGGGGAGCCGGTCGGCGGTCCGCTGAGACGTCAGCGTTTGAGGGAGGGGTTTCTGCCGGGGTTTGTATTGTCGAAGATCACAGCGACCGCAGTGAAGATGCTGCAGATGCTAAATCATGGACGGGAGAATGGAGCTGAAAACCTGGAACCCTGGTGCCCTGGCAAGGCATCAGCCTCAGATGTGCCGCCCAAACTGTCCTCATTAGCTTCATCTTTGCAGAAGGTGTCTCTGCAAGCCTGATCACACTAAAGACCTCGGTAAACATGCAGGTTACGAGCTTTCCGACTTCCCACCAGCACATAGCCACGGAGTAAAATTACAGGTTTCACACCCCCCGGAATTCGTTTGCTCCAAACCGGGCACATAGCCAGGTAGGAAAATGAGGAGTTTTACCCCTCCTCAAAATTTGTTGGACACCCCCCTCAATAGGCAATTTTGGCTATGGGCCTGACTGAATGGACACATCAATTCAATTTCACATTTCACATTGACCACTGGGACAGGAATAGAGCAATATATTTATGTGTGTGTGTAGTTGGAGGATATGGAGAACATATAGCTCGGCCTGGACCTTTCCCCAAAAAAGATGTGAGGAACCACAACTTGAACACTGGGGGATCAAACACAAAGCAAAAGCACCACCAAAGTGTCTATCCCCAGCAACAGCCTTCTGTTGGACCACAGAGAGGATTAGCTACCACAGACAGGAGAATCCCCATATGCTTGCTGATAAACATTCATTGCAGATTATTGTGTCTATATTTGAAAGAAACAAATAAAATGTTCAATAATTATTGCAAAGGAGGGGAATTCCATTATGTGTTACAAAATAATTTCACACACATCCAAAGAAAATTGAATTAAATCTGATCTCAGTATTACCATCTATATTGTATGTATTTCTGTTGGTTCTGGCGAACAACTTGTTAAAAACACATTAACATTTTTTCTCTGTTTTAATATTGATGCTTGATGTGTGTTCCTCTAACCCTTTTCTGGTTTCTAATCCTAGGTGTTCTAATTAATCTTCTTTTAAATCTTATTATTGATAATATGCATTACTGGAAAATGTTGGGGGATGCAAAGTACACTGAACCCCCACAGTAGGAAAACAAGCACAAATAACTTGTTTTAATATTTACTAGTGATATGAGTGTTAATTACATCTACAGGAATTTCCTCTTAAAAGCTACCTCTTAGTAAAACTGTGAAAATAATCACTGGGACCAATTAACTGAGTATAATTTAATGTTATTGTTTTTGCATTTTTCCCCAACGGCATTTTGCTTGGTAGTTTAGTTTTTTTACTTAGGCATGTGTATGGTGCTGTTTTCAAAAAATAATACAAAACGAACCACGGAGATGCAGTAGCCTCCTTTCTCAGAACCATGAGATTCCACACTTGTGGCATTTCCCGTCATTTTGCAAGAAACTGTTGAGAAAGCATTTGAGCCAGTTACATAAAGCTGTCTCCTGGCAATTATAGATGCAATTATCACTACTGTTATTATATTAAACCGTGAAGTTTGGTTCTCATTCTTTAATAGTTTTGTACACATCATGAATTGCCAAGCCAAGTGTGAGGGCTGAACAGTAATCCTGTAATCTCTCTTCCTGAACCTCTTTTCCACTTTTCCTTGGCGTGGATCATCAGACGCTGGATGCTGGGGGATAAACGCATTTTACAGTGAAGGAGTTTCATTCATTGGGGCGATTCAAGCAGGGTTTGCGCAGGGAGGGCTCTGCAGTAGGCATTTGTGTGGTACCGCCCCCAAAACCCCCCCCCCCCCCAGCATCAGATTGATATTCTTCTACGCAACTGTGGCCTCACACTAGAGCCTCACAATCAGCCACACCCAAATCTTATGTTCGTCATCCATTGGACAGCGCCTCTCCCAATGTCACCTGGGGATGCAAATCCCACATAACAGGAAGCGGCACTGAGGGGAACTGGGTGGCGAAGCAGGACACACAGATTACTTTTGGCTCAATCTCAAATATGCTCTCCTTGCTATTTTCCATGGCGTTAAGCAACTGATGACGGATGTGTGTGCCTGCTTTGTACAGGGAGGCATTCCCGTATGGTTCCTGGGTATAAGTTTATGCTTGTTTGTCCACAGATCTTTTCCCCTGCAGTGAAATGCAAGAAATCATTCAAACATCTAAATTATTAACTTCAGTCTGTTTTCCATGTATTTAGAAGGAACTCTAAGGCATCTCCAGCAACATCCCCACTATTCCTGTCCTACTAGAAAAGTCATCCGTATCCGTGTAATCAACTTAGGCTGTGTGAAGGAAATAAGGATTGTTCTTAAATGCTGCTCGGGAAGTAGGAATGTTTAGTTAAGGCTGATATTTGGTCTTTCTGTGGTTGTTGTAGGCATTAGATTTTTTTTTTAACTGGTGAACGTGGTTTGTGGTCAGTTATATACAAGACCACAGGTTAACCTGTGAAAATGCAACGGTGGTGATGTCTGAGGTTGAGAAAAAAAATGCCTGGTTTACCATCTATTTATGCTGATTGTGCAGTCAAAGACTTGTTTCTGCTAGACCACCATTTACCCACAGACGTGTGTTTCATACTTGGTTCTCTTGCTGTCACCTCTCAGTCATCCACATGGAAAACTCCACAATAACCTTCACACCATTCTCAGCTAGACGCCTTTATCTGTTCCTGTCTTAGGTGACAGCTGGTTGAACCCATCCCCCGTATGTGGTCTAAAGAATGTATGCAGATAAACAGATCTCTCAGCGCTAGGAAATTCCTGCTATGTGAGTATGGTTTTATTATTTATGTGGGAATGGGTGACAAGACTTGGAATTCTTGATACGGCGGCTTGTCAAATTGTTGCATAGCACCGACTGCCAAAGGAATGAAGAAGGTCCAGTTATGTGTCCTGGCTTTGCAACCCAACGATTCATTATTATTTGGATACCATCCAGAGTTTAGGCTTTATTTCTGCCTGATGGAGATTTAATGGCTAAGGGGTCATCTGAAGTAGGGCTGTCTTACAGTCCTGAATTACTATTCTATTGCTCCTCTCATGTAAAACATGGCTCTCCTTCTCAGGATAGCATTTTAAAGGCTGGGGCTGTGAACCGTCAGCTTTAGTATATCTGGCTTTAGCAGAAACATTTTGGACTCCAACAGCTAGTTGCAAGTACGACCGGAATAGGGACCTTCTATCTGAGACATCGCAACTAATGAATTGCGATCGTTAGACGACTGATTTCATTCACGTCGCATTTTTATCTGCCTAATTTCCAGACTTGGATGGCAGCCCTCCTGCTGTGTGCCAGCGATCACAATCAGCACCAGGGGAATGTTTGCATACCCCCCCTCCGTGCAAAAGGACAGACTGCCCTGCTTATCAGCAGCCGTCACCCTTGGCCCCCAGGTCTTCCGTATAATTTTTATGTATGGAGGTCAATTTTCGGATACCCATCCCATGGCCCAAATCTGTTAAGTCACTCTGTCTCCCTGGGATTTGGCTGATATACTTTTTGAAACTATATCTAATTAAAAACAAAATCATGATCTTGTCATATGTCATCATCTTACAGAGCCGCAGTCTTCATTTCTGTGTTACAATATATGATGAAGAAGTGAATTTTAATATTGATTGTATTGTACAAAATATAAGAAAGTCAATTTTCTGCCCTGAATAAAAAGATCACAGGGGAAAATACTTGAAATCAAAACGATTTGTGGTCTGGCCATGAGTTTGTAATAACGCACAAAAAGGTAGAAACACAAGCATCACGAGAAGACATCCCACTTATCGCTGTGCCCCCTAGTGGCCAGGAGTCTACACTGCGCCAACATTGAATAATGCGTGACCATCTGTGAGCAACTGGACACGCCGCAGGAATAAGGCACAGAAAGAAGACAGTGTTCGCATTATTTTCTGGGAGTGCGGCGCACACCATTCCAGATGGACCACATCAGTCCAGAACTTAAAACACACACATTTTACTAATTCTGCTTCACTGCAGAATGCCATAGATTTGGCATGAACAATCGGCATTGCATAATAAGATCAAAAAGACCAGCAAAAACAACAACAACAAAAACCCTTCTGCATTTCCGACATCCTCAAGGCACAGTGATCTCTGGTGCATGTATTACCCATGAATCTCATATATTCAGAATTTCAGAGCAGCGGAAGAATGAGAAACAGGAAACGTTAAGGAACGAAATCCTCGAAAGCGGATTACGCGTGTGGTCTCGGCAGAGCTGAGAAGGCGTCACGAGCCGCACGAACCACAAGTTCATATCTCGCAGCAGTTTGTGGTTTAGAGTGACACGCCGTGTGAAGACGGGGATCCCAGAGGAAACGGGCGGCCCCACGCGGAGATGCAGCCCCCCCCCAGCGAAGCCCGAGGTGACCCGGGCCAGCCTGGGGAATGAGCTGACCTCATTGTTTTTGAACATGCTAGGTCACTCCTGGACCCGTGTTCAGTTGTGTGACGGCTCCTTTAATCAAGCAGCATGCCCCCCCCCCACCCCTACAGGGCCAGAGAGCCTTTAGTGGGGTTGAACAGGGTAATGTCAGACGGGGGAGGTTTTGGCACAAACACCAGGGGGCCGTTCCCATTGTAATTCAGGGCACCGCTCACCACTGTAATGCGATCATGGAGAACAATGAGGTTCCAGGATTTTAGGGCCTCCATTAGATTAGTGTTTCGCAACCCAGTCCTTGGGGACCCTCAGACAGTCCACTTTTTTGCTAATCCCAGCTACCAACACACCTGACCCAGGTATTCAGTGTTCCTGACTGGCAGGCAGCTGGGTGAGAGCAAAAACATGAACTTCCAAGGGGGTCTAGTGAAACACGCGTGACGTCCAGCTGCATCAACGCTCAGGGAGATTAATGTCCATGCGGCGGCGGCAGTGGCCGTGGAGTGGACTCATCGCATCGTAACTGCACACTTCTCTCTCGAAGCAGGAGGCCAGTGAGATCATAGGAGATAAAACAACAGCCCGGAAACATCATTATTCACCCCAGAAGATCACTACGGGGAAGGATTAAAAAAGTCTCCAATCATCAGTTTTTACTTTTAGAAAAAAGGGAAAAAAATCATTAGGAATCATTAGGAGGCACAACAAAAAACAAGAAAACATCTTCTAAATGTCATCTGACTCCAGTGAACTGAACAGCTCAGTATAAGAAAAACAACAAACTGTTTTATTTGAACTCTGTACTACTCTGATTATGTGTAAATGAACACCTGTCGATATCTGGTTAACAACTCTAGAGGCTGAGAAGTTAATTCCATTTGAGATTTCCGATCTTCACTTCATGGACGCTGTCCTTGGATGTTGTAGATGTTCTCCTTAATGGCTGATTTACACCCCAAACACCGGGGCGAGATGACACAGTGCTGGAGTAATTTCTTCGCTCATACCACTGAAGGCGAAGAGCAAACAGAAACCAGACCACGTTGTGACCCTCTAGGGGTAGCAAACTCAAAGCAGTCCAGAGCTAACAGCATGCGTGTGCTGCTTTTTATTTCCTTCCATTCCCTTCGCTCCACTGGCCTGTGTCGTCGCTAATTTGACCCAGTAATTATGCTTTCACCCCCCCAATGCCTCTCCCATAAAAAAGGGCTCCTGTCTCGACACGCCGTACTATGAGCTGTGATGGTTAAATATAATTACACAAGAAAATAACAGCTGATTTCCAAATTACCAAAGGAAATATGGGTAAGAATCATCTGTAAACACATGGCCCTAAAGGAATAAAGTTTGACGAGTTCATGGTCAAGGTAAAACTGGGCTTTGTGGCTGAAGTATATCATTTTCAAAAGGGAGTGTGTAATGAGCCTGGTAAAAAAAAACAGCTCAAATGGTCGTGCATAATTTGTTCAGCAGAAACTAAAGCAGGCTTTCGGAGAGGCCTGCAAGGCTAGAGATAACATACAAGTGCCAATCAGAGCGCCACAGTACCGCTGAAAGGCACCAGGGTGTGCATTTGGAGACGTACCCTAGCGGGCCTCATGCTGGCAATCTGAGAAAACCCACAGGCATCGGCCACACTTGCTATAAGTGACTCGAGTTGGATAAATACCTTAATAACAGACTCCTAAATGCTGCTTGCTGAACATTTCTTCAGATCCTGGTAGCAAACATCTCCCAGCCAAATACACAACCTTGAACACTGTCATCCAAAGTGTCACCCAGTTTCTTTGATTAAGCATAATGAATATGTTTGTAAGAAATTGAAGTATGACTATCCATCCATCCATCCACCCATATATCCATACCTCCATTTATCTTCTAGCCACTTATCCTGTTCCAGGCTGTGGTGAACGTTTGATCACATGCATAATTAATAATGGTAGCTTTCCTGAAGAAACATATGGGTCCAGCCTACTTGCTCCCGAGCCCCCTTGGCAGAGCAGCATGTATTAAAATTAAATGATTAGCTTTAGCATCTTGTCAGCACCTCTTTCTGAACACTGTCACAGGGCACCACCGGGGGGAGTGTCGGTGCGTTATGAGCGCGCAGACAGATGGCCCTGTTTGTAAAAGCAAAGGAAAGGCACACAGACAGAAGCTAAAGGAGAGCAACCTCACATGTTTCTCCTAACGTTTACCGTAACATTACAAAGCAGCAGGAGAGTCATCTTAGTGGAGGCTAATGCCACCGTCTGGCTTCTCCTGTGGCCAAAAACCACGGTCACGTGCGGAGATGGCATCGGGAGAGGAAATCTCTGCTGGCTCCAGGTCCGCGGGCAAGATCCGGGACGAGGAGTGCAAATGACTGACAGCAGTTTAATGAATTTCCCGCTCTCCCCTGAATTAAAGCTTTAGCTGCATTATTCCATTTAGATTTTTTTCCCCCAGAATATATTTACCAGTGACATGGGACTGGATCACCAAAGCGAGACCTAATAAGCCCTTCTAATCTAATTTCCATCTATATTGCCGTGCACTGTACAGTTGGCGAGGCTTAGCGGCCTGCTCTAATTCCCCCCAGACTCAGACCAGAGGCACAGCCTGTTCCGAGGCTGGAGGTCACGGTCTTTCTTTAATGATGTCACGGCGTGTATCTGAATTCCGCGTTTTGCCCTGATTACACCGGTTCCACACTGAGCCTCGAGGCCTACGGGTTCAAGACCAGTTCACGCAGTGGTACCTGAAATAAACCCCAGAGACCTTCATTTCTACAGGGACTAAGACACTTAAGTTCGCTCAGCTTTGGAAAACTTGTAATCATTGTGCAGCAATTTAAGTCTGTAGCACAGAGGATCACATGTGGAGTCGTACATCAGGATGATTAACTGCGGCGAGAATATCTTGAAATTTACACCACGTCCTCACACAATAAATAAGGTCGTGTATTGAAATGTGTTCAGCCTGGCTTGTTTGAGGTGTTTAACGTCACCGCGGGGCGCCGGCTATAAACCAAGTCGTGGAGGTTCTGTGAAATAAGCGCCGGTACCATGGCAGAGAGAGTGCTCCGGGATAATGGCAGACTCCGGCGGAAGGAGCAGCAGCTGCGAAAGCTTCCCGGAGACACTTCTCAGACGGACAGCTGGAATGACGTCAGAGGCGCAGATGTTGGCTCGCTGGGGTGGGGGCCAGGGAGGATCCCCTGGTAGGGGCTGCTGGTGTAAACCACAGGCGCTGCCTTTCAGTGTGGCTCCAGGCCCGGACACAGGTCTCCCTGCCCACTCAGCACAAGCAGCAGATTCACATTCCCTACTCGTGCCCCTCTTGTCTCACACGCACAAACCGACACGTGTTCACATGCACAGAAAACTCACAAACATGGCCGTTTAGCACAACGCGGCTGGTGTCGAGGGTAAATAAGATGATCCAAAAGCAAAAGAATATGAGCAACTGGTCAGTGCTCCTCTTGACCTTCCAAATTAACAGGAGCAACAACAAACTCTGTAGGTCACACTGCTGCCTCAGACCTGCTGGGTTGAGGGTTTGAATCCTGCGCCCCACTGTGGCTGCTTATGTGTTTGTTTGCATATTAACTGAGGTTGCATGTGATTCATCCTGTAGCCCAAAAACAGGGGTTTAGATGCACTGGAGTCTCTGAATTGCCCAAAGGTCCCCCTGTCTTGTACGCTTGTGATAGGCTCAGAGGTGGAAATTTCAGGTCCAGAAAGTACGAATCCAGACCAGGATTTTGTTTCAACCAGCCAATTGAGTACTCTGTAACTGTGACTCTTTATGCGCAACTGGTTGGTTGAAACTAAATCACGGTCTGGATTTGTACTTTCTGGACCTGAAATTTCCACCTCTGGATAGGCTGCTGGGGAAGGGCACACCCCTGTACTGAATAAGCAGCTGGAAGATGGATAAATAACACATGGACAGCACTTCAACAGTAATGACAGTATGAAACTTTAAACAGTGCAAACAAAACTGGCACATTTTTTGAGTTTATTATAGTTTGTCTGTTTATATACATGTACACTGTTCATTTTAAATGACAGTCAAAAATTGGAGAAAAAAAACAATGTACGAATTTAGTAATGTTAGGTTTGGCAGTTGACAAACTGCTAGTACAATTAAGCATTCTTCATTCCTTCAATTCATAGGAATAATATAAATCTTCATTAATTACAAGTAAAATCTAAAGTAGAATTGCTATCACTGGTCAAAGTTGCTAGAGCACCTATACAAGCATCAAAAAACTTAGGAAATAGCACAGATGTCCATATGAGACCCATGTCAGAAATAGTTTGTTCATGTGAGTTCTACTTAGACATTTATGTTCTGAGGGCAGAAGGAGAAATGATTGGTTCAAGAAATGAGATAACCAATCAGGTTGTAGAGGTGGTGGGTCCATGCAACTAAAGCAGGTGGGACCAAGATATATGACTGGTTGGTTCCACCACCTCTAGCTGCTTGGACCCACCTCCTCTACAGTCTGACTGGTCATCTCTCTGAACCAATCAATTTCTCCTTCTGCCCTCAGAACACTTTTGGGTAAGTAAAACTTGCATGAGCAAATAGTTTAGTAATAAGTAAATGCGAATAACAGCGGGTTAATCTTTGCATCCCAAGATAATGGAAATAAATAATAAATAATAATAAATAATAAATATAAGTTGGCTCTCCACTGGGCTGTTGAATCATCCACTTGCGCTTCTGTCTCCAGGGAACCTGTTTACTTGGTATTCAATGTGAATATACAATTTGGAGCAACTCCAAGTCACAGACACTTCTCAAAGCTACAAAAAAGTAATAAACTGCACACATTGTACCAGCTGTTATGACGCAAGCTTCATTTGAATGTTCTAAAACTACGGACTACCCAAGAACATCAGAAGAATTCTTGTAGTCTTGAAAGTCTCTGATACTGAGTCCCTGTAAGTCCCTAACTGGGTTAGCATGTATTGCACCTGGCCAGCATGATTGGGTTAGTATGTGTAGTGCTTGCCCAGTCTGATTAGGTTAGTATGTGTAGCGCCTGCCTAGTCTTACTGGGTTATTATGTGTAGCGCCTGCCCAGTCTGACTAGATTACTGCATGCAGCGCCTACCCAGCATGATTGGGTTAGTATGTGTAGTGCTTTCCCAGTCTGATTAGGTTAGTATGTGCAGCGCCTGCCTAGTCTTACTGGGTTATTATGTGTAGTGCCTGCCCAGTCTGACTAGATTACTGCATGCAGCGCCTACCCAGCATGATTGGGTTAGTATGTGTAGTGCTTGTCCAGTCTGATTAGGTTAGTATGTGTAGCGCCTGCCCAGTCTGACTAGATTACTACATGCAGCGCCTACCCAGTATGATTGGGTTAATATCTGTAGCGCTTGCCCAGTCTGATGGGGTTAGTATGGGTAGCGCCTGCCCAGTCTGACTGGGTTAGTATGTGTAGCACCTGCCCAGTTTGATGGGGTTAGTATGGGTAGTGCCTGCCCATCTTGACTGCGTTAGTACAGTATGTGTAGCGCCTGCCCAGTCTGACAGGGTTACTGCATGTAGCGCCTACCCAATATGATTGGGTTAGTACATGTAGTGCCTGCCCAGTCTGATGGGGTTAGTATGGGTAGCGCCTGCCCAGTCTGACAGGGTTACTGCATGTAGCGCCTACCCAGTATGACTGGGTTAGTACATGTAGTGCCTGCCCAGTCTGATGGGGTTAGTATGGGTAGCGCCTGCTCAGTCTGACTGAATTACTGCATGTAGCGCCTACCCAGCATGATTGGGTTAGTATGGGTAGCATCTACCCAGTCTGACTGGGTTAGTATGTGTAACTCCTGCCCAGTCTGACTGGGTTAGTATGTGTAACTCCTGCCCAGTCTGACTGAGTTAGTATATGTAGCGCCTGCCCAGTCTGATGGGGTTAGTATGGGTAGCATCTACCCAGTCTGACTGGGTTAGTATGTGTACAGTAAGTCCTGCCCAGTCTGACTGGGTTAGTATATGTAGCACCTGCCCAGCCTTCATCCTGGCCTGCATTGACCTTCATCACTAACTCACACAGAGTTGTCTGCTTATCTTGTTCCGCATGACGGGCCTGAAACAGGTGCCAAAAACAACCAACTGCAGGAGGCAGAAACGTGACCGAGGAGGAATGCACACCTGCCGTTTACTGCTGCCCTTTGCAATTGAGCTGAAATTATACTTGGGAGAGCCCCTGAGGATAGAGGCGCTAACACAAAGCTGCCACCGCAGCCTGACATGACGATGTTTACCGAAAAAGTCAGGAGCAAGAACTTCCTTTGAGCCGATATATAGCATGCTGAAAGCTGGAAAACCACAACACACAGGGCATGCGATAAGACAGAGATATTAATAAGCTCTATTTTTATGACTGTCAGACCTGTGTCTGTTCAATTTTTTTTTCTTTTACAGGTCATGTTGATTTACAAACACTCTCAACTATCAATAACAATGTTGTCTATCATCTGATAGGAACTGATCTGCATTTCAGCTGTTATCTCCTGCTGCCACTAAGCACGGCATGGCAGAAGGTTCTACTTGATAAAAACGTAGAAAGTCTGTATTGATTCAACAGTGGAAGTCATTAAAGACATTTACCACTCCTTAAAAAAAGGATTCACAACTTCCCATTTGCAATAATTTACTGATAGGTCATGTAAACGGCAAACCTTTTCCTGTAACATTAACAGGACTGAATTATGCATCAAAACTCATACACTATCGCACTATAACAGCCTCCTGTTTTCTAGGGTCAAAGCATTTTTACTTCAAAACTATGTACATTGTAACTCAAAATGTGGTTGTTCATTTTCAAACATTTCGCCCTCATTATGATTAAACACTATAGGGTGTTAACCTAAAATGGTGATAATATCATCTTAACGACAGATATTTATGAGACTCCTATCATTCAAAACCAGTAAAAAACAGAGTTTTCTGTACAAGACCCACAATAGTCTCTCTGACTTTTATCATTCAAGGTGCTTCAACTTTCTTTAAAAAGAATGAAAGAGGTTAAAAAATGTAAACACATTATTAACTGCAGAATTCACTTGCAGCCTTGGCACAGTACGAAGAATGCCACAGTCTCCCTAGCAATTCATGCTACAGTCAATACGAAAGTCATTAGTGTTTAAAACAGGTCTCTGCCCTGGTAAGTGGAGCCACCACACACAAAAACAATGAAAGTGCCTCAATTAAATGTAAAGTAAAAATGTTTCCTCAAATATTTGCAGCTGAATCACGTTTTCAAAAATGTAATGGTACTACAAGAATATCATTAGTAATTTTACAAAGGGACCAAATATTAGTAGTGCAAATGCTTGAGAATGGTACTCTTTAAGTTTTATTAGCACTATTTAAGTGCTAATAAAAATGTTTTGGTTTATGTTTCGAAAACATGAATGGCAAAGTTTATGAAGCATTGATGCAGGGATTTCCCTTAATCCAAAGACCTCTACATCCTCATTCAAGTCAACTGCCCAAAGTGAACAAGACAAATCTGAATGGTCTATATGTGCAAACAAGCAATATTCTTTGACAGTGCAAAAAATACAGGAGTTAAGCACTCACAGAGACACATGTAGCATTCTAGTGTTGGCTTAAGTGTTGGATTAGTCCATCGCCACCATATATAAACAGCAGCAGAGAATCCAAGCAGGGAACAAACACCAGACAGACACCAACCCGTACCAGGATACCAGCCACCACTGCTTTTCAGGCAATTATTACATCAGGATTTTCCCTGAGAGAGTAGCCCATTCCTCTCGGGACAGAGCTTGGAGGTGGGCATTCAGCGAGGGGAGAGTCGTGTCCCCATAGAAACGGACCCGCCCGCCGCACCCGGGGCTGTCGAAGGTCCAGCCTCATCGGTGGCCCCCCTCCCCAGCAGGCCCATCCAGTGCAGGTTAAGAATGGAGTCGGCGATGATGCGTGCGGTCTTCCGCTGGTACCCCCCTGATGTCACCATGAGGATGGGGATGCCCTGCTGTCGGGCCGCCCTGAAGACAATCTCATCCCTCTTGATGATGCCCTGCAGGAAAGATGTCCACCACCATCACCATCGTCATCATCACCACCAACGCTCGACGTTCCATCAAACCACCCCGCCAAAAAAGGGAGCGATGAGTGACTTAGCGGGTTAGATCTCTGTGCCTGTGATTGTCCGTGGGCCCTTGAGCACGGCCCCTAACCCCCAGCCCCGGGGGTGCCGCACGTCAGCCCTAAGCTATGGGGAGCCGGAAGGGGTAGCTGACGAGAAGAATTCCAATGTACTTGTGCGGATGGCAAATAAAGGATTTATCATTTTATAATCTTTACCATTAAGCTTTGCTCATGGTTTTTCAAGCCCATCCTGCTTCTTTTCTGTCCCCAGCTCGGCTGTCCACAATGTACAAGGCGACGTAAGAGGTCTGAGGTGCGTCAGACCAGATAACGTCTCAATCTGCTTCTTATTACAGCTTCTAGAGCAAAGGCGAAGTACGTGCCAGACAGAACGGGGACACCACCACCGGCAATCAGCAACTCATGGGCATCGGACAGGCCACCACAGGGGTCCGGCACAGCGACCAGCCAATGATAGCCCTGCAGACCTAACCTCTCCCTTCTCCTCGTCACCCACACATTGTACCATATGCATGTGAGCGGCAGTGGTCAGCCCATATTGTAACCCACATGAGACTCTGCATTGTGCGCTAAGAAGGCTGACTTCAGAGAACAGCTCTCACGCATTGACATTAGGAGGGACAAGAGTGGAAAGTATTAGAAAATGCATGCATCCTGCAGGGGAAGTAAGGGAGGGGACGCATCTGTCACGAAAGGAAAAGGTGTAATGCTTCCTTCCACGACACACCCAAATCATAAACAGGCAGGTGAACTCAATAGCTGCTTCCGATCTGTTGCCATGATAACTGGTAAAACACAACTTCAATGCCGGGACCTCTACGGAGACGACTTCAGCAAAACGGAGTGAGGTGGACCTGTGGGGAGATGGAAAGGCCTCCGAGCGGATCGCCGTCCAGGATGTCCGTTCCGGCGTTGTAGACGATGATATCTGGCCGCATCTCGCTGAGGGCTCTCTCAGAGTTCTGCTTTACCTTCTGCAGGTACTCCTGATCCTCAGTCCCCCAGTCTAGCTCCACCTTCCTCTTGATGGCCCCTGTAGCCCAGTGCAGCACGGGAAAAACAGACGAGACATGATGAGGGCTAATGGCTGATTGGCCCTAATCGCAGGGCCAGTTTGTACTGCCCCTTTGACCACATTATTGGGAGAAAAAAACTACACAGTTCATTCATTTTCTACCTACTATTATAAAAAGACCATTATACATATAGTTTCTGTCTGGTGAATAGATCCAGGTCACTGTAAAATAAGTTTTCCAATAGATAGTGCCAGTCAGCAACATTTCAGGCACACAGCAACATAAACTGTGTGCAAAACTTTTGGCAAACGCTATTTACCATCCCACTGAGATTTCTGTTTACTTTTACCACAAACTCTTACATTCATTCCAAGGTGCCATTAGTTTTACCTTAGTTAATTTTTTTTTTTTTTTGCTGAGTGTAAAACAAATGAGGAGAATTAGCCGACGTGCTGGTCGTTAGTGCTGCACACAATGAATGTGGTCAGTGCTGAAATGGTCCTGCTGTGCTGAAATGTCTGATTCTGCTATACTGAAATGTCCTAACTCTCACGCCAGGATCCGCATTGTCATTCTAATTACTGCCCTGCACAGTAAGGAAAAGCAGAGTTTCATCTCCTTGTGAGTCGGCACAAAAGAGAAAAACGCTAAAGCCAGCGATGCTTTAGTCAACTGCCATCCTTTAGTTTATTAGCGAATTCTCCCTCTATCCTAATTGGTATTTAAAGCTTTTTCAGCTGCAGATGAGGACACTGGGAAAAACCAAGCTTGCAGACTGATCTTTTAGTCTTTGTAGACATTCAACTGCTATGAATGCAAATGCTCACAGTAAAAAACCTCAAAGGATTAAAATCTAAAACTGAATTCGACAGTCTAAGCACACAATCTCTTAAAGGAGGGAAAAAGGCTTTTAAATCTTGGCTCAGAAATTTGTCTTCAGATATATCTTGCATGCATTAAACAGGCCTCTGTTTTGCGGTGATTTCAGCGACATCGTTGCTTAGCAGAGCTTCTACAACGTATGCACCATTTCCATAATCGCTGTCACACTTTACTTCACATGTAAAAGAGCCGCCTAGTGACCATGCATATTTCCAGTCTTCAATCATTCATACTGTAGTACACGCAAAAAAAGACTATAATTTAAAATTGAAGTTACGTGGCCCTTCCAGATTAAATGATATTGTCTAATTTTAATAATTTTGAATATTTTTACGGTTAAAACGCAATGCTTAGAAACACTTCTGAGTTCCCAGTCCCTGTCATCATATTTAACATTCTGTTGAAAACACAAAGGTGACTTTGCCATTTAAAAAGATACTGCAGTGTCACATGATACATAACACTGCCACCTGCAGTCAGGTTTGACAACTGCAATCCCTCAGCAGAACAACCCCATATCTTATTTGCATATTTTCTATATGGATATCACATTTTAATGAGAACTTATAATTGTAAAATGTCACAGATTTCCATCTATATATGTGGCTTCATACTTACATCATGCTATATTTCAGACAAACCTCCTTCCTTTTAAAAATAGTTCCATCTATTATCTTTGGACTAATGTGATTTCCCCCCACGGGTTGGATGAGATTCGACACTTTACACCAAAACAAATAATTGATGTCTGCAATGAAATGTAATTTACGTTTGGCATATCCGTCCCCCGGGTAGATGTAGCGGTTATAAACATCCATTATGTAGACCCGGTCATCATCCAGGAAGTCTCGCTCGTGCCCATTCCCCTGCAATGAGAATTGCCACTTGGTTACATCATCAGCACACTGGTCATTAACGATAATAATAAATGGCCGGTTATAGCCAATTAAATGACGATGACAGACTCAAAACAGCCGAGGCTGCTGTTGACCCCTTGAGGAAAATATCTCAAACAACTTCAGCTGCATAGCTGAGAAAAAATGATAAAAATGAAGAACTGCACTACACAAACTGAAGAGCTGAGGCTCCTGACCTGCACTCCAACTCCTGAATATGTATAATAATCACGGGTGCCCTTTAACCTCATCCAAAAACAATACCGAGTTCATGAGGTATATATCTCTCAGAGTCCCCCTCTCCCCTGTTGTATCTCGGCAGTCGAAGTCGACATCATTTCCATCTGAGTGGTACCACGTCTACCAGCCTGAGGGAAGACGTCATGGGTATCAAGGCTGGGAGCCGTCAGTCCATCAGTCCCATCAGGCTTCTTGGTCTCGTCTCCCGTCGGGGTCAAACGAGAAGCTTTATGCCATTGGCGTTAATGTCCTTGCAGAGACGGCCTTGCGCCCGGGGGACTGGTGGTTCATGAAACCTTTAGGTGGTTTGAGAGACCTTTCAAGGTTTGGAAGGACAATGAACTGCTGGGAGAACAGTGCTGTCATACTCAGTCTTATCTGCTTTCAAAAAGTATTTTATTTTCATTTTTTCCTCTTATTTGCATTTTTATTAGATTTTAGTACAGTGTTTCTTAACCCAGTCCTCAGGGAACCCCAGACAGTCCATGTTTTAGCTTCCTCTCAGCTCCCAGCGCACCTGTACCAAGTATTCGGTGTTTCTGATTGGCTGGGAGCTGGGAGGGAGCAAAAACATGCACTGTCTGGGGTTCCCCGAGGACGGGGTTAAGAAACACTGTTTTAGTAGCTTATTCAAAGATATCGTTAGATATTCTTTTAAGTACTTTTGGGGCTTTGGTTCTTTTGGCTAGGTCACTTCTTTAGCCAGATGGACACCTAGTAGTATCTTTTCAAATCAGTATTTTCTTTGATAAAACATGATTACAAAACTAATGGCGCTTTTCTACCAGAGGTGGAAATTTCAGGTCCAGAAAGTACAAATCCAGACCGTGATTTAGCTTCAACCAACCAGTGGAGTACTCTGTAACTGTGACTCTTTATGCGCAACTGGTTGGTTGAAGCTAAATCACGGTCTGGATTTGTACTTTCTGGACTTGAAATTTCCACCTCTGTACATCCAACACTGAAAGCCACCCAAAGGCCAGCTGGGGGTGTGTCCAGGCACTCATGTTAGCTGGCCGACAGAACCCCAGGGTGTGAAGGTTGCACTGGGCTGCATCAGGACAGCAGCTGGACGACCTCCCTGGCCCTCTGCGCCCTCTGCTGGCCGTCGCTCTGCTGCGCCCCCTCCAGCCCCCGCACCAGGGCCTCCGCCTTCTGCACTGTGGTGTCCCGTGCACCCCCTCTCAGCCCCTCCAGGTAGGACAGCAGCACCGCAAAGTGTTCCTCCGGGATCTGTGGAGGAGGGGTGGAGGTGTGAAACGGGCTCACACACGCCTCCTAGAGCCAAATGCCGGCGGTGAACGAAGCAGAGGGGCCTCACTAAATGGTGACATTAAAACTGAGCAAGATGGCTTAAAATTTCCCTCCCGAGCAACAGCTTCTTTGTCACACCCTCCAGGTTTGAGTGGAGGGACCAAAACGTGAAGATCTGTGATCGCCAACGTGTCACTGACACCATGGTTTGTATTCATCGAGCCCTTCAATAGTTTAATCAAGTACTTCAATGGTCTTACTGTACGCCAAGCTTTTCTTGAAATCCCAGGTCCAACAATTAGACATTAGATCAGCTAGCAGTGTGGACAGCTTTAAACAACATAACATGCTATTTTTTTTTTACAGACAGGCCAAAGATGTTGATCGTCTTTGTTTTATTACCTGTGAAGCACTTTGTGAAACTCGTTCTTGAAAGGCATTGCATAAATAAACTACTTCATTGGCGGAACAGGGCAAGTACATGGGACAGAGTACCATTTCTGGGGGGTGGGCATTGGGGGAGCCTCTGTGCCCCCAAGGCCTGCAGGCCGTTACCTTCTCCGTGTCGAACATGTGCTGCAGCAGCCAGGTCTGCCTCGTCTTCTGGAACTTCCATTTCTTGCGCTTCTCAGACCAGCTGCCAAGAAAGGAGAGCTGATCAGGGCGTCTCGCGGACGCAAAGTCAGCCCGGTAAATCGAGGGTGACCGGCGCAGTGGGGGGTACGACCCAGACAAGCAAAACAAGCTGGCAGGACAAATCTGTTATTGGGAGAAGCTGGTACAGCAAACCCGCTAGAATGAGACAAATTAAACATGGACGGCAACACGAGGTTTTAATATTCTGTGCACGACTGGTATTTACGGTGTCATTCCAGCTTTCTGACAAACGGTGCTGACGAAATGGAGAACGATTTAAATATTAGTTGTGTTTTGGGAACAGTTATAGCTAAGTGCAAGCAATCGTAATTAAGATTAAAGGCGGCAACTACTATAATTTTAAACTACCAGTTCACTAATTAAATCACTTATTAAAATGAATGATAAAACAGTGCTGGGAGAAAGCGCCTCACTCCTCTTTAAAATCCAACAAAATGCCTTCATGAAAATAACCGCACTGCTCCGCGAACTGAAGACAGACATGACCTTTAGCACCTGATGAAGTGCGACTTTATTCTGGGCTGGGGGTGACAGGGGGATGGGGGGGCCTGCAGAGGGATGGGGGTCTGCATAATGAGGCGCTTGAGAGAATCTTGTCGACCTGGGTCATTGCGAGGGTGGGGCTGAGGCGGCGCCGTCCTCCGCCAGCGGAGATTCACACGCAAAGCCATGCAGCTGCTCAGACATTCCCTGCACAGTCGGCGCTGCCTCAGGAGGAGGCCTCAAACCGGGAGCACACCAGCTATCTCATAACTAAGAGAGGGGACAATAGCAACAAGGATCTGCTTGCATACAATGCAGAGGCAGTATCTTCAGAGTACTGGGATTTACACACTGCATGCAAACGGACTGAGAAGTGATTTACATCATCTGCATTCATTCAGCAGATGCTTTTGTGTCCAGCGACATATGGAGAGCGGGGCCACCCAGGACCCCTGGAGCGACTGGGGATAAGGGCCTTGCTCAAAGCATCACTGCCAGCCACTGGAGTTGAACTCACAACCTCCTGGACATTGGCACATGCCAAACATGCCTAGTGGACACTAAGTGCCTGAGCAAAGCACTGTCCCCTTTCCTCACATGAATATTAGTGAAAAAGTAACAGAAAATATAAAGGAAGCATCTGTGGAAAAATAATATTGACTTAACCATCACATTGGGTTTAGATTATGATCCATACCTGTATCCATAACTAGTTAACTGTGAGGCAACCATCAGTAAAGAAATCCAGGATTTGAAGGAACAACCTTCTTAGCACGGGCCAAAAGGGCTAACCTGCAGAGTAACACACCGCACACAGAAGTAACTGCTAAACAGATAAGCTTGGAATCACTGCTCCATCCCTCCATCCATCTGCTAGCCCTTTTATACAGTTAGGTTTACACTAGCAGGTTTTATCCAAAGCACAACTATGAATCACAATATCATAGTAATAAGGCAGCGGAGCACACAGGGATGGTATGAAAATGACATCATCCACAGGTCTGTTTTTAATATGCTGCTGGGGAAATGCCTGATAACAGATGCGCCCTAACACCCCCCCCCACCCCACCCCATGCCTGAAAGAAGCCATTTTTGGAACCACCCCAACAACAGGCGCAGTAAAGAGGAGTCACATGAGCAATCACATGTGGAGCACATCTGGGGGGGGGCTCTGTTAGACAGCCCACGTGTTTTGCTGTTCATGAAATCTGATTGATCTTCAACGGATTGATTAAGCCGATTATTACTAACTGCAGTTCAGGGACACTGCATCAATCAAGGTAAGCTGCAGCGCTTTTATCCCAATCACAGGTTTTTCTTTACCTGAAGATCCTGAGTAGCAGGATAAGCGGCTGGGAGATGGACAGAGTTTATCTAGCTTTGCGTGTTGGGATAAAACCATCCAAGAGGCTTTGAACTGAGCTCAAGCAGCGCCGTTCTGTAAGTCGACCACTTCATGTGCTTTAAACCGGGCTCATCTGACTTTGATACATTGACAGGGAGCCTGACTAGACGACGCGATTCTACAAGGGTGGTAGGGAGCCTTGGAAAACCATCACCGCAATGAGGCCAGGGCCAGACCTCAACATGTTTCTCCACCCAGCGTTTTGTAGAAGGAAACCATGATTTTATCGTCAGTTAAGCTGACATGCACGCATATCAGTGCGGTGTTTTTATATATTCATGACCACCGACCCACAAGCGTGTGCACACATACTCACACGCACAATGTTACACATCATGTATTCGCATATTCATACCCCGAAAGGCCCCAGCTTCCCTGAACCCAGAACTTTTACCTCAAATGGCCCCACTTCAGACTTGCAATGTTCCTGAAGTGTTATTTTTATATGAAGGAAATATGCTTAGTGAGTATTGATTTGAACTTGGCTGCCGTGATGGTAAACATCATTGGTCACTATGACAATGTATACAGAGTGAAGCCAGATCCCAGGCTACCAGGCTGAGGTGTCTCCTGCTTTTCTGTTCAGGACAGCGACTGAGTCACACACTGCAGATCATCGATGGCCCGTGATGAAGGAACGATCAGGTCACTTGACATTAGGGCTGCCATGCCCCGGGTCAGTCAACGGTCACCATACTTCCTAAACAGCAGGAGTGACATAGTTAATTAAATTACATTGGGGGGGGGGTCGGTCAGTTCTGCTATTCTGTTTTCCTTTACATGCTTTCTGGATCTCAGAAGACCAATTTACCATGGCTTCAGCATGCAAAACCTGAAGCAGATATTTCTGGCGACGCAGCCCCAGCAAGCGTTATAACAAAAACATGGGTAAGAGGACAGACTAGCAGAAATCAGAGAGCATTGATACCTTCCTCCAGCAGAAAGAACCCTCATCAGCTACAAATACGAAGGAAGTTAATAAACGCTCATTGGCGTTTTACTTACACAAAAATGTTCCGAGGGCAGAAGGAAAAATGATTGGTTCAGAGAGATTACCAGTCGGATTGTAGAGGAGGTGGGTTAAAGCAACTAGAGGAGGCAGGACCAACCAATCAGATGTCCAGGCCCTTCCTCCTCTAGTTGCTTGGACCCATCTTCTCTACATTCTGACTTCTTGTCTCTCTGAAGCAATCATTTTCCTTCTGCCCTCAGAACATTTTTGTGTGAGTACAAACTCCCACAAGCTTAATAAGCTCTGTAAGCGTCAGTCAATGGCAATATAATAGAGCGCCATTCGAAAAGGCAGCAACGCCAGCATTCAAAGCAAGGCGCCCAACGTGTGGCTGGCCCTGCATGTTCAGAAAGCCGCCGTGTAGTTTCAGTCACCCGACTCCTCCGGCCTGACGTGGCCACCCCCACCCTCCCCAGAGTGCGTGAGCTCCTCTGCGGGAACTCGGATAACGCTAATGGGGCCCCATTAAGCAATGCAGAAAATGTGTTTACTGGTGTTTAAAAATGGCACCATAATGAAGAGGGGGAGGAGGAGAGGAAGCCAGGGGAGGGGCAGAGATACATTCTACGGAATAATGCCTCTGTATACCAAAGCAGGAAAGCTAGCTCCGCAATGACTGACGCCACAAAATGTCACATAAGTCTTGTGACATGCCTTGACCTTTCAGTGCCCAATTCCAGGTCCTCACATGCTGGGCTCCTGACTAATTAACCCTCGCTTCCCTGTTGACTGAAGGTACAGCATTATTTAAATCATGCCAAACAGATCAATGCGGTTAGGGACCAACTGCAATTACGTCATGAAACTTAATGAATTAAAACGTAACTCTGATTAATCAATAATGCATGGTCTAATGAGGCAACGAGTAGTTAGGCAATCAATTTATTAGCTTCTTATACTTACCAAATAAGGAATACATCTCAACTCATATATAACACAGTTTTCACATCTTTAAAACAAGTAATTCCCAGGATTCATCCAGTTATAAGTTTGATAAGACTAAAAATATTCCAGTTCGGATGAAGAACCAGAATACCTGACCAGTACGCTCATGTTCCATTTCAGCCTGACACTTCAAGTAAAATATCACAGCCTATTATTAAGACACAGAATAGAATCTTAAAAATTAAAGCTTAATTAAAGGGCACAAACACAGAGCATGTTCTCCTTCATTATAGAGCCATCAGCGAGCGACTGTGGGAATGCATGTAAGCAGTGTTCCCATTGGAGGAGTCAAGAACTCTGTAGGAAGGCAGCGTGGTCAGCATGTAAGCAGTGTTCCCATTGGAGGAGTCAGGAGCTTTGTATGAAGGCAGCGTGGTCAGCATGTAAGCAGTGTTCCCATTGGAGGAGTCAGGAGCTCTGTATGAAGGCAGCGTGATCAGCATGTAAGCAGTGTTCCCACTGGAGGAGTCAGGAGCTCTGTATGAAGGCAGCGTGCTCAGAGGAGGCGTGGAGGATCATACGGGCCATTTTTAAGTCAACGATTCTTTCAAGCCCTAATTCTCGCTACACTGAGCCACATCCCATGCTTGGCCGTGAGTGGAACAATTCAGCTGCTGGCTGTTAACGTGTTACTACAGCTTACTGCCTCATCCATATGTTGTGGGACCGGCCAGGCTCCCAGAGAAAGGGCCCATTCGTCAATCGCCTCTTTCGCCGTTTATCGTTTACGCGTGGGCGGTTGCCGTGGCTGAGACGGGAGAGAGGGACACATGTAGGGGGCATGAAGGAGATTCACCTCAGGATCCTATTTCTAATAAAGCGAAGTCACCCTGCTCCCTCCAACCTTCTGCTGACGCCATCACCCCCCCCCCCACGAGTCACCAGATTCAGGGAGCGCAGCAGACATATCTAGATTCATACCTTATAAACCTTATAAATCAGCTAAACCGCTGACAGCCCTTACGATAAAAGTCTTTATGATTCATTCGGATCTTACCACACTTACAGGCAAGTTTCCTAGCAACCGAATTTTGTCGCATACATTATTTTCTTTCACCGCAGGAAGAAAATCACAAACAGCATATTGAGCCAGAAGCAGTGACGCTGATCTGGATACCTTTTTCTGTGTGAAGTGACCCCCCCCCCCGCCGAGGTCTGCAGGGGCCGCCTCCTTTCAGCACAGCTTAATGACGTTGACTGCTCGTCCCGTCGGTTCAGCTCCTCTCCCTCACGGCTCGTTAGGCTAAACACACACCCTGCTCTCCCGAACGGGCCACTGCCTTCTGCCACTCTCACCAAACATAAACACTAACCTTGTTTTTCACAAAAGCTACAGATGTTTCTCAGCATGTCAGGTGCCATGTACAATATCTTCAGAACATACATGCAGAAAAAAAATCCCAAAATCCACTTCTAGCGTGCGCACTTTATTTCCAGTAACTCTATAGTAGTTCTTTACTCCTGCGAATAATCAAAATCTAGACCAAATCTGGACCCAGAAGTAAGCGGATCCAACCTTGAGGTTTAGTGCTGTACTTAGTCCGCCATGCTTTCCTGTTTCATTCAATATATTTTTAAAATAAATTCAAGGTTAGCCTAGCATGCCTTAACACAGGCCAGTTCCAGCATAACCACACTATAACAAACAAAAGTTAACGCAGCTGGCTGCAAGAGTATTAGTAGTATTTTTCCTTTTGGAGGAGTGTCATGGGCGGACAGGGACAAGGTGTTCTGCTTCTAATCAGAGCGATGTTTGTTTGGCAAACACCAGAACAGGACGAAACCCAGCCGCGCGGAACAACTGGATCCAGATGACGGCTAATTGGTAACATCAGCAAACCTCGCCCCCCCCAACACCCCAGCTCTACCGTAAAGGGAGGCAAAAACAGACCCGCGGTATGGGGACACGTACACCCCTACGCTCAGCCCTGCACCCCTACATGTCAAACAGTTTCCTGGGTCTCACAAATTCTTGAAGATGCTTTCCATGCTGCAGTGATGCTCAGTGTCTGTTTCTGGAAGCATCTAACCAGCCTGCTTATGAGTTTGGTCTCCGTTGCAGAAAAGCTCAAGCTCTCTTAATAGGCTTAGGAATAAACTGTAAAGTGTTTTTTTCAGATGGATTCTCTCCCTGTATCTCATACATATATACATACAGTTTTTGCATGCTGTAAATGGCTGATAAAGTTCAACATACTAGATACTTGATATACTTGATTTAAAGCACTTGCTGAGTCACTTAGCACTGAGGATTTGAACCTTTGGGATTCAATACTCAAGTATTCAAAGTGGTATTCCTGCCAGATACTGAATTTGTATAAATTTGAAAGTTCCCTATCTAAGAAATTTAACCAAGATGTATGTGTTTTGCTGAAAGTTTGGAAGGTTATGTTTGGCTGTCTGGGCACAGAGCAGCTTTTAGCGTTTTACCTCCTCTGTGTGTGTGTATGTGTGTATTGTATTTTCCAGTGAGGGTGGACTTAATATGCAGTGCTGCACGTCCCAGAGGATCCTGGTACATGCTGTCCATCCCTCATACTCTGAGCACTTCCTAAAGTGAACTTCCTGTTTCATGCCTGTTACCCCGCAGGACGGACAGGGATTGGCAACCCGAGGCAAGTCGTACGCAAACCAGACGCCACTCTTTTGTTTTTCCAGTGCTGAAAACAGAATGTCCTGCCTGGAGCAGAAATTGTCTGAAGAGCATTTTTTGGTCAAAGTGATGGACAAGACCAATATATGTGTGTGTATTTTGACCACATCTACAAATACTACGCAGAATGCTCTCCTTTTGTTTCCGGACATGCTGGACCGACTTTTTTTTTGTAGAAGCAGGAACACGCAGCAGGGCTGAAAGCAGGTCACGTGGCATCATCCATATTACTTACGATGGTCTGATGGTAATGCAATATCCAGCCTATTATTTATGCCATTCTGTTATTACCAAACCCAGTAAAATGTCCCCAGTCGGGGCTCTCACAATGGCAGGATGTCCCATGCCAAGCAAATAAGAAAAATATGTCCTTTCATTTCTGTCTGACTGCATATCAAAAACAGAGCTGTTATGAATCCTGAGGTTAGGCATAACAAAGGGGGGACAAACTTGTTTATGAATTCCTTCAAGATGGAAGAAAAGAAGCCACAGGGCAAGGCATTCTGACAAAGCTCCAGGCGATGGATGCGAGGGCTTTGTCTTCAGGAATGCTTGACATAATTACAGTAATTAGTATGCGGGCAGCATGGAAATCAGTGGGATTATCACTGGGATTATCTGCCATTGGGATATTCTTCCATCGTGACAATCATTCCCCATTGTGACAGTCCCCCATCGTTACAATCCCCCATCGTAACAATCCTCCATCTTGATAATCTCCCATCGTTACAATCCCCAATCATGATAAGAATTTAGAATTTGGTGATCAGTGGTCATTGTTAACACACCACAGCACAGCACATAGTGCGCAACAACGTAATGTGTCCTCTGCATTTAACCCATATGTGACTTTCGTGACATAGCAGGGGGCAGCTAATTCAGCGCCCGGGGAGCAGTGCTTGGGGGTGGTACCTTGCTTAGGGTACCTCAGTGGTGACTTGCTGGTGGGGGATTCGAACCTGCAATCTTTCGATTACAAGTGCGCTTCCCTAACCATCAAGCCACCACTGCCCATCTCCCATTGGATAATCTCCCATTGTGACAATCCTCCATCTTGTTAATCCTCCATCTCCCATCGTTACGATCACCCATCATGATAAACTCCCATCATAACAATCCCCTTCGTGACAATCTCCCATCAAGATAATCCCCCATTGGGATAATCTCCCAGTTGTACAGGGAGAGTTCATCTCTTACCATGTGAGATACTCCAGGGCCAGCTGGGCGGCTGAGGCCTTCTCCATCACATCCTTCTTCACCGTCTTCCCCTCTGCTTTCAGCCTCTTCTTCTCCTCCTTATTGCGTAGCTTCTTCATCTTTCTCTCCAAGACGCGCCTCTCCTCTGGGCTCAGGTCATCCTCCCCACCTTCCGGCTGCCCTTCCTCCACCTCTTCCTCCGTCACCGCGGACGCCCTGTGCTCCGAGACCTTCAACCAGACAGACTTGTCAGACGGGCACTATCCCGCACACCTCTGCTACAGGCTTCAGTTTCACGCTGTTTCCTAAAAGCAGGGCATTAAGTGTGTAATACATTATTCATACATGGAGTTTTCCCATGTCACCAGAGACAGTGTCTTCAGCACCTATCTGCCATTTAATTCCAGACGTGACATTTTTATACAAAAGCGGCTCACAGTCCCCTTCCACTTACATAATCAGAAGCTTTACATGAATGACTTAAGTACCACAAAGACACCACTATGTTAAGCTACTGCTTAGATTAGGGCTGGTGTTGCAGTTTTCATCCTCTCATTTCAGTTGCTGTCCAAGACTGCTGTGGCTTTTCTGGAAAATAAACTAATCATCTAATGATTCTAAGACTTAACTACGGGAAAAAAAAATCAGTGGAACTTTGAGCTGCAAATCCTCAGAAGCAGAAGCAGAGATTCACGCACATAAGGTTTCCCAAACTGTAGATCACCCCCCCTCCCCGCTCATATCCCCATCCTCCTTATCGCAAGATGAGAAAATCTAGAGGACTCTGCACTCCCCTTCCTTTAATATACTGATGATGCTTGAAACAGACATGTGACCCCCAGATCTGAGAGCACATTGGCAGACCATTAAGGTTAGCGGGTATTTTACAGGGCCTGTTAAATCTCTAGAGAACACACACTCTCCAAAACCCTGACAGACAAACGGTGTTGTGTTATTTAGAGAGGATGTGGGGCTTAATCACAAGCCCCCCTCCCAGAGTGATCCAGTGAGCTCTGGGGGGGGGGGGGGGGTAAAACACCTCCATCAAGCCAAGCAGCTTTCTCCACAGGCCACAGCCAGTGGCAAGTAAATCACCACAGGCGGATATGTGGAGGAACAAAGCCTGCCTGTGTAGTGTCAAAAAGGGCTGCTCTGACTGCCAGAGGAGGACAGCGAGCAGAGTGACGGTGTGAGCAGGACAGCGAGCAGAGTGACGGTGTGAGCAGGACAGCGAGCAGAGTGACTGTGTGAGGAGGACAGCGAGCAGAGTGACGGTGTGAGGAGGACAGCGAGCAGAGTGACGGTGTGAGGAGGACAGCGAGCAGAGTGACTGTGTGAGGAGGACAGCGAGCAGAGTGACGGTGTGAGGATGACAGTGAGCAGAGGGCTGCTTTTACTTCCGATAAGGCAATCTGAACATAGCAATACATTAATAAGTCTAAAACTGACAGCTGAATGTGAACAGTGACAGAAGCCATAATTTTAGGCTGTCACATGAGAAAAGCCCGTTTACTGTGCAGGGTGATGCAGCCCGCTATCTAACAGGTGGCTATAAACGCTCTTCCCGCCCCCACCCATCTGGCTCCCACATCTCATATGGTTCTCCTTCCACACACTGTATCTCCTGCACACAGTCTATCTAGCTCTGAATGGCAGAAAATCAAGCCAGTAAAACTCTATCAGCCAAACTTCAGATTGAGTATGTAAGGCATCCCTTCGTTTAAAATATAACTGCCCGAACGGGAAATAAAAGGACTTTATTCTCCATAGTTCTCATGAAACCACAGAAACACCCACTGTCTTTATTCTCTCCCACTACCTCAGATTCATTCACAAACTGAAAAAAACTGAGACATTTAATGATTAAAAAAAAAGTGATAAAATCTTCCTAGATCGTCTGAAGGAATGCATGTGGGCAGCTGGTGTCTCAGGGGGTTAGGGTGCTGTGACCGGAAGGTTATCGGTTCAAATCCTGTAGTTAGCAGGGTGATTTCACCACTGGGCCCCTTAACTGTCTGACCCAGCTTTCTCAAAAATGCACATCGCACTGAATAGAAGCATCTGTTAAATAGATGTAATGTAAATATTTGTGGAGTTTTAGGGGGATTTGCCCATTCAAAGAATAGAGCAGGAAAAGACCCCAGATAGACACACGACCGAGGGACTGAATGTGCATCAGCAGCTAGACAAGCCCCCTCCGCTCTCTCCTCCAGATGAGCCCCCCCCCCCCACACCCGCCGGGCCCGGTTCAGTCCGGGCTGACAGATGCCCAGCAGGTTTCTCTCCTCGCCTCCTTACCGAACTCACGCTCGACAACGCGAAACCCACAACCGGAGAGCGTCCTGCCTCCACGCCGGCGTCCCCAGGGACTCGTGCAGCTATAGGGATGCTGCTTTCAGGCCTCACCATTATTACTGTATATCTTGGATAATATTTCAGCCCAGTAAAACCAGAACCAATTACACTGTGGCTCTCAAGGATGCGACAGAATTGACCTAAAGAGAAGCCGCAGGGGATCCGACTGGGGTGAGATGAGCCACTTTGCTGGATAATGTGATCCAGGCAAAGGCAGGATGTGGTGACACTGCACTGGCCCCACATCACTCCCCGCAGAGCTGAAGGAGAATTAAAAATGTCGCCCATCTGCCGGAACATTCTTCTGTCTAGAACAGCAAACCGAGCTGCTTGGATTCAATTAACAAAATGGTTTTGGAAAACAATATCTGAATTACAAACCAGCTCACTCACACATCACACATCTTGTCCACGTTACTTATTCCACATTCGTTATACCTGAAATTATAACGCCGAACAAGCACAGGGGATTTCAACCAGTGGCTCTGAAGTGTTTCTCTCTGTAGAAGGCAGCTGCTTCAGTTGCTCAGTATCCCTGCATGCTACATTATCCTGTTATGTAACACATATAGGCTAGTCAAGGTGCAATTGCTGAAACAGAAACTTTTACCAAGAAAATAAAGGAAGGTGTTTTATCCATGTGGAAACCAATTACACAGTAAATGTATATGGGAGGTGTTTATCTCTGTCAGTTAGGGATCAGTGTTTGAGTCTCTTAGCTGGTAGAGTAATCAAATCATCACTGAGCCCTTGAGCAAAACATGTAGCCCAGCTCCTCTAGGGCTTCCGGGTGCTGGCTGACCTCCAACTTTCCTCACTCTTTGCTTAGGACAAAATCGTCTAAAAATAATGTTGATATCCACCAAAGAAACACACATACAAATCTATCCTTCCAGTTACCCATCCAACAACACAAATTAAGTTTAGGCAACAAGAGACAGAAGGCAGGACAGATCCTGTACAGGATGGTATTAGATGGACACAAATTTAAGATGTACTGTATAAATGCGGCCCCGTCATGGTAAGGCTGTTCTGGGGGGAGGAAACTCATCTTCTCATGTGAAAGGTGGGGATGCCCTGCACAGGGCCTCCAACGTCCAGCGGGGGTGCGAGGAGCGTCTCCATGGAAACAGGGCTGAGAAAGCAAGCTCCACCCCCACACAGCTCTACAGACATCAGCAATCGGTGGGAGTGGAAGTAGGGTTAGCATCACCCATGGGTGGGGGGCACGTTACACAGGGGTCCACTCTCAGACATCAGCAAAGGCGATCAATAGGCTGACTGATTCTGTTACACGCAACATGTGAAACGTAAAAGGACAAAGCCGGAATCTTGACAATGACAAGTCTAAATTACGGCCATTATGTTTACTCTACAGATCAAAGGACCTTTACCATGCAAAATCTTTGCATTTTCCTTATCAGTTCAAATATCAATCACTTGCATTCTGCTCCGGTCGTAACTATGGATACATATCGGCAACACAACTCACAGGCTCTTCTGTATTCAGATATTTCCCTGTAAACTCTATCCTATCTCGTCCACCCGTCAATTCAAGCAAAATCCACATCTAAGCTACAATTATTTTACTTTTACTATCTTTTTTTTGGTTCACATTTTTTGAGTTCTTCCAAAGCACAGTAAGTCTGACTATGCAGATAGGACAACTATAGCCTAAATAGCTAAACCTAAACCTAAACCTAAACTCTGTAATGCAGAAGCAGACCAGCAGGAGGCAGCAGACGGCCCGTAGCACAGGGTTGCCATGACAAGTGAGACGCGGCTCTGAGCCTGCAGGTAATATAATCTATGGTGATAGGCAGCTGCCCCCTGCCAGCCTGAGTGACCCGGGGGGGTTATTGAGAGACTAAGCAGGCCGCACAGAGGGTTTGCTGGGGAAAGCCAGGAGAAAAGGCTGCCAAGTTTCACTGGAAATTTCATTATGGCTGTCTATTGTGTATGAGGTAGCATTTCTGTGGTTATCTGTAAGGCATCATCCTGATTTTGCAAGTCACTTTCCGGTAACCTTCTCTGATGAATATGTATTACATCTGAGATTTTATGAAAATTTCTGTACATTTCTATAAAAATATCATAAAAAAAAAATTGTTGGTAATTTAATCCTAACTAGTCTTATTGTAATGGAGTCCACAGAAGTAGTAAAGACTACTAATCTGACGACACCCGCTGCACTTTAACTTAAACTAGAAAGCCAGTATTTCAGAAAGCACTGGAAACATAATTTAAAGCATACGATTAAAATACTGAAGCTGTTACACAATTAGATTTGTAACATATATAGAGTGATCAAACAATGCTAATGACTAACAGTGAGTGTTACTTAACTTAACGTCGCCACATAAAAGGTAATGAGCAGATAAAATGGATTCAAAGTTTTCAGTAGGTCATAAAATTACAGAACATCACAAGGTTTTTATGAGTACATAACTCCCCCACAGCTTCCAAATTCACCCCTACATAAGATACGTTCAGTGACATTTCCAGTAAAAGCTGAAATTCATATCACGGCAGGCCTGTCCTGAGCCATCCTCAGCGTGAGCGCACACGGTAAACCCAGAAGCCACCGTGATACAATGATGCAGTTATTTTCCTGGTGGGAAAGCAGACAGGCATTTGTGGGGGCGATGACCTCTGTAGGGGGCCTACATAGCTGGATGATTCCAGATTCTGGGGGCCTAAGTGTCCTTTGAAGAGTTTAGCCATGGTCTGGCCCAGAGCAGCCCACAGGCCCCGCCGGACAAAAAGGGACCGCTGTGTGACCTTAAGCGGGCGGCTCCTACACGCCAATGTGCATGGCGAAGAATCTAGCTCTTCATGTTTTCATGACTCTTCGACATTTCGAAAACCTTACTGAGATATAAATTAAATGAAATACTGCATTTGATATTTTTATGTAAATGACGCTACATAGAAATTATTTCATGTCTGCATATCGCACACATGCAGGGGAGAGTCAGAGTGCAGGGCCAGCCTTTCCCTGGAGCATTTGTCAGGGTTCGGAGCTCGAGGGTCCGTGCCGATGTGAAAGCGGTGACCCCCCCCGATCGTTATCGCTCACTGTGGGAACAGAGCTATCCGTAGACAGGTTTACAGGAGAAATCGCACAAAACTCTAGCAGGAAATATGCCTGGTAATATCAATCGACACAAATTTAATACATTTCAAATATACAGCTCCACGTCACGCGCTAGCACAATATTCACCGCACCTGTGACAAGACGGCTAACAGTGCTTGAGTGTTTGAACCTCCACCCTGAAATAATTTTTATTGCTGGTCAGACATGCAGTCAGATAGAGAATAAGTCATCTGAACCCATCTTGAAATTTGCTGTAGCCCCATCCGGTCTGCAAAATCCATAGGTAGAATCCTCTACAAAATCAATTTGTCGCTATAGGTCCATCAAACTTGCATCCATCTATTTTTTTTATCCTCCTGTCGTATGCAGTGTTGCAAGGGTCCGGAGACTATCCCAGAAGCTATGGGTGCACGACACAGAATAACCCAGGACGGGCCGGCACGCATACACACCAGTGACACACACACTCATACCTACGGCCTGTTTGGTAACTCCAATTCACTTTAGCATGATTTTGGACTGTGAGAGCAAGCTGGAGGAAACCCCACAATGACACAGGAAGAACATGCAAACTCCACACACACTGAGTCGTGGCAGAGACTCGAACCCGGGTCCCAGGGGTGTGAGGCCGCAGCGCTAACCCTCACACGACTCCTAACAGTTTGTGTTTATTCATTGGGTCTGACGTGAGTGGGGGGGATGGGCTGGAGTGTCTCTGATCAAAGTAACTAGGAAATTAGAAGTTCAAGCATATCGCCACCCTCCCAGCTCCGCGCCCTTGGCTCCTCTCTCTCCGTGGCACATGACCAGCTCACATCGACAGTCTGCCGTGCCGCCGGTGCCCCGCCAGGCCGCCGTCCTACCGGTGACACGTTTCGAAGGAAAGCAGCGTGACACTGAGACATCAGCGGAGCAGCATTTCCGTGCCTTGGGGTGGGCAGGAGGGGAGAGAGTGTGACAGGGATGCCCTGAGGACAGACGGCAGGTGGCAGGACATTCTACCCTGGCCACACGGCTCGAGTTTCCCCTCACTCTGCCGATACTCTGCTTACCTCTGCAGCTTTACACTCATTAATCATTGTTCCCTTTCTCACAGAGACAGCACATATATTACCCTTATACCAACAGCTCATATGCGGTACCCACGCAGGTTTTCTTCCATAATGCAGTTTCTGTTAAATACTCGAAAATAAAAACACATATAAATAAATAGCACAAAAGCTGTTCATAGAAAGTGAAAACTGGATTCCGTATTTTTCTTGACAACAGCCTCGCAAACACAATAGGTAGGAAGTCACCTGACGCATCTTCCGGCGCTTCTGGGCGAGGGGGCTTCTAGAGGGCTAAGATCCTGCCACACCAATTCCGTGGGGCTGGAAGCAGCTCTGGGCAGCTTATTGGCCCATAACTTCCTATCATTTTCAGGTAATTCTTGCACAATTTGGAGATGTGTTTTGGGTTGTTATCTTGCTGAAGAATGCATGACTGCCCCAGCATCTGAAATCCTAAGGGGGTGGTATGCCTTTGAAGTGCGCTATGATAGCCACTGTGGATTTGCTATGGGTCACCTAGCAACTTCGTCACCCGCAAGGCAACCCCAGACCATGACACTGTCTCCTCCAGGCTTGACAGTGGGAACCACACAAGCAGAACTCATGTGCTCGTCCCCTCTGAGTCTTAGAAATACCCAAATAATTGGGAAATTAACCCAAATACTTAAAATTTTGACTCATTAATCTATGAGGCTGATTTTTACTCCTGTTAAAATAAAGATTATTATGATTCCAAGGGGCAAGCAAACTTCAGACTGGTACTGTAAACTGTACACACACACACAAATAGAATAAAGTACACAAAACCTGTGAGTGAACTCTTTAAATAAACTTGTAAAAGCGAAAAAAAAATACAAATTTCAAACTATTTTTGGAAAGCAAATTGCATTCCTAATAAGGAATTACAGATTTCTATTTCCAGGAATTTCTAAAATTAACTCCTTATTCCACAGGAAAGGCCCATTCCCCAAGTATGTTTTTTAGAGCAGTGACTAATATATTCTATAACTTACTACACTTCCAGATTTAGGTGGGTATAAAATACATGCACATAAAGTAATATTACAAGGAATAAGCATGAATGAAAAGAAGATAAATAATAATAATACCATGTGCTGTGAACCCCCACTAAGAGTCATTCAGCTTTCAGGCAGAGCCCATCAGATCGGCCCTGGAAACGAGCATCCGGCGTTACTCTCCGCGTACGGGACGCCTTCAGAGCCTCCGCCATCAAGGTCACACCCGTCACGGTTAGGGACACAGTGGCTATAACACATCTCAAGGCTAGGTAGCAACAGAGCAGCAGACTCACTACAAACATCCGGCCGGGGAGAACATGCACGCTAACGATGTAGCTTTTCATCGTATCTCTAAAAACCTTTACTGTATGTCTCCCAGCGTCATGACTTAGGTTAGGGCTGCCCCTATTCATTAAAGAACAGACGCAACATTAAAACTGCTCCATAAACACAAAAATATCCCTGATAGCTTATTTACGCAATATTTACAGCTCACTACTCTGCTGATTATTTATCTGATCGTACCATAATATCAGCAGAACTCACTTTACAAGGATAATAATTTCATAATAACCCTGTAAATGATATATATATTTTTTTCTAAAATAGCTTAGAGATATCAGCCTGGTGAAAATTCATCACAAGATGTGGCCATCTTTTACACTGATACTTGTGTACACATCAGTCAGAAAAAAAAAAGTCATGTGACTGGGGAGAGTCTTTTATAACACTGTACAAAATGTGTAAGTGTGTTAAAAGCAGGAATCTGTACATAATCCATGTCCAAAGGCATATTGTTTCCCAGACTTTTGTCTTTGAGCCCAGGTTTCACCAGGAAGCTCCTGAATAATGTGGCTGCACACTTAATGGTTTAACAGCTGAAAGTATGTAATTAGGGAGCTCACTGCAGGTTCATGATATAATTAGGGAGCTCACTGCAGGTTCATGATATAATTAGGGAGCTCACTGCAGGTTCATGATAACAGAGCGCACACCTCAGAGGCCATGGGAGCAACACCCCCCCCCCCAAAAGTCCCCTGAGCCCCATTAAACAAACACAGGCGTGCGGGGCCTGGCCGGGCGGGGCGGGGCTGGCTTCATTGGGGGGGGGCCCAGAGGAGTTAGACATCAGCACGGCCCACAGGAACAGCTCCTGACATCTCCTGCTGGGGGGACACGGCTCACTGGAACAACAGCCCCCCCCCCCCCTTCCCCCGGGGACACTGCTCAGGCGGCCAGTCACACACACACACACACCACACTCTCGGATTCACATTCTGTGCTTAAAAAGGGGCAGTGTGGGCAGAAAGCTGTCCTCCCCATTTGGTATATGAAGCATGAACCATGAGAGCTTCTACTGTATCCCCCCCCCCCACGCCGGACCGTAGTGAGCGCAGGCCCCGCCCTGAATCCCGGAGCACGTGGGGCGCTCTGCCCTGGGGCTGGCTGATGAGCGTGCAGGACATGGCAGCCAGAGATGTGATTTTAACGCTGCTGTTATCTGATGAGGGGGGGCATGGCATCACGAGGCCTGGGGAGGCGAGGAAGGGGAGTAGGCTAGAGCTGATTTCTGCTCCATTTAACTCCAACAGGAGACCCTATACTGCTGCTTGCTTTGAGGGGGGTTTCTGTGGTTCCCTGCCCCCCTCCCCCTTGCTGTCCCCAAGAGTTTTTGTTTTACTCATGCAATGAAAATATGACTTTCCAAACAGCACGGATCAGGTGGGGAAATAAAATATGTAAATATCAGCAGCACCATCTTGAGTTGTGTGGGGGAGGGGCCGGCAGCTTTTTTTGGGGGGGGGGGTGACGACTCAGCAGGGACCGTCTTGTAGATAATGTGTCACGCTTAGATGGAACTCTTTCACAAATAAACCAACTCCCCCCTTAGGCCGCGCCCCTACTGGGGGCTTCCCACTCCCCCTTTTCCCCTCTGATGGTGAAAAACAAAGGCAAATATTTGATGTAGGTTAAGTGAGCAACCTAACAAATGATTGTAACTTTCGTCTGTGTTGAGCATAGCCAACTCACTCCAAAAAAATAAAACACACTGGTCTGTAAGAGCGGTTTATCTGTAGCTGTTCTGATTCCCCGCGAGGTTTACTGGTGCTCCGCGAGTCGTCATCCTGCCTGCACTCCCGCCACCGCTGTGTAACATTTATTCCAGGCCTCGAGACAAGCAGCGGCGTCAGAGCCTAGCCTGATGCAGATCAGTCCATTCAGGGAGCGGACAGAAAAAGCGGAGAACCATCTTCACAAAAATACACCATGAAAGGCGGAGGGGGCCTTTGCCTCGCTAAATGAGGACAGACCAAACTGAAGGAAGCGAAGCGTCTCAAATGAGCCAGGCGTCTCCCGCATGCTTTCCTCACTGACTTTCATCCCTCGATTTATATGCTGTTTTGCACAGCCCAAAGAAGCGAATGCTCATCTGCCCTGTAATGTAAAGATGCCGCAAATAAATTATAAACTATCTATCTTCGAGAGCAAAAGCACTGACATTTATCTGACTTTTTTTTTCATAGAAGAAAACTTCAGAAACGGAGAGGCGGGTGTTCTCCTGGAAGTGGAGCCTCTCAGCAGTTGCAGAGTGCTACCTGCAGGAATCACGGCCTATGCGGTCAGAGCCAGTATACAACGACCTCACAGAAGATGAGCTCCTGTAGTTATGGTAACCATTGAACTGCCCAGCAGGGGCAACGGGCTCCTCTTCCCTAATTACCATGCGTAACTGCGAATGGGCGATGAGAGACTGGGGTTCATATTTCTCAATGAGGCTTCTGACTGCTGCCTGGGGGGGGGGGGCAGTAATTATACAGTAAAGGTATTGTAGATCACTGTGCATTAAAGGCACCTTCCAGTAATACTCTACCAGAACCATAAAAGACAGTCTCTACAGCCGGCTTTCCAAGAAGCCAGAGTCATTTGCACAGAACAGCACCACATTACAGGGCGTCTCTACACTGATGACAAAAACATCTCTGAAGAATAACGAGCCAGGCATTCCTGGCAAGACAATCCAGTCCGGGCGGGCCCGCGTGCGTGCGTGTGTGTGTGTGTGTGTGTGTGTGCGCGTACGTCCCAGTGTGTCCAGGCAGCACGAGAAGCTACTGGCTGACAAACAGTGAGCTCTTACTCATGTAGGGATTTTTCCACCCTCTTGACCCATGTGGAATACCACACTTGGCTTCCAGAGAATCCATCCTGTCCAACCGGATATTCCCGTCCAAACCTCCTGCCGCAGGTCGGGGGAGCTTGCTTGTGGAATCAGCCGCCTACAATCAACTGGTGATGCTCCAGCCTTTCAGCCAAAACCAAGACTCTATGTGAAGCTGTCCTGACACGGTTCATTGCCACAATCTGATCGACCGATCAGTCATGTGACTCCATCTCATGGCCCTTTCTTTCAGCATCTCAGGTGTAGTTGGAGGTAACTGGTTTTGCTGTTGCTATCTAGAAAACCCCAAACTAACAGCTCCATTCTACTTCCAAAAAGGAAAGAGACACCTCAAAATAAATACCACAGGATACTCTATACTAGGTAATAAATGAAGAATGGAAAAGACCAATGAAGTAAACACGTCAAACTTTGTTGTGAGCACACAATGCGACCACCTGGAAGGCAGGTAGGATTTAGGCCAACTGAGCAGATGTTACAGACATAATGCTCTTCATGTTGCTGAACTGGATTTCCAGCAGACCTGGGAGACCAGCATTACTGGATCTTATCCCACAAATACCTGATTATAAATTCACACCTGTGTTAGAAAACATGGTACCACTGTGGCCTCACACCTCCATGGTTCCTCTGAGTACTCCCGTTTCGTCCAGAAGTGCAAAGACCTGCAATTTTGGTGAATCAGTGACTCTGAATTGCCGATAATGTGACTGATTGTGTCATTATGCCTATGCCCTGTGACAGACTGGCACATCAGACAGCAATTCCCTGCCTGTACTTCCTGGGATAGGCTCCAGGCTCTCCATGACCCTGTACTGAATAAACAGTTGAAGGATGGATTTTTAAACACGAAAGAGCTCCAGTTCTGGCATTTCATTGGCAAAGAAGACAAGTGAACTCATTGGAACCGCGTGTCTTTAGAGATTGGTTCAGAATTCTCACACACACACACACACACACACACACACGCACGCACGCACGCACGCACACACATGTAGGGTAAACATATCCTTATGGGGACCGCTCATTCATTTCAATGGGAAAAATGCTAATGCTAACTATGACA
>JAODLC010000100.1:21509055-21529968 GCA_026781145.1 Hippopotamyrus pictus | reverse complement strand
GCAGTGGGGGGGGGGGGGGGGTGGGTGCTCTTCCACCAGAATTTCCCATTTGTTTAATTATTTCTTCTTTTTATGTAGCAGATGCTTTTATCCAAACAGGTTTACAATTCAGGAAGCAGAGCCAGCCAGTCCCAGGAGTAAATGGGAGATATGGGCTTTGCTCAGGGGCCCACAGGTAAAATCAAATCGCCATCCATAGAATTTGAAGCGTCGACCTTCAGATCGCAGGCACAGAGTCCTGATCCGCAGAGCCGCACACTCTGCGTGTACTTTGTCCTGTGGCTTCATGCCCCCTCCTATCCAGACCCCTAAACATCCCCTGAAGGCCACTGGTACACACTGTCAGCGTTAGCCCCTTGTTCTTTGTCTGGGAAGCCCCTTTGACCTCACTTACCAATCCTCATCATGCACTCACCATGTGAAAGGGAGCGTGTTTCTGGGAAATGTGCGAATAACACTGGGTCTTTGACCGCCACATGACACGGGACATTGCTATTAAAGGCTCGGTACACAACGACCGTGATTCGCTATGACACGCGTCTAAGACGCGACAGTGTACCCTCATGTGGCCAATCGGCACCTTCCTGTAGTTTAAAAATGCGGATGAGGTTCATACACGCTCTGCCGGTAAGCTTGTCACCCCCCCTTAATACCTTAATGAATTCCCCACCAAAACCACGGATCTTCGGAAAGAAAGGAAGATTATACCAACATGGCATAATTACACACACTTGATACAGGCACGATGTACTTTTTCAAATGGATTTTGTATTCCAGTTACTTTGCTTGTCTCTCCATTGCACTGGGATGACATTTCACAACCCTCAACCCTACTATATTCCTTCCTGTCCCCTCAAGCAAGAAGGAATTAGATAAAAGAGATCTGCATCAGCAATTAATGTCAGCAAAGCAAGCACCTCAGTCTTGCTCTGGAAAGCACAGAACTAAAACCCCTTTATCAGCCCAGTTAGGATAATCAAGGTTTTGTCCATAAATTGTCATTATTGATCAGGCCGAGGCTGAACTGACAGGTGGTGGTGCTCTCTTACCAATCCTACATCTGGTAAAAATGAGCTCTACATCTGTGTGCGCTCAGTGTGAGCGTGCAGCGCTAAAATCGCTAACATTTCAGAGAACATAAAGTAAATGAACAAAATGAAAGAAAAAAAAATGAAAAAGTTTTAATGCATTCTGAAAAGGATTAGGGGCAGGCGGATTACATTAGACTCCGCGAATGGGACATCGGGCACAGAGCTGCACTCTCAGTGCGAACCGTCAGAAGCAGCCGGGGCCATCGCTGGCCAAACATGGATGCACCCTGGGGTCCTCACAGAGCCACTGAGAACAGCCAAAAAAGGAAGCTTAGTTACAATGAGTTATCCACCACAAATCACTTTCACGCTGGGTTTTCCATTAGCTGCTTTTGTTGTTTTGATATAGGCACAGGACAGTTTCACTTTCAAAGACTCTTACAGGGGGGGAGGGGGGGTTGTCAGATCATTGTAAACTGCATTAAAAATCCAGGAGACATAAAAGCCAATCTGAAGAGAAACAGAAATGATGGATCGTCATGGCAACACAGTTACAGGACCTGTACTGTGGGCGTTTCTTTTTTTTTTAGTCTCAGGATTGACTTTCACTGACGGAGTTTAATCCCAAGAGGCACCATTTTTCCACCAGGAACAATGAAGGTTTATGTAACCGAGTCTTACGGGGGAAACTAAGCGGCCTCACCAGCTTCCTTCCTCTGGAAATCAGTGCCAAGTGATTTAACGAAGGGGAGCCACGTGCGCCCAGGTGATAGTCATCTCCGATTTAAAAAAAGGAAATCAAAAGCTTTAAAAAGAAATGTCTGAGTAATCAAATGGAGGATGAAAGAATTATAAACAGAGTTCTGTCCAGAGTGTATGCTGAACCTAAAACAGTAGCAAAGTCCATTGGAAGAAGTGCATTATGGGAGTCAGAGCAGCAAAGAGGCGGCACCCCACCCGCCTTCACATTTCCACTGCGCTCCAGGCCGGATAGTCTCATCTGCATGCTGCAGGGCTCTTCAAGCTCTGCAGTTTTAGTACAATATCCCCCCCCCCCCTCGCCCGCCCCGGAAGAGTGCTGGAAACCAGTGACAGACTATAGCTGTAGACTCAAAGGGGGCCGGATCTTTCCCAAAGGCTTAATGTTATGTGACAGGAGCCGCAATATGCAGAACAATGGGGGCACATCACACACGGCACACTGGAGGCGACGTGTGTCATTCTGTAAGCCTCTGGGTGTAGCTGCTAGGGGTGCTGGACGTACATGCAAAGCATTATGGGACACAGACATAAAGGAGCACTAAACTAGACAGGGCTCAGCTACACCACTGTTCCTCCACCACAGTCATTCACAGGCAGTAACGCCCGTATTTCTGGTCTGCTGGGGAGGGGCACCCGCACACACGCTCACACACGCACACTCAGACACGCACACTCACGCACGTGCAGACACACACACAAGCAAGCACAGGGTCCTAACTGATAGCATATGTGCTGCACCCCCCCCCCCACCCGTAACCGAGAAGAAACGGTGCAGCATCGGTATTTGGGGCCTCCTGCAGGGGGGACCTGCGATGAGCCTGGTCCAGACCCCTCCTCACAGAAGGGGGCTGTGAAGCCAGTATGGAGTGCACGCGCAAGGGGGGGGGCAGTCCTTATGTAATGAGTGCTTCACATCTCTGATTATGTTCACGACTTCTTGCACTGTCGCTCTGCAGCAGAACATGCTAAATAATGCATTGTCATTTCTGGGGGGGGGGGGGGGGTTCCAGGAACAGGAAAGGCCGCATGATCTGAGATGATCATCGCACTGCTCCCGTTCCGGACCGCTCTAGCCTCGCTCTCTGTCCATTACGTCAGCAAGCAGGACCAAGTCCATCCCACTCCGGCGCGAAATGCATTGGCCTTTAAGAACGAATAAAGCTGCGGGCATCAGCTGCACTTCAGTGAGGCAGACGTGGTGGGAATACGACTGGCGGAAAGGATGGACTCTCCATGAAGGAAGTCAGAGGAGAAATTGTGATCGCAGCTGCGATTCAGGTAAATGCAGCTTCCTAATGGAGGTTGGAGGAGGGCGATAAACTGCCCATTCTCCTACGGGGCTTCAGGAAATTACACCACGCCCTTACTTTCCCGGTTATGCTGTACGCTTGGTTCAAAACAAGTGGCAAACAAAACTGTGGCAGAGCTGACAGCTTGGACCGAGCACAGGTATCAAATAGTTTTCCTGCTGTGAAGAGAGGTGCCGCCGTACTCCGATAGAGCAAAGTGCAAACTGGCCGAAAAACTTGGCCTTGGCAATCAAACACACTTAAACTGGAAGGCTGTTTCCAGTCCACAAAAACAAAGATACAAAAAAATTGGGGAACCATACTGGCTCACTCCCCCTGCGAGTGACAGGCTCTGTGAACACAATGTCCCTGCAACGCGATGAATACCCATTTTTATAAAAATCTGAGATTGCAATGAAAAACTAAAAATGCAAAAACTCTTGTATTTCGTTTGGTTACTTATGGTTATGGTTAGGGCTGGGTAGGGGTTAAAGTTGTCATAGTTAGCGTTAGCATTTTTCCCATAGAAATGAATGAGCGGTCCCCATAAAGATATGTTTACCCGACATGTGTGTGTTTGTGTGTGTGTGTGTGTCTGTTTCCTGCAATGGACGGATATTGAATCCAGGGTGTCCCCTGCCTTGTCATAGCTGCTTACTGGGACATTCTCCAGGCCCACTGTGACCCTGTACTGGATAGATGATTATGCAAGATAGATGGAAACTTGTTCTTCATTTAATCATCTTTATTATGAGATATGCTAGAAAGACATTTCCCCTCATTGTCTTACAGAAACCACAAATTTCATTCTCACCAATAGGATCGGTGCAACTTTTTTACAAGTTTTTTAACAGGCACTGAGGCTACTCAAATTCCTCCATATCTGAAGCAGCCTGATCAGTGTTTATCGATTAGCAGCGACATTTTGACAGCATTCTCAAACGCATGCTGTCCCAGGACGTCTGTTGTACGGTTGCATCATCACCATCAAGGCCCCATTTCTGTCCCTATTTCAGCAGTAGCGGGGAACAGGAGCTGGTCCTACAGACTCTCACACCAGCGCCATCATCCTCACATGTGCCGTGCAGCCAGCCTTCATCCTGAAGCAACAGCCCATCAGTGTGACATGAGCGCACACACACAAGGTAGAGAGAAAAAAAAAAAAAGACAATAACTAACAAGCCTGTATATTCATTGTGTGACATCATGCTATTTTAATTGCTCCCAAGGTTCATCTGGAACAAGGTCGGGGGTTTGAAATAAGATGTCCCATGGGTAATGGAGAAATTACTGCCCCCCTCTCCCCCACGTAACAGCCATGGAGATAAATGTGACATGATTCAACTTTTCTCTGGAAAGGTCAAGTCAACAAATCACCTGCCCACCCCTTCCACACGTAAACGCACACTGCCGTCCACCAACCCACCAGGAAGACCAGCCATCTTTAGGTACGGCCTTTTACTGTAGCAGCACAGTAGGTGTAAATCTTTAAACCTGTCCGGACTGTCCTGTGTACTCATTTGCAAACCAAAGGTCACGCCTGCTCTTTGGGGATCGCTGGGGATCCTCTCTCTTGTGTAAATCAGTGGCCGCGGCTTGAAATGAAAACACAAATCCTGAATCTGTGGTGATTTGAGATCCACGTTACATGTGGTAAACATTTCAGGGAGTATCATACCATGTCATCAGAAAACATTTCTGCATAACTGTATGTTCTGTATGTAGCTTGTAAGGTCCATTTATCAGAATTTAGTTTAATTGCTTGATTTAATGCAGCTTTCAGGAAAAAAAAAAATTCTTTGTTAGAAATTTTCTGATATATCTATGAAAGAATTTTACGACTTTAAGATAATCTCTCAGAGACTATCTGGAGACCGGAGTGGGTGGAGACCGGAGTGGGTGGAGACCGGAGTGGGTGGAGACTGGAGACCGGAGTGGGTGTAGACTGGAGACCGGAGTGGGCGGAGACTGGAGACCGGAGTGGGCGGAGACCGGAGTGGGCGGAGACCGGAGTGGGCGGAGACCGGAGTGGGCAGGGACCGGAGTGGGTGGAGACTGGAGACCGGAGTGGGCGGAGACCGGAGTGGGCGGAGACCGGAGACCAGAGTGGGTGGAGACTGAGGTGGGCGGAGACCGGAGTGGGCGGAGACTGGAGTGGGCGGAGACCGGAGTGGGCGGAGACTGGAGTGGGCGGAGACCGGAGTGGGCGGAGACCGGAGTGGGTGGAGACCGAGGTGGGCAGAGACCGGAGTGGACAGAGACCGGAGTGGGCAGAGACAGGAGTGGGTCGCCCCTTGAGGACATTTTGACCAAGCAGACCAACCCCCCAGGGAAACAGCAGAGACCATGAAAGGGTGGAAGAAAGAAAAAAAAAAAAAAAAAAAAAAAAAAACATATTTCTTTCTATGCAACCCCCCATAAATCCTCCTCATGCTGCCTCGGATTCTGCAGTCCTTCCCCTGTGAGCACAGCCCCCCCCCCCCACCAAAGTTCTGTGGAAGTTTGAAATTACACAACACTTCGTACTTGTTACATAAACCCCTTCCAGCAAACTGCGGTGTTCAAATAAAAGTATATAGGAACAACAGCCCAGAGGCAGCGACAGGCCAACTGCAGGCCAAGGTGGATGCAGCCACTGGAGTGACCACCGCGGCCACTGGAGTGAACACAGCGGCCACTGGAGTGAACACAGCGGCCACTGGAGTGAACACAGCGGCCACTGGAGTGAACACCGCGGCCACTGGAGTGAACACCGCGGCCACTGGAGTGAACACCGCGGCCACTGGAGTGAACACAGCAACCACTGTCCTGGTGATACAGCATCTGAAAGGGCTGGCGTCAGAAGCCCCGCCCACTGGTCTCATGCGGCCCCGACCGCTCAATGGGGGCACCAGTGAGCCATAAACAGGCCGGATCCTGCTTACGGAGCGGAAAGGCGTAACGCCTCTCGCCCATCTTCCTCTGCCGTTCCCCATGTCTGCATCAGGCTTAGCTTGCGTAAAACAGTGCTGTGCTTATGTGGAACAGAACAAAAGGAATCTGGAAATGAAAATAAAGAACAAAAGCAAATCTTATTTTCACCCATATTGTGGACAAGGATCAGAGCCTGGGCTAAAATATGAAGTGCCAGGGTTGTTTTTTCTCTCTTTTTGCAAAATAAAACTTTAAAAAAGCCATCGGTGCCGCCATTCTTCGAACTTTTACAGCGATTACAGCCTAGTAAAACAGGGTAAACCACGATGGCCCTCGATGCATTCTGGGCATACTGTGGTCAGAATGCTATTACCATGTTTACAAGTCAGTCTTACTGCAACAGCAGGCCAAAAAAAGAGGGGAAAAAGATCAAAGGAGAGGTATGGCCCCCCCAGTTGTCAGCAGATGCATGCGGGACACCGGGGGTGACACTGCCCTGCCAGTCATGCTGCTCATGGCCAGAGCAGGAAATGAAATTCCACCCCCCCCCCAGTGCAGCACCGTAAACACAGGTCTGTCGTGTCAGCAGCAGCAGGAACCCAAAGATGCTGCATCACCAAGTTTAAAAAAAATAAGGGATAAAAAAAGCAATGCGTTTCCCTTCAAGCGAATTTCATTTTTATCCCATCAGGATGAAATTGCTTTTAGATTATTTCATTGGCACACATCACTGTAACAAAGAGGGAAAAAATACTACTCAAAATTAAATTTACAGTATCAGCTATGCAACAATAAAGGTGAAACTCATTCATAAAAAAATTTGACACAACAGCACAAAAGCCACATTTCAAAGCTTCTAGTGTAATGAGTTATTTTAGCCAGTGTCTTCTAGCAAACAGAGTAAATATGACAAATTGTACAATGTAACACACTAATATTCAAGGCAGAAAGGCAATTTGTATACGTGAAAATATTTCACCATCAGGTAAAAAAAAAAAAAAAAAAAAAATTCTATACTAGCCAATTATCCCCATAGTATTGACTGAACTGAACTGCTTATGTAAAAGTTTATTTCATGTTGAAGAAACAATAGCATTTGGCTTTTATACATTTCACATGATTAGCAGAGCTGAGCTGAGTCAGTACTGGTTTGGCATCTCTACCCAGAAGCTAATAATAGGCTTATTTACAACAGTTTTGTTTTTATGCAAGTTATTTGGTTGTACGGTTTGTGATTCTCTGCCATTCCTATAACATTTACCACATCATTATAATCAAAAATTACAACAGGTCCAAGAAATCCTAAATTGCTGTAATATATGTAGATCATTCGTTGTTCAGTATAGTGACAGAAGATGAAGCTCTTACGTGGGGAGAAGACAGCTTATTGAAATACATGCTTCTTGTCACTATAAATTGTAAATAGTCTATGTGCTAAACATAATCACAATAGGGAGCGGTAGGTGGATTTGTAACATGGCGTTACCTGTATAACTAATGAATGCTCATCTGCAAAGTTCATTTCTAAACATGACAGGCACGGCTTTGCTTCTGGCTCCTTATTTATTACAGGATGAAGAAGATGCAACGTAAGAATAAGAAGATAAAAATGTCCCAGTAACCACTTGAATTTTAACGAAAAGAAAAGAAAAAAAAGAAAAGAAAAAGGAAAACGCAATCTCCCTCTGGTCAGCACCGGAGATCTGGGTTTTGGGTTTACAATGGTCCCAGGCTTCCTATAATCCCAAATTTTCTCGGAAAACTGCAGAGTCATTTTATTTAACCTCTGCCGATTTATTTCCTTTAATTTATAGAAAGGGATCTCCCTCCATACCCATCTGCACGGACAGGAAGGATCTGCCCTTAGCTGCGGTATCTCCCATGCGACAATCAGGAGACGCATACTGCCAGGTCTAGGAAGAAATCAGCGAAACAGCTGCACTCATCCCGAACTGGCACATCACAGACATGCATATCGACACTGGCGGATTTTTTTGACGCACACTTCAGACTCGCGTGGATAAGCTCAAATCAAGGAACTGGTGTGTGTGTGTAGCCAAATAGGAGGAAAAAAAACAAACGATTAAACAAAATATTAATTATCAAAACGATTTAATAAATATAATTTCCAATATAACATAACACTTAATTCAAACATCTCGCAAGACTCGCATGCAAAGCGTATTAAATCCCCTGCAGCAGATACCTCATCGACCGCCGCAGTTCGCAAAGCATGCAGTCCGTGCAGATACATCGGACAAAGTCCGAAAAGTTAAAGCCGCGTTTTCTGCCAGTATTGCCAGCCGGCGGTGACTGCGAGCTGTGCGGATTAATGACCCCTAACCCAGCTGTCAAAGCCACTTAACAGCGCTGGACTGTTTTTTCGAGCGCGCGTGTTGTTTGCGTCCCTGTCACTGCGCGCCCACCCCCTCTTTCTCATCTAACTCCAGCTCCCCTCCCCCGCCAGAACCGGCCCCGCCCCCCGCGCCGCTGTCAGCCAATGGGACAGCGCCGTGCGGAAAGCGGGCCTCGGCCGTCCGTGTGGGGGAGGGTCACGTGTGTACACACATAGTGGGGCTGCGGAGTTCCGCCCAGGAGCTTATTGTAACGCAGCCTGGCGTCTGGTTTTACAGGAACCGCGATCGCCGTTTTACTGGAACGTCGAAAAGTCCCAAAAAGTATGGTTCATCAGGACCAGGGTTCGGGCTGACCGGCGTCTCGCCGTTTCCCGTTTGCGGTTTGCTGGACGTTAACAGGAAATGCGATAGGGTGAGCGACGTGCGACAATTCTAGGGAAATGTCATTGGAGGTTTTAGGAATCCAGCGTCGCTCTGAACATACTGAGAATACGGATCGTTGTTTACCAGGTAGGTTGTTAACTTTATTTTAATTTCTTTTTTGCACTTGTGTTCCTTCAAAAATCAAAATTTAGGATGAAACTGTGAACTCTAAGCTATGTTATCCGATGAGTTTTACTGCACGAAAAACGTTCTGTTCAGATGGGACAAAGTTGCATCGTTTTCAAGAACTTGTAACTCTAGACTAGATTGTTCAGCCAAGATGTAATCAGTGTTACCGAAACTCCAAGCCTGAAGAATTTAAGCGCATCGAAATCGCCTTTTTATACGTGACTTGGCTATGAAAATTAATCGATGTGTGGAAGGGTTGCGTGCAGTTTTTTTTTTGTGGTTATAATCGACTTGTAGTTACTCGTGCTGTGGGTGCATTTGGACAGCGGATCAAATCATGGATGGGCGCCGTGTACTGACTGCAACAGTAGCTATACAAGCGTATTATGTTTCATGAGACAGACGGGCTCTCGATCTTCCAAGTGACTTTATAAGTTGGATGTGACACTGCATCGTTGTTAGCGGACGCGTGGAGTTAGTTTTATGCTTAAATATCCTTTAGCGAGGTTTACAGGTGCAGTTCTTGTAATAAAACCTTTTTGTTTGACGTACCTTTGTTTGCATTGGTGCTCCCTTCAAACTAATCAATCACGGTTGAGTTAAATTAGGTTAATTATACAGTTACTAAATAAATTAAATGTAACATCCGCTTTATACAAAGGAGAAATATTTTACTCATTGATAAACTCCGTTACATGGCATCTGAAACAAATTTTATGAGCCTGAAACGTCAGAGAAATGTACTGTTTTATGCCAACACCGAGTTAAAAGCTTTTTGCTTGTTGCTTAACAGATGCTTTTATCAAAAGTGACTTGCACAGCATGCATTTTTTTTCATGCATCTGTTTACACAGCTGTTTACTGAAGCGCTCCAAGTCAAGTACCTTGGCTTAAGGGTATAACAGCAGGGACCCTCCTGGAACTTGACCCTGCAGCCTTTTGCTTATAGGCTGTGCTTTTGTCCGCTGCTTTACATACTGTTTGAATTCAATCATTTTTTTTGTGGGGATGTCAAGAGAAACTCTAGATTCAGGAGGAACTCTAAAAGGAAAATCTAGAAGCAAAGCTGTAATATATTAAGTTGGCCTTTTCAGAAGTCACACAAATGACAGAGCTCGAGGTTTTTCCTACTTTAATATTTTGAGTTTTTAAAACAAACACTTTCATACACGGCATTTTAAATGTTTTCCGTGATACACTACCCTGTAAAATTAGTTACACATGGTTCTTTGATTTATCAGGGATCTAATGCAATGGCCTCAATTACTAATAATATTACAAGTAAAGGGCATCTTTGATTCATTGACCGCATTAGCACCAACGGAATGGTTAGTGTAGAGTAATAATCATGTTAGCTGAGTGTCTAAGCAGTCAGAGCAGTGTGTGCTCAAACCCCAAAGACCTAAATGCAATCCAGCCCTCCAAGACCTGCAGTCTGTAGAAACACTGGCACACATTTTACCAGCCTGCATTGTTTAGTTAAATTTAGCATTGTTATCACAATATACTAAGGCTAATTAGAGTTTCCAGGATTGTTGTTCTAAAATCCTTAGAAAGAATATTTTTTTATGGAATACACACAGTCCAAAAAAGCTTGATAAAGCCTCTCAAAACATCCATTTTAGTTTACAAATTATAGTCATTTAGCCACAGTCTATAATTTCCATTGTATGGTTTCCTCTCATCATTACTCACAAGGGACCCTTCCGTGTCTGGAAGGCACTATATGCAGGAGCCATTAAATCAAAATTTTGAGGGCATGGTCTATATTGAATATGTAAAGAAACTTATACATTTTACATTGTACATTTTGTGATCCAGTGCATTTTTACATGTCCTAAGAATACAAGAAATTTACAAACAAGAAGAGGCCATTCGGCCCATCAAGCTCGTCCTGCTGTCTTTAGTCATTTACAGTAGACTGGATAAGTTAATGTAACACAGGCAATAATTGTATTAATGAAGAAATTTTCCAGATGGTTCCTCCAATGCTCTGAACCTCAGTTCACTGTGCATTTAAGAGTGCAGGAAGTTCCTTGTTTGAAGAACAGATAATTATGTCCAAGGCAAACAATTACACACAAGCCCGGCTCAAACATTCGTTGCTTCACATGCAGCGTGTCGCTGCTTAGTCTGTCAATATGTTACACGTTCCTAGGGGGGGTTACTGGTTTCTGACTGAGAGACACAGTTAGACACGAAGCTGCACTGCGTACAGTGTGTGTGTGAGCGTGTGACTCCTGTCCGAGCGAAGTGCAGTGGAATGGAGTTTGCTCAGGAGCCAGACAAAACACCTGCCAGTAACAGATAATGTTCCAAGAACGCTTGCTCCTCCGCCTTACACTGCCTGCCTGTTCTACAAGGCATTTGTGTCAGTAGGGGAAAGTGGGAGAGCTACAGTGTCGTGTTCAAGGTTCAGTGACTTAAGGCCCTTCTGTCATCCTCCTTAGATCTTCCTGCTGAACATTAGCACAAGCATCTGTGAGTGTCCACAGCTTACATTGCTTTCAGAGCAGGGAAGGGGTCCTTCTTTCTTTTACCTGGGATCCCCAGATGCATACAGACCAGAGCTCTTACCACTAATAGCTCTTTTTCAATATTTTTTTGTTGCAGATCAGGGGAACGTAATAATGCCAGCATTGTCAGTTTACACAATGTTTCTGCACATTAGGGTTACAGACCCCAGTTCAGAAACCCCTGATTTAGTTGTTACTGGGGGTTAAAAACAAGCATGGATGCTTAACCCGTATCCTACAAACATATTTAACAAACAGACTACCAACTGGAATAGTTTATTGTAAGAAGCAAATCAGAAAAATAATATCAAAACCTATTTTTTTCTCAAAATATTATTAGTTTTCTCATCTAAAGAAAAAGATTATTGCAAAGTTTCAATTTGCATATTTCCACCCATCCATCCGCTTTCTGTAACTGCATATATGCAGGGTTGCGGGGGAATTATTTATAAAAACAAAAATCTATACTTTTAATACAACTTGCAGCTTTCATTCCAAGTACAATCCACAATATGACTTAAAAGCTTATTTATCATCCTTTGATTCTGTTATCACTTTTCAGTTAAAATTAGTGTTGTATTTATATGTTGAAACTACCCAGGGTCATTTTGACCCCAGTATAAAATAATTGAAATAAACACACACTCAAACTTCAGCACTTTTTAATTTTGTTTTGTCTTTCAATACAAAAGCGACTCAACCCACGGTCATTTTCAACAGAAAATTAAACTCAGTCATTCAAACTTCTACACTGTGAAATGTTATTTTGCCTTATTTTGTCTTTCAGTACAGGGAGCAACTAAACCTGACGTTTAGAACACTTAATTTTGTTTTGTCTTTTGACGTGAAACAACTAAAAACAACTAAACTAAAAACCAAACGCACACTACAGGCAGTTGTGGCATGTAATCTGCATCATGCTGTGCTCAGGGCATGTTGGCTTGTGACAGGAGTCGCAAAAAGTCGATACCTTCCTGTCTTTGACTCGGGAACAAAAGTAGCACCTTTTTCGAGAGGAGTGTGTGGCAGGTTTACTTTGCCTCTCTCCCTGGGGGGTCACTGCTCCTTGGATTTGGCCTTGCAATGCAGTAACTTCATCAACACCAAATCTGGTCAGTTTTGATCTGCTTGCCATTTTTGCCTAAAAAAACAAATGCTGGTGTTATCAAAAACTCGGACAAGCTCGGACTGCTTGGCCTTCATTGAAGAGCAGTATCTCAGGTTATTGACAGAGCACGTGCGGACATTTTTGGCTGATGCATCTGTGTCAGTCTTCTTCAAAATGACTGACAGTGCCTGTACCCCCTTGACACTGAGCGATACTTTAAATTAGGATCCATTTCAAACGTTAACTGAGTAAATATTCCATTTATTAAAACGGCGGAATTGGGTTCTTTTGACTGGAGTGGCAGGGGACCCAAAACATTGATGCTTTTTAAAAAGCACCAATCAGAGCAGAAATAGAAATCAAAAATGTGACATGATTAGGAACAATCTGACCCCAGCTGGTAGGGTTAGGGTTAAAACTGCAAAGCTAGCTAAGGTTTTTTTTTTCTATGACAGTAAAAATGTTTATGTGGAAAAGAACCTCCTTGCGCTGTAGTTATGTACAGAATTTAAAGTTAGAAAATGCCTAATCTTAATCTGGTTTACTAGCAATGTAAGAATTGCACATGCTGAACAAGCAGCGTTGGTATTAATATCGCACATCGTCCAGCCCTATAATACACTACAGCCACTTTTAGGATTCAGTACAAAATACGCGCCTCGTGTTTATGTCGTTCAGTGCTGATACCAGTTTTTACACCAGTGGAAGACCAACCCCTTGAAGTCCAAACTTTTGTTGCTTGTATGTATAGTACCTGGTAGAGTGGAAATGTGCGCTCATGTTCAGGCTTATATTTTTTTCATCAGAATTCCAGTGTTCCAATATTCATCTAGCCCAAAATTTCAAATGAAATCTGGGGAATACTCCACCTGATGGTGGCCATGTGAACAGAAACTGTGATATCGAGGGACTGTGTGCAGAATTGGCTGATGAAAAGCAGAGGTAAATACAGCCTACTGACAGCTTTCTGTGTGACTCTGCCAACAGCAACAAGGGCCTTTGGGGACAGGACTGAGGCAGAGGCTTTGCACAGATAAGCCCCATGTCTGTGAGGCTCCCCAGCAGTGACAGCAAAGGGCCGCTGTGCACGGGCCCTCTGTGTCCATGAACGCAAATCATCATCTAACGCATCCTAGGATTCGTCACCCTGCAGAAACTTGTAGTTACACAGGACAAGCGGTTTCAGAAAATGGATGGATGGATGGATGGATGGATGGATGGATGGAAGGAAAATGCAATAATGGAAAGTGTGATAGTTTCAGATTTGGATAAGAAAAGGGCATGTGTGACCCTCAGACACTGACATGCTGTCTTCACACAAAAAGCAGAAATGAGGCGAAACTACACTCCTTCCTTAGCGTGTGTGTGTGTGTGTGTGTGTCTTTCTCTCTCTCCCCCATGACCCCGATAGCATACCCACGGACCAAGACTCCTGCTTGTACTGGTAGCTTACATAAGCCCATCTACAGAAACTTTAAGTGACCGGTTAACAACTCTCCTCAAAAAAACAACTGGCCCCCGCCTGTTTATATAGCGACCTGGTCGGCTCTGGCGAAACAGTAACAGGCATCTGATGCCACGCAGAGCAATTGGGAATTTTTCAGATTTCTGTTTAAGTTTGCGGCTACGTGGGTGATTCCTGACCATTAAACAGCCCTGCAAACGCCTTAGTTCCACTGACCTGGCTTTTGATAAGCCAAACATCATGGATAATGGGGTACGAGTCTGGGCCAGCCATCTGAATGACCATAATGGGGCCTGAGCCTGCGTTACATAACTGTCTCCTAATGAGCTAAATCGGACGGCTTATCTGGGGAAGGGGGTGTGTGCCCCAACCTCGCCCCCTCCGCTGTCCCCCAGGGTGCTCAGCTTTGCTCCCCTGCTATAAATCTACACATCACAGCCAGCCACCCCATCCCTGCCCTGCCCTGCTGTTAGAGAAAATGGGGGGGGGGGTATTCTGGGGGGGGGGGGGAACTAATGTTTGCTGCTTTTGGGGTTAAGGGAAGGGCAAATGCACCCGACCGCATGATGTTTTTAAAAATAAAAGGCAGTAACCGCACGAAAGGCATGAAACACCTATAGTGCAAAGCTGGGGAAGCACAACTGGGTGAGGAGCCCTCTGTCTGCCAAAACACTCCCACTGACTGATCTTGCTAAATGTACTTGTAGGTAAGTGGTACTGGGTTTTCCAGGCAGGCTTCAAATTAACTTTGACTGTAATATTCTGGGCTGTATGTTAATAGTTATTTGGGTTGTAAGTAGGGGTAGGCAATATGACCTAGAATTTTTCACTTTTTGGACGGTGACGGTATTATATCATGGTATTAGTTTTTTTCCAAGTTTTGGGAGGATTAGTGCATCCTGTCCTTTATATAAATTAAAAGAAATATTTTATAATATGTTAAGTACACTTTAATTGCTAATTTATGCACTCATTACAGTTGGGTATGGGTGGTTTTATTTCAAAAAGATACAAAAAATGACAGGTGATGTTTTGTCATTTGTTTTAATTGTCGGAGTAATAGTGCAAAGGGAATGAGGAGCCGTTTCAGCTGGAAAAAAGTGCATTTTACTTTTCATTTCAAATAAAACGCAGGGTTGCAAACTTTGGTCAGCTGTCTGGAGTGAGTTTTTTTTCTTACCTTGTAAATGGTCTGTAGGGTTTGCAAACTACCCCAACGCTTTTGATGTAGCTAATTTTAGGTTTATAATGGAATAACAGATTTGCTGTAAGATTTCTTACATGAGAGTTCGCAACCCTGGAAATGTATTTATATTTTGTTTCACCTGAGCTGTTTTGTATAAAAAATTACTTTATACAGTTGTTAAACAATGTACTTTGGCGAACATGAAGTCACCAATAAACTGTCAGTTTATCCAACATTTTATAAAATACAATACAGCATTTGAAAACTTAAGCCTTACGAATATTAGGAACATTACAGCTTTTTTGTAGAGTGTTAGATTCGCTGCTGTCATTAACACTAATGGCACATTAGTGCAAACAAAATGACTGCATATACCAAAGTATGTTTTCTTTGGAGGTTAAAGGAGTTTGATGTTCATTGGTGTGGGAAATGTGCAGTTTCAGAGTTAGCTGGGTACTTGTGCCTTTTACCAGGCACCTTGTATGAAGGCAGCGGTGCCAATATATGCTAATTCAGCGAACATGTTAATGTTTTTTAACATGTTTAAAAACATGCATTTACTTTTTAATTTGCTACTGTATATATGTAACCAGGTAAATTTCTCTTTGGATTTTGCCCCCTAGTGGTTTGGATGCATGCGTCCGAGTTTTTACTAACAGAGAAAAACGACGTTCAATAACTGAAACAAATGTATCAAATCAACCAAAAACCTCTTGTCACACTACAAAAAAACTTTCGAACAATATATGTATAAAGTTGCACAATTTCGTGCCACAATTTTTTTTAGTAAGTAAAAATAAAATAACCATGGGTCAACCCATATTTAAATGAGTTGAGTCTCCGTAAGTGAATTAAATGTTAATAAAATTAAAAAGTAAGCGCTTCAAGCTCTTTCTTTCACCACCAACAATTCATAAACGGTCACAATATTAAGACAAAACACAAATTTACCCATAAAAATCACTGTTATGCTCTCAAACAGCTTGCTCAATCATAGCAGAAAGCTGGCATTCTGTAAACTCGTGCTATGTTTTTCCACCTCCGGAATTTTTTTATAAAACCATTGAATAAAATGACAGTTACCCTCGTTTGAAAGCTTGATCTCATATGCATGAATCACTGTCATTCTTCATCATCAAGCATTTTTTGAAATATATGCTCTGCTTCCTTGAACACCAAATTTCACTGCCAACTGTTTTGTCCGATAGAGGTGTGTCTAAAGTTTACAAAATGGTTTGGAATGTGTTGATTGAGCATTGTTTTTTGCATTGGAGACATAAATGCATTGCACAGTGAGTCTCGGTGAGTTTTCCCAGTTATTTTTGCACAACTTTTTTGAGTGAAGAAAAAGACGTTCAGTGTTGAGGAAGCACAGAGGATGATTTTGGAGAGTGATTCGGGGGAAGAAAGCGAGGCATCCATCGCCTTTGATTCGATGGAGGACAACACATTTTCCCACAGAGAGGATGCAACATGTAAGTGCTTTTGTTTACTGTTCACATATTTTATTATTTTCTCCTTTGTTTTTTTCTATAGATTTTTACATTTCTTGTAATTAAGCAATTCATAATGAACATTTGATTTGGTGACAATTGTATTGTGGTACATTGGGCAGTATAGCCGTGCAGTGTCCGAGTAAATGTACACATTTTTGTTGCCTAGCTCATAAATGTTTTTCTTTTTCTTTATTGCACATGAGCGATCCAGAAGCTGATGTCGCCAATGACAGGCTGAATGGGACTCCTGACTATGACCCCCTGTTCAGATTGAAGCCCCTGCATGATGACATCACATCACGGAAAGCATGCTACCACCCGCGTCAGAACACCACCACTGATAAGGGCATGATTGCTTCCAACGGTAGACACAGGATGAAGCAGTACATGAAGGACAAGCCAACAAAATGGGGCTTCACACTGTTCATTCTGGCGGACAGTCTGACAGGGTACACATTCTACATCAGCATGTAGCAGGGGAAAGTACTCGCACCTAGTGGGAAAGTGCTGAGTATTGATGCTGTGGTCAGCCTCCTTCCTGAGTCCTTTCTGGGAACTGGATATAGACACTGTGTAGACAATTTTTATACCATCACGGCTATCTTCACCCATGTCTACTAACATTGCAGCCTGTGACACGATCAGGGAAAGTAGAATTGGCTTCCCTAAAACCTGGGTAAATGGTCTACCAAAGAAGGCTCCGCGAGGAGACATCAGGTGGATTAGAGAAGGTCCTCTCTTGTATGTGAAATGGAAGGACACAAGGGAAGTTACCATGTGTTTTTCCCTCGACAAGGCTTTCAGTGGACATCGGGTTTCTCGCCGTATAAAGGTAGCTGATGGGTGGAGATAGCAATAGATGCCAGTACCTGATGCAGTGTTGGACTATAATAAATACATGGGGGGGCACCCTCATAAAGCACTACACTGTGTCAACAAAGACTACAAAATGGTATAAGAAGTTCTTCTACCACTTTGTGGATATTGCGGTGGTGAACAACTTCATCCATACGGCCATCGCCAGGGAGAAGAAGCAGAAGCCTCACGCAGAAACGCCTTTGGGAGATTCTATGTGAGCAGGAGGGGACCCAGCAGCAGTGGTGCCACAGCCAGAGAAGCAGATGTGCGTCCCAGTAGCTATAACAGACACTTCAACTGTGAACTCCAGGCGGAAGGCCACACAGGGCAGGAAGTACTGTGTGCACTGCCACTCCAAGAAGCTAAGCAATAAGACAATCTACAAATGTCTAGCGCGCAATGTGACACTCTGGCTCATAAATATATAAATGTGAATAAATGTGAAGATGAGGGAGAAGTGAATGAGAGAGACCAGATGGACCGAATCTGTTGCACAGAGTGCCATTTAAAGAAAGACGCGTAGAGGGAGGGGCAATGCAATTTGAAATTTTTTGTGGCGTTTTGTGTGTGAATAAAATACAGGTTTTTCTCAGAATGCGTGGTCATGTTATGTGAGAAAATGTTTCTTATGAGCCATAAGTGGTAATGCATTTAGGAAAAAAAGGCTATCCCAACAAAGAGGCTATCCCAACAAAGGCTAGCACCACTAGTCACACTTTAGCAATTTTGCTCTTTCCTCAGTAAAACCTAATGGGAGTCTGTCAAATGATTGGGTGCACATGTAGAAAACAAGTTGAGAACCACATATTTAAAATTGAACCTAATCCACCATGTAGTTCATGAAATATTTACAAAATACCAAAACATAGATAGGTTTTTGTATTTCTTTTTTTTTGTATTATTTTTGCCTGTCCATAAATTATACACAGGTTATTAATTTCAGTTATTTAACTGAACATGAACCCCTGAAGTCCATAGGGTACTAATGTGCACAATCACACAAAATTTATTTTGGAATTTGTTCATTTGCTATCGCGACATCCCGTCAGAGTGTATAATTAAAAAAATCACACAACGCAAATAAACCACATACATAGAATATATAAGGATGAGTACTCATAATTCAACTGAAGCTTTGAAGAAGATTAAATGCTTTCTTTTTTATAAATAGGCTGTCGTATAATTAGGCTGTAGACTTCTCGCAGTGTTACTAGTATAGTGCAAATTGTGGACGCAATCACACTGGTAATGATTATGACACCAGTATCCCGCCCACCCCTAGTACAAGATCATCGAATAAATTAAGTCACACAGATACATTCATACACAAAAATAAGCAAGCAAGGATTCTAGATAAACTAAATGTTTATCGATAACGTTTTTATGGTTACATAAATGAACAAACCCAGTAGACCCCGTAAAATACATCGATATAAGAATAGAGCCCTTAAACGATGTCGTGTTCCTCTCTGCCCAGCAGAACCAGTGAAAAGGAGGCGCAGCCAGCAGGACCATCGCGATGTGGAGTTGCATCGCCTACAACGAGACGGATGACGGTTCGGACCAGCAGCTCTGTCGGGACTTTGAGCTCATCCTGTCTGTGCTTTCCCTCATCTACCTCATCATCTGCTTCCCCGTGGGGCTCTGCTACAATGCGCTCCTGGTGGTGGTCAACCTCTCCAACAAGGGCTCCATGACCATGCCAGATGTCTACTTCGTTAACATCGCCATCGCCGGCCTGGTGCTCAACGTGGTAGCCCCGGTGGAGCTGCTGGGGCCCAGCTTCACCATGTGGCCCATGTGGGACTACAACAACGAGGTCTACATCACCCTGCTGATCCTCTTCAACATCTCCTCGCTGGTGATCATGTACTCCACTACTCTGCTGAGCCTGGATTACTACATTGAATGCGCCCTGCCGCGCACCTACATGTCCAGCGTCTACAACACCAAGCATGTGTGCGGCTTCATCTGGGGTGGCGCCGTGCTCACCAGCTTCTCCTCCCTGCTTTTCTACGTTTGCAACCACGTGTCCACAAAGATCATCGAGTGCTCCAAGATGCAGAACAAGGAGGCGGCGGATGCCATCATGATCCTCATCGGTTACGTGGTGCCTGCCGTCGCTGTGCTCTACGCTTTTACGCTCATCCTGCGCATCAGGAAGGAGGCCACGCCTTTGGACCAGGATCTGGGGAGGCTGGACCCTTCCATCCACCGGATGCTGCTGGTGTGCGTCTGCGTGCAGTTTGCGCTCTGGACGCCATGCTACGCGGTGCTGCTGGTGCACACGCTACTGGGCGAGCGCGGTATCTACCTGCAGTGGCCGCAGGCTGTGGCCTACGAGTTCCTGCGCTGCCTCAGCGAGCTGCTCGCCTTCTCCAGCACCTTCATCACGCCGCTTATGTACCGGCGCATGAACGAGAACTTTGCCCACAGAATGCAGCGGCTCCTCAAGAGGCTGCACTGTGGGGGCCGGGGCTGCGCCCGCGAGCAATCCGAGGTGCAGCAGGTGTTCACGTGAGGAGTGGCCATCCCGGTATCACCCTTAAGCAGCTCCTGCCGTCAGGAGCGTCTCACTCGTGCCAAAAACATGAAGAATATCATTGCATTATCTAGCCAATCATGCCATGAGTTCAAGGCTAATTAGTAACCACTAAGTCCTGCTTCTGAGTTCACATAAGCTATCGTCTGTCGATTGTCGCTTCTAACGTTTTCTGATGCTGGGTTGACCCCCCCCCCGATAATCACATCACAGGACGAGCTTTGTCATAGCATCATCACAGGGACGTACAAGACACATACCTCAGCTTTTCCACAAAGGGCATTAAAGTGAGACTGACGGCCTGCAACACCTCAAGCCCCAGAGCTTTCCTAGTAGGCACTCCGGCCACCAGGGGGCATCCACGGTCCCCTTATCTGGTTGAGGGTGTTGCTCCCCCCATGCAAGCGTGCTGCCGCATCGCATTTGCTGCTGCAGAGCATAGAGGAAGTGTGACTGAAGGCCGCATAGCTGCTTCCTGTTTAAGATTGACGACTGTGCACCTCGCATCCACATCTGTCACCACTTCATTTATTATACAGAATATATATATATTTTTGGTGATCCGTGGATTGGATCCCTGTTTAACACTATGGTTTTGCAAGCTCCATTGATTACATTGTACAACTTAAATTTTGATGATTTGGGTGCAAATCTGAGCAAGATAATTGAAACACACATAAGTAAAGTATTCCAAAAAAATACATACACACACACACACACAATACTGTCTGATGTGCATCTGATGATCACAGAAAACTGCATGTTAATCTAAGTATTTTTTTTTTTTTAAAAAAAGGAAAACGACACGCTGGGGGGGGGGGGGGGGGCTCACAAAAAA
>JAODLC010000100.1:21497928-21508955 GCA_026781145.1 Hippopotamyrus pictus | reverse complement strand
GGGGGGGGGGGGCGGGGACTCACAGCTACATCTGTATGATTTCAGAAAGGCACCCATCCCTTTCCAGCCTTTCATTCACGTCTCCCTCATCCCCACATTTATTCACATTTATATATTTATGAGCCAAACTTACATGTGTATCAAAATAACTATATTTTTGTAGGTGAAAAATTACCGTATGTGTATGGAAGGAAAAAAAATGCTTTGGTCCCACATATGTAAGAAAATGTATTTAATTTTTATAAAGATGAGCATATACGTTACAGGGCCTAGAAATGTAATTACGGTGTAACACGTGTGTATGTATATATAAATATAAAAATGTCTGTATATATTGTTCAGTATTAGAGACTTCATGTAGAAACACGAGCGGATCCCCAGTATTCGCTCACAGTGGTACCCAGACACATTGGTGTCTTCCAGCCTTGTTGCGCTTGGCTGAGTTCTGGACTGTAAAATGAAACAATCCAGCAGGAACATCAGCCACCGTGAAAAGCCTTTCCGTTGCCCCTCCCACTGCTCCCTGTTCCCACCCTCATGACCATCTGTATACTACTGCACATTAAATCAACCCCAACGATGTGTGAAAGTACTCCCCCGCCCCCCACTGAATCATATAATTATTGAACACTGCTGTCCGGTAACTCATAATACCCAAATCAAAGGGGGGGGGGGGGGGGGGGTGAGGTTTCCTTTTGTAAATTAACACTGTCAGTGTGCACAGGTATTCCTTTCAACCAGAATGCAGAATGCTTTCTGTCCCAGGATCTTGTATCACATGACAAGCAGCACCATAGACTTCATGTTTGGTCATCTTCTCCAGCCGTTTTGCGAGAGGGGGGTCAACAACTCCTGAGCCATCTGCGGACAGTGGGTGGGAGCAAGCCCCTCCCTGGTCAAAGCCAACTCCCTTTGAAATGTTCGCTTTAATGTTCCCGGGAAAAGGACCAGTGGGCTTTGTGAGAATGACTCTTACTGTAATGCCTCTCAAACAGTAGAAGGGAACATCCAAAAACCACGCTTTACCCTTAGAAAGCAGGCCAGTGAAAGGGAGCATGGAATAGATTTGCTTTGTCCATGTGTTCCACTGGATCAGTGAAATAAAAACAAATGCACGTGGACATCCAGGGTCTCTTGATTCTTATCCATTAAAAAGAAAAAAAATATATAATGCTGCCATATTCAGTCAAAATGTGTGGAAACCAAATGTCTACAGATCTTGGATTTCATGTTTTTAAAAGACAGGTTATGTAAACATAGTTTCACAAGCAGCTGCTGCAGCCAATTTGCTGGAGCTTGATAATGGAGACTCTGTGACAGGTGGGTTGCAGGACTCTGGTTCACTGTGTGACACAGGGTGTGTTTGTACAAGACATTTGGTTCCAATCACAGGTCCCTCCCCTTGTTTCCACTGATCAGGGACAGCAGTGTTTTAAATATTGCAAATTCATGAAGCACAATAGATGTGAAAACATGTGGAAGACATACTATGCTTTGTTGAATATTACTAAACGTTTGACAAAACCTGTCTGTTATGCTAAAATTATGAAATAAAATCACTGCAATTCCTCATATTTATACATGAAGTTAATAGTTAGTGTCCATGAGAACCTTTGAAGTTGCACAGATTGCAGCTTCAAAGGTTCAAGTGCAGGGTCTTCTGGTGCCCTGCAGAAAACGGATTACATTCTTCCTGTTCATGTCCCCCCTGAGGCCCCTAAAACGTGCAGTAACTCGTCACGCCCCTCCCAGACTGAAATCCAGTGCCAGGAGGTTTCTGCAGCACTCGTAAGTAGAACAGCAGCTATGACTCGCTGCAGTGACCTCAGGATACGCAGTGTTGGAAAAAGTGGCAGCACATTTTTAAACATATTTTTGTTCCGGGTACATCAAGGATGTCGACTGCCTTCAGGGATCTTGTTAAAGGTTCATTATCAGTGCCAAAATGTGTGATTATACAATTAATAACTAATGATATCTGAGCAAAACAAAGAAAAACACTTTCTGCATTTAGTGCTTTGAATGCCAGAAATACATAAAATTCGAATAACAGCCCACTGATGCAGTATGCCACTACTACTTTCAAAAAAGAAAAACAAATGGTCCTCGCTAAGTCCACAGTTTGGAGAGAACCATTTTGTAATGACTAATACAGTAAAATCCCGTTATAGTGGACTCACTTATAATGGAATATTGTCTATAACGGACGAGGTCCACTGGTGCCGGCAGAAAACGCATCGGATAAAGCGGACTCGCATATACCAGAATTACGCTTATAATGGACAAACAATTTGGTCCCCAGGGACGCTTTTAGCTGTAGTTTTGTCCAGCTATAACGGACATGCACATCCACAAGTGTGTCTGCTGGGGTGTGGCATGAGTAAATGGTGTCCTGTAGTTGTGTTCTGGGCATACAGCAACTCTGGATATAACGGGCTGTTTTGCCAGGTCCCTTTAAGTCCATTATAACGGGATTTTATTGTAGCATGATTGTAAATCACTTAAGTGATGGAGGTTACTTTTCAGCTATCATTTTCTTAGACTCAACAGGGATAGCATATAATTCACTGAGAAATTAACAAGCAAATTCTACACACAAAACTGGGGGTTGGGGTTTGATCTGACAACCCTGGTGTTACAATACTTCACATTTAAAATTTATTATCCTTAATCGCACTGGAATTAAACTAGTGTTTCAGCTAACATTTCTCTGTGGCAGCTCGCCACTTCAAAAACCATCTATCCAACCAATCAATCACATAATCCAACGCCTTGGTGACTTACTCCCGCCACCACCCTTGCACATATTGTCACAAAATTCAGTTGGTTAACTGCACTAACAAGTCACTCTCTTAAATATGTATATATTTCCACTGCTATATCATATTTCACATTCTTCTATCTATTTATATTAGTACCTGTATATACCCTTATGTATGTATGTGTCACACACACACACACACCACCTTATCTCTCGATGTCTGGCACCAGCCACCAAAGCAAATTCCCTGTATGTGTGAACGTGCTTGGCAATGAACTTGATTCTGATTCTATACCGCTATATTGTATAGGCTATACCACGTTGTCATTTAGCAGACGCTTTTATACTGTTCCAAATAAAATGGGTTTAGTTAAGTATTTACCAAGGAAAAGAAAAACAGATGAGGTAGGTAAACAAAGCAGGCATTTAGTTAGGTGGGAGGCGACACACACACTGAAACCCACTTATTTATCGCTGTTTTACCCTTATGGTGTCCTGTGGGAATTGCTCTCCCCGTTAATCCATCCCCTGCAGCGCAGTAACTTTGGCGGTAACTTCCTGACGCCGCCCCATAAGAATGTGAAACTGTAACAGTGCTGCGTTCGAAAATGGCGTGAGGGGATTCTTCCCCTTTTACTCGCTACGTTGATATCGGCTGGAAGTAAACGACGCCCGTTACTTTACCTTCACGGAAGACTAGTGGGATTAAAATTCATCTATCCCGGGTTTTTACCTGATACATTAATGGTATTCGGATGTGAGAAGGGGTCGCACACAATACATACTTCCCACAGAAAACCTGCTACACCCGCTGACTAATATTCCAGTTAGGCTGGGCGCAGTGCAGCTAGGCTGACAGCAACGAGCGAACTGTTAAGGGCTTAATTTAGTAACTGCTAAAAAATGTAGTTATAACTGTCACTGAAAAATCACTAGCCATGTTTGATTCCTCCATAGACAGAGAGGGAACGGGCCATGGGTGTTGTTAGGTCCGATCACTACAGCCCCGAGGATTTTAGCCCCAGTGCAAATGATCCTCTTTCATTTAAGAAAAGAAAAAAAAAGTGAAGCCCCAGGTAAACTTGATTTAGCCCCTGATCTTTTCAATAGCTAGAAACTCCCCTGGAACAGGCTATCACTAAACAATAACAATATTAAATAAAAACAAGTAAGATAATGGTCTGCATTTTTTTTCAGTAGTTCCACCCCCCATCACATTGACCCCACGCCAAACCTCTTAATCCGCAGTAAACACCCACTAGACTAACGCTGGATCTAATGTCCTGCACAGCATTATTACACTGAGGGAATAACCAAGAGCAGGACATGTGCCCATTGGATGTCCCCATTTCAATGTAAATTAATTACTGCAAACAGCTTGTCATTCATCTGTGATAATCCCAGGCTGTCAAACCTACAGTATACCAATTAAAAATAAATAAAAGCTAACTTTTTTTTAAAATGTTCAATGTTGAGAATAATCCGAGGTAAAGTGATTCTCATAGCAACATTAATGAGCTCAAATGAGTGATTTTAACCACGTTAAATTTGCAATAGTACACGGATAAATTCTCCCGGACACAGCCAAAGGGAGCTTAAGAGTCAAGGCTAATGACTTATGATTTAGTCTGAACTTTGAGCAGTGCTGACATTTCTCTCATAAAGGGGAGAGACCCATGCCATGTGCTTTCAGCAGGTGGGAAAAACAGGCAATTCCTGTGTCACCTCGGCAAGACTGATGGAATATCCATTTAATAATGAAATTACATGTACCTCCATGCAAACAAGATCAAAGGGTGAGAGGCTATATGCTGATCGCTCGTGAGGCAGTACAAATACGAACCGTGGAAGTCAACCAGTTGTAACTTGCCCATGTAGCTACACCGTGAACTTCAATCTATTCTGTAAATCAACTCAGTTAGCTAATCTTCCTGTACAAGAATAACAACTAACAACAGCTTTCTCTCTTAGTAAGAAGACAAAACTATAGAAAATCATATTTTATTACTGCTATAGGCAACTGAACACCCATACTGGCAACATCTGACACAAATTAGACTTCACAAAACCGGTTCGTTTAAAGGTTCAAATTGCTAATCGTCAGTTAGCGTCTGAACAAATAATTTACAACACAGTGGTTTTTCTACATGTGGATGCTATAAGGTACCAAATTACAGAGCTTTTACCGAGTCATTTGATCTAAGTGATAACAGGCCACCCGAGTAGTTCATACCAGTTCCAGTTGATTTTGCACTCGTGTACACAGAGGCAGAGAATTTAGCTCAATTCATTACACATCCTGTTTCTTAAACAGTCTCTAAGGTGCAGCTATAATTAGGGGGTACTACAACATGCCACAACAACAGAAAATAATTTATATGTCCAGCAAAAGCAAACATTACGATACAGCATGATTCAGTTCACGATGCAAATGATTTAACATATCACAATGCATCACGGTATCACAACTGGATCGCAATACTTAATGCTCAAAATTCATTACCGAAATCTGCAAGCAATTCTGAGAGAACAGTTCTATTAAAAAGGACATATTTAATTACATGCCCACTGATACCACATAATAAAAACACAAGAGCCAGCAACTTCAAAACATACGTACTTCTATATTTAACAAATTCATATTTGCTATTGCAATCCACAAATGTTGAGAAAATGAATTTATTTCACCTGTGTTTTTTAAAAAAAAAAAGAGCCAAATGTCCCAGATATTTTCGGTCATTACTTATAGTACAGACTAACCTAAAGAATTGTATTAAAATCATTTTATATAAATACAAAGCATTCATGATATTAAACTAATTGCGTTAAACTTGTTTTTAAACAGTAACTAGTCCTTTGTGAGGTCACAATATCTCTCGGCAACACGTGTCAGTGCGTGTCGAGAGGCCAGAATCAGGGGATGTGCAAAGCACAATACCTCCTAGCAGCAACTGCTGCATTTGCGCTCTCATCTCTCGGGGAGGTCTCCTTCCCTGCGATGCTCCATTCCACTTTTACACACTTCAGCAAATCAGTACCGCCAGTGAGACTCTCATATCAAACTCATCCGCAAAATCTGTGTAGCCGACTTCCACTGCTCTGAAATAAAGTGACAGCTTAGGGATTCAGCTACTAGTTGTTTAACCTCATCAAGTAGTGTGGGACAGCTGTGACAAAGCAGTAGGTAAGGATGACAACCCGTAGATCCAACTTGTTTGGCATCCTCCTGAAACCAGTGGTGGCTGCATTAAATTTTGAGTGGAGTGGCCATCAGGGGCCGGTTATATTTATGGGGGTGGCTGTGCCACACAATGTCTCTCTGAAACACAAATTATTAATAATCAGTTTATTAATTACTTTGTTGTGGGATGGCGACCAGGGTGGCCACGGGTGGTGAAAATGCTGCTCTGCACAATGCTGTATGGTGATGTCTTAACCAACAATGACCAATGTTTAATGTTTGCCACGTTTCCATAGATTTCCTCAAGGTATTCCGATTTAAGGTGAAATGCCATCTCAAATGGACTATGGGGTGTGCCCCATATTGGACTGGCACCCCTTCCGCTGCCCCACGCTTCCATCCGTGCCTGATAAACAGCATGGAATAAGGACGATCATTAAACTCCTGCCTACGCACACTGAAGGCTCCCTGAAGCTACACTGTCTTCACGCTGCTGTCACTCACTCCCACTCCATGTCAGAAGGAGCACCTGAGACTCCAGAGCTCAGACCTGCTCAGTGCTTTCCCCTTCTGTCCTGCAGCAGGGGGCCTTTCAGCTGACAATGGGACTAAGTCACACACACACACGTGTCCTAACCATCACGTTTTCAATCAAGTCTTAAGTCAAGTTTTTGTGAATTAAGCAAGTCCAGTCGGAGACCCTCATCAAGCAAGTCATAGTGAATCCTTACGCAATTTCACTGTAAATAAGTCATGTATTTATAAACCCCATGCAACAGCTGTTACCATGAATAAGTATCTGCAAGCATCACGATCACTGTATAACACTAGCCAGGCAAAACTTAGACAATCATAACAGGGTAAAATATTTAATACCATTTTATGAGACTAAATTGAGTGCAGCTCTTCCACAACAGTAATGCATCAAAGACCAGACAAATCAACAAGCAGGACCTTTAATGGAAAACTATATAAACACATGAATAAAAGGCTTGAGCATTATTCTGTAAGGGCTCAAGGCTTTAAACCAGCACTGCAGAGCCTCCTCTCAGACTGTCAGGAAATCTTAAGAAAATGAGACATCACTAATATGTCAGCAAGAGCACTGAGACATTTAGTGTTAAACTGCTAAACTGTACATTCAATAAGTTATCACTAGTTTACCAACTTGTCTTTATGGGTCTTGAAATGCCGAATGAAATTTGAAGTTGCCTTAAGTGTCAATTCACCCACAAGGTCTGCAGACTGCAGTCTTAATTTCAAAGGAGTTTATCATTTTTGGTATCAATGTTGCCATTATTACATCTCGCACACTGAAATGCATTCACCAACAAATCACTCGTGTTGCATGTCTTGTGGGCGTGTTGTGGCTTCTGTCGTTTATGGGTCACAGACAGCATTTTTGAGCTACTATTAAGAGCAGTCAAACAATTGTGGAGCAGATGACAAGTCAAATCTCAAATCAACAATATCCAAGCCTAAGTTGAGTTTCATAAATTGGCAAATTTATTCATAAAAGAAAGTCTCAAGGTCCTTGCTAAGGTTATCCTCAACAGAACAGTGATCACTTGCTCGCCTACCAGCAAGTAGAGCAGTCTGATTCCATGTCTAAGAAGTCTATAGTTGACCACATCGTGGCATTGCGGATTATCATCAAGCAAACACAAATATTGGCAGAGTTTTTTTTTTTGCAGCCTTCCTTAGTTTTCTTAAAGCATTCGACTTCGATCGAGAAGCCCTGTAGGACACCGTGAGGCTTCGCGGCTTCTCCTCAAAGCTGCTGGCTGTCATGTTTGACCTGTATACCAGTGCTGTAGGTGCCATGCAGAGTGGAGGCTCCTACTCTGTTCAATGCTTGCGTGGACTGAGTGTTGGGCCGAATCATGGGGTCCAGCGGCTGTGAGGTGTCTGTTGGTGAAGAACGATTTACCAATCTCGGCTTTACCAATGATGCTGTGATCTTCACAGAGTTAACTGAGATACTGATTGGGGCTCATGAAAGACTGGAAGGAGTCTGAGTGTTGGATTTACAAAGGTCCCCTAGATCAAAATTACGATCCAGGCCTTAAATGACCTCTTGGGCACAGCCATCAGCAGGGTGTCTGAGAATGTCGACCGTGCTGAGAGGTTCGCTTACCTTGGGAGTGACTCTTCCTATCAAGTTAGTAGATGGACTGGGAGAGCATGGGGGGTCTTGAGGTTGCTGAAAAGGGGTGTTTGGTAATCCCAATATCCCTGTAAGAGGACGAAGGTCCAAGTCTTGAGTCCTAGTGCTCCCTGTTTTGCTGTAATTACAATTTTTCTAGTGTGTGTGTTTGGAAGCTTCATTAAGGCAATCGAGTGAGTGAATAATTCTCAGCACAGGTGATTCAGCTGAACAAGAGATTCATGCAGGGAGAGATAGCATTTGGCTTATCAGGGGGTTAAGTAAAGCACAAGGCCGCCTTATTGAAAATCTCCTCCCAGAGATCACAGGCCACATCCAGTCTTTACCAAACTGCAGAATGAATAAATGATCCATCTAGTGGCCAAATGTTTGAGTTGCATCCTTCATTTTGGTTGGCTCTCTCAGCTTGTTGTTCGCACTGCTTAGTCTGGACGCATGCCTCCAGAGCATTCCCAAAGGCTCTCCTCTGAGGCACTATTCCTCACACCACCACCACTGGCCAGAGCCGCACTTCTCTATTCTCTGAAGGCCCAAATCGAGTTTGAAGTATAAAAAGACTCACCACATCCTGCAGAGACATCCACCCACATATTCTATGTTAATGCACAACTTAGTCCTTAGTTTCTGTTTTTGTTCACTTAGACACAAAGGTATATTTGCAAAGCACAGCTTAAATAAAAGGCAAACACTGCACTGCATAATTAGTTGATTTTTATATATATAAAAAAATAAGAAATTAAAATAACTGATAAAGCAAAATCTTTCTGCAAGGTTAATAGAGAATTTCTATAGGTACTCAGATTCAGGGTTGACATTTTACTGCTACACCGTGTAATCAAGTCAAATTGTAAATGTTCCTCAAAGAAACTGACACTTTATATAAAAAATGGGAATGAATCGGAAGTGTTTCATCCCATATTTCTGATTGTAATTTCATGACGATGCCTACAGGACTAGAATGCGAGAAAGAAAAAAGGAAGAGGCTGGTCACATGGTAAGCAAGTAAAACTAAAAGTATGATCGGGGCTCGGCGAATTTCAAAATCTAGCCTTCTCAGAACGCCTAGTCAAGCCTTGCTAACCTTTAAGTTGTTTGTGTAAGAGCATCACAGAGGACGCAGCTTATTTGACTCCACATGAACTTCGCAGCAAGCAGACCACGAAAAGGAAGTACAATGGTAAGTGCAAACGTGTTCCCTGAACTGGTAAACTGGAGGAAATAAGGAAGTCGATACATGATAATTCTAATAAAAAACAGCGCAATCCTGCATCATCCTTGTTTCAGAGGCTGATAGACAACAGTGCATATTTTGGAGCCTAGAAAAAGATCTGTGTGTGATGAGATTCTTAGGGATCAGACAAAAAAGCCTGATAGACTAGATAGTGGTGTGGATTTGGCTGAACACCGGGCCCACCCATCCTGTATGTTGAGTGAAGCAGTCGATTTATGCGTCTGCAAGAGTACGCGGATAAAATGGGCTGCTATACATTTCCTAGCAGCACCAGAGACGGTTAGCTCAGAGTAGCAGGAAACGGTTAGCTGACATGTCTGTTCTCTCACTCACTTGGCAGCAGACAAAACACCGATTTCAGTAGCGGTTTGTTTTTATACATTTTAGTAAATATTTTAGTTGTATTTTTAAAGTAGCTTTATTCATTCTGCCCATGGTCAGTATAAATAAAACTGTGTGTGATGAACAGGTCTTGAATTAGATGTGATAATGCAAAGATGTGTAGAATGATTGTTTTACACGCGGACCCCACTTGCAAATAGAACAATGTGACCCCAGGTTGGGCACGGAAAAGAAAAGCCAATTATAGGGTCAGCGGGACAGAAAGAGAAGCTCTTTCAGCAGATGAGAAAAGGGAAAACAAACATGGAAGGGCATCTCAGAGATGAAACAAACAGATCATCACATATAGTTCTTGGGGGGGGGGGGGTCAGGAGCCAGTTTACTGGAGAGAAATTAAAGGGACACATTATTTAATACCTATTTCAATAACAAGGGAATTTCCATTAGGGCCCTTCCAAAATAAAGAGAATTCCACTACAAATGGTGTTAACAGGGCATCACCAAGACCCTCCAGAATGGCTACAGTACAGCAAGAATAAGTTAACATCAGGTTTTGTTACAGATCAAAATATCGCATTGGTCCCACGTGTCAGTTTTGGCTGGTATTGCCAGCTGATATTTAAATATCAATATTCAAAGTTAGCAGCACCAGAGCTAAATAGACAACTACTTAAATAATGGAGATGACTGCATTGGACAATCAGCTATTTCCACAGTGGAGTACGAGTGATTTCCTCCGCTCATTCACTAGCTTTCAAAGTACTGGCCTGCAAGGATTGTTTCATACGGCCCGTGAAATGTTTGTAATTCATTAATAAATTTGATTCAGGGACTGGGCTGTCATTTATCGACAGAATAAAAAAAAAACGTAACATCTTTCTGCTAATTTGTGCCGGCAAGCTGGGCAACTTTTAGAGTTGTCGATATCAGCGATTTTAAACAAAAATCTATTGGTATCGGTCAAAATTCCCCACACTGATGCAGGACTATCATTAGTCCATTAGAATAGAATAGTGATACTTCAATAATCCCTGTGGAAATAGTGTTATCACCAACCCCATCTTGGTTTCCATGAGACACACAGACAGGTAAGAGCTTGAGGTTTACGGTGCAGGGTTAGACAGCGTGCAGCCCCCCGGGAGCTGGGGGTTAAGGGCTTTGCTCAGGGGGCCATGGACATGTGACAACTCTGCCAGGACCAGGACTTGAACCAGCAACCTTCCGATCAGTTTTGAAATTTGATTAGCAAGTTTTAAAAAATGACCATGGGAAGCACTAACTACTACATGAGCGTCGTAAAGTACTCACACACGTTTAATTTTTTTTGTATTAAAATGAATTAATG
>JAODLC010000100.1:21478939-21490366 GCA_026781145.1 Hippopotamyrus pictus | reverse complement strand
TTTTAATTGTACTCAAGTAAAGTAAAAATTCCCAAAAATAATACTTAAGTACAGTAATCAAGTAAAATTACTCAAGTTCTTTATACCTCTGCCATATTCACACTACAAGCGTGCAAGGCTACACAAATCAAGACAGTAGAGTAAGGCAGTTATGAGCATTTTCTGCTACACAAATGTTGTGTATGGCCGATGAATGTATATATGAAATATGGATTAAATTATATAAAATTAGTGTATATTAGTTTCAAGTAAAATCTCTAAGCAAATGAAACAAATTCCAGTAGATCCAAGTTCAGTGCAACACATTATACCAGATTTCTCCTGCTTTCAGAATCCAACCCTGAATACCACAAGCAACAACAACAACGGCCATAAATCAGATAGACATTCCCTTTGTGAATCTGGGGCTGGCATCCTGATGCATGCTGGGAATGGGCAGTGCTGAGGGAAAGATGTAAAGCAGGTGGCCCAGAAAAGGGCAGCAGTCTGGAGGCTGATGAGGTACCGTCAGATGGACCGTTCTACGAAACACTCGAGTGAGGACAGCTTGAACTCCAAGCGCAAGCTGCTCTGTACACAGTCACGCAGTGCCAAGCCAGCATGCGCCGACGGACGGACCGTCAGCATGAATAGCATATTGTTGTCCCCCCCACCCCATCGATGTCCTTGTTTATCTGTCTGGGTGGGTGATTATAAATAACCCCTGAGAATTTAAATTTTACTTTACTGAGGTGACTGAGTGAACTGCCCCCTCTTGTTTTAATGAGTCAGGGGTATCTCCATAACATTCGGACTTTACAGCAGAAAAAGTATAACCCCCCCCCATCAGCACTGCACACAAGAATGCAGCCAACTGTCCAACAGAATTGTGGTACAAGTCCATAAAAGTCTACAAACACTGATGACTATCCCTCCTCGTCCCAAAAAAGAAAACATGTATGAATATAACATGATTCTTAAAAATAAAAAACATGTTTGCCAGCTAAAGAGTATACATGCAGGTGGACTGAAATGGTGTGGTTTGTGTTCAGGCTCCTTTGCATCATTTGACCATTATACTATGGGACTGGAATCCTCTTCAGGGCACAAGCAAATTAATTTGCTTAGCTTTTAATTTAGCAGGCAGGAAAAAAATAATGAGCGAAAATTTCTGCGAGACCTCACTGTAACCCAATTAAGACAACATTAACTGTTTATCTTTGGGAAAGGAAGTAGACATAAAGGGGAATATTAATCTAAATTATTCGGAGATATAGCCTAATATTGTTAAGCAATGGGCAATTAAGTAATGTGGAGAAAGATGTCAGAAAGCATAAGACTGCAAGAAACTGCAACCATATTATTGAAAGGTTCTGTTCAGCTTTTAAAGCTGTGCAGTATTAACAGAGTATACAATGGAGCTCAAAGTATGTCTCTTTTGGGATGGAAAGATAATTAGGGTGATGCAAATTGCTTTAATACACATATTACTAATGTGCATGCTGAACCTGCCAGGCTAATGAACAAGACAAATAGTCTTTGTGTACTTATTTTATTTAAATAAATTCCCGCATGAACATTCAATAATCCAATGTTAAATCTCTAGTCCAACAGACATTGGGATTGTGGTAAATTACATAGAGTTCAGCATACATAGGAAATCAAACTAAAGTTAAACACATTTGGTTTATTAACCAATTATTTTTTTAAGTCCGGGGAAACTTTGTGGGACAACCACCGAAATACACTAAATCAATTACTTTCATGGTGACTTTAAAAATAATAATAATAATAATAATAATGTGCAGAAATATTATTTTCTTGTTTTTTGTGCAGCTTTGTTAAATATAGTATGCTGTTATTAGGAAAGTTGCCGGTTCAAATCCCAAGGTTGGCCGAGTGAGCAAGGCCCATAATCCCCAGTTGCTCCAGGGAATGTCTGCTAGATTCTGTTGCTTTGAAGAAAAGTGTCTGCTAAACAGATAATAATGTAATAATTGCGCTGATAATACATTTTACTAATGCTAATGCTGCAACCCCTAAGTTTAACCCAGGCCAACGTTAGAAACGCGTAATTAAAAACTAGAACGCATTAGCCCATGCTGAATTCTTAATGAACATAGTTTTTTTTTTTGCCTAAATTGAATTAACAGAGGTCAGCACGCAGCACTCATTCTCACACTTTGCCGCAGCAGACTGTCAGTGACCGGCACCCTGCCATCACCCAATGTGTACCGGCACTCCCCATGAGCACTCCAGCATGCGCGTGTTCCTTATTCAGGATCTGTGTCCAGCCCTGTTCCTTTTAAGTCCTTGGGAACACAGGGGGAGGTAGGGATGACAGAGGAGCAGAGAGGAGAGGAGGGGGGCAGGAGGGCGCCGGGGGCTGCGTCTGTGGGCCAAAACAACCGGCAGCCCTTGGGAGGCAGTGAGGCTCTGTGGCTGGGAGTGGCTGGATACGGGTCCCTCCTCCCCGGGCCGGCAGGGCTGGGCGGAGCAGCAGGTGGCAGACAGAGCAGGACCATGACCAGCTCCAGAGGCTCAGTAGCAGCACTCTGACCGCGGAAAGCGCGAAACCCGTAGCTCTTCCCCAACTCCCGCACCGGAGAACCTGACCGGATCAACCTGAGCTGCGTGACAGAAAAGTAAGGCTTCCCTTTGTATTTTCACGATGAAGTTAAGAGTAAGACTATACTTTATTCTCTTATTTACGGGGGAAACCATACTCATAGCACTAAGTCGGAGCTGAAAGATCTGACAGTTGAAGGAGAGTAAGAGTGCGAGAGGGGGAACCTATCAAAGAAGATTAATGCTGATAAAATGAGTTTGTGTAAACCAAAATGTCAGGTGTATAAACACCTGTTCATCAGATTCGGGAAAAGCCAAGTTGTCTATATCCTTAAACCAATCAGAGTATAGAACTACGTATAATTAAATATAATCTCATGGCCTGGTCCCAGCCAAACAGTAAGGAGCCACTCACCTTCAGTATATTTGGTTAAAGTGAAATTCTACATTTGTGGAAAATTATTGTGGCTCTTTTGCTCATACTTACTTCTCCTCATTTTAGACTCTTTGGAATTATTATACAATACTTGGCAATTGTTTATATTTACCTAATTACTGCTCTTGAAAAACCTCATTGGAGGATAAAATGTGCAGCCTGCTCAAACTATCCAAAACTGAGATTATATGAACATGTCGTCACAGTGGTAAATGCAAGCTATGCAAGTAGTTAATGAAGGCAAAAACATTAATCGAAAAGCCCTATTCTTATTCCATAAGTAACATACCTTATTTTCATGCTATGAAAATATACACATTACTCTTAATCAATAATTCTTTCAGCAAAATTTTGATCTTTAAATTTCATGGCAATAATTCTGTATTAATTATAGGTTGATCACTTCATGCGGTACTAATGATTTTAATGGAATATCATGCAATATTTCAGAACCAAAGCCCCAGAAGGATCTTAACTGGCAATAATATTACACATAAATAAATACAGCCTAGGAGTCTCGATTTCCTTCACCAAAAGATGGACTAAGAAATGGTTTGAGATATGAAAATACTTGTCATTCCGCACTTTCATATATCAGCTGAAATGTATTACCACATGAAAGTTCAATAGAAAATATCTGGTTTAATTCAATAAAATGAAATGCAACTAGCAAAAACTATATCCAAGGAGGATTTTCAATGCTACTGTTCATGTTAGTCAGATATTTTAATAGGACACCGGTGCTTGTAATAAATGTTTATGAAGGAAAAAAAAATTGGGATATCTTAAAATGAGAACAGCAGGACTCAGTCAAAAGCACTGTTTTTTGGATATCTATCAATTTTTATGCTGCCCACGAGATAAATTTTAGTCAATTAGACGGTCAATGTTTTCTAATTATTTCCATTATCATTAACAACAATACTTACACCAGAACATCTTACACAAGAGGCTCCTTAAGCACATTAGAATTGTTTAAGCTGCTTCAATGCATCTACGTAATGTGGTAATAAGTCTAGCTTGAATTATGAAAGGCGTCTGATTGGGAGGCTAAATCAAATCCAACGTAAAAATGGATCCACCCTTAAAAACACTTAATTCCATCACAGTAAATGTTCACTAATAATTAGAGCTTGGCACAGATTCTAGGGCAAAGGCCACTGCGATGATATAACAGTTGTTTTATGTAGTGTATATTGCAATTATAATTTAAGACAATCTCAACATCAGTTGGTTATCAATCATCCAATAGTCTGAGTGGTGCTTTTCTCCCTAATCTACTATAAAGATTTGGAGCGATGAGCCATTAAAAACAAAAACACATTCATTGTTGGTCAGACTTCGGCTCATGATTCTTCAGCTCAAAATAAATAAATAAATAAAAGGTGAACAGGCAGGAAATGATCCAATAAATCTACCCGCATTTTGTCCCCTTTTCACCAGATCAAGTGTTGTATTTTGGTCAAAGGCCCTCATGTGATGTACCAACAGACAAATGTACTCGGGGGAGTAAGCAACCTTTGGAATTTGGCTACCTCACACCCAGGATGCAAATGTCCAGCACAAGCCCTGTGGACACCACCTGAATCTTTGCACCATGGATCAAGTCAGTCCAGCAGGCTGAGAGAGTCTTAAGAGATAGCAAGAATAACGAATAGTGATCAAACTATGGAACTGCTTCTCTACAAAGTGACCTGTACAGGTACTAACAGTTATGCCATATTATTCAAATGGGACCTGTGCAGTTCATGAAGTGAAAGACTGTGGCCAATATGCAAATGTTACCAGCATGAGAAGCCCATCGACAAAAATAACTGAGGATTTATAAAAATTCAAGAAATAATCATGGACGCTTCCAACTGAATGACCTATGTTGTCAAGGAAAAAACAAAAAAAAACAAAACCCCAATATGGAAACGCACACACCACCTTTAATGAAATTTTACGAAAACGACACCAAGCAGCTAAATGTTTCATCCAACTGCAGCACGGCAATCTTGACAGGTGACAAAGACACCTACCAGTTCTATATCATAAGCCTCTTTCTGTCCTGCCTCTACACCATCTTCCTGTTCCCCATTGGCTTCATCGGGAACATCCTCATCCTGGTGGTCAATCTCAACCACCGAGACAAGATGACCATTCCAGATCTGTACTTCGTCAACCTGGCTATAGCGGACCTCATCCTGGTGGCTGACTCCCTGATCGAGGTCTTCAACCTGAACGAGAGCTACTACGACTTCGCCATCCTTTGCACTTTCATGTCCCTCTTCCTGCAAGTCAACATGTACAGCAGCATCTTCTTCCTTACGTGGATGAGCTTTGACCGCTACGTGGCCCTGGCTAGCACAGTGAGCAGCAGCCCGCTACGGACCATGGAGCACGCGAAGCTCAGCTGCAGCCTCATCTGGGGGGCCTCCATTCTGGCCACCCTCTTGCCTTTCACTATTGTACAAACGCAGCACCGGGGTGAGGTGAACTTCTGCTTTGCGAACGTCTTCGAGATCCAGTGGCTGGAGGTGACCATCGGCTTCCTGGTGCCGTTCTCCGTCATTGGCCTGTGCTACTCGCTTATCGTCCGCATTCTCATGCGGGCACAGAAGCACCGAGGCCTCTGGCCCCGGAGACAAAAGGCTCTGCGCATGATCGTGGTGGTGGTCTTGGTGTTCTTCATCTGCTGGTTACCTGAGAATGTCTTCATCAGTATCCAGCTGCTGCAGGGCACAGCAAACCCCCTGCAACGCAGCGGCACCACGCTGTGGCATGACTACCCGCTGACGGGCCATATTGTCAACCTGGCCGCCTTCTCCAACAGCTGCCTAAACCCCATCATCTACAGCTTTCTGGGGGAGACCTTCAGGGACAAGCTGCGGCTGTTTGTCAAGCGGAAGGCCAGCTGGTCAGTTCTCTACCGGCTCTGTGACCACACCCAGGACCTGCAGCTTCCCATCCGGAGCGAGGCCTCAGAGGTTTAACTCGAGCAGCCGGCGTGGAAAGCATCCTTGCCGAGAAGCATGCTGATCCCAGTCACCATGGAAACGAGGCATCGTGTAGGTTAGCATGAGTGCTGGACTGAACTTCATCTGAACTTCAGATGTGTTAAATTAACACATGCAGATTCTGTGTGGACAGGGGTCATAACTGTAGGGGAATTACACCCAAAAACAATATCATGTTTGTTGTATTCATCACTAGGCAAATTAAAACACATTTAACAGAAATCAGAGAATGCACTTTGAACAAAGAACTGACACTTTGTGTCCCAAACAAAACGTGTACAGTTTAAGATTTCTTCTCCAGTTCGGTTTAGAAGTCTATGAAAAGAGGATTGTACGCGCTCTGCAAACTCTCAGTATTTTCATGATTTTTATGTCAGTATAAATACCTGTCATTTCCTGTAAATTCATATGCTTAACTTATTGAGACAACCTTCCTACACTTTGACATTTACAATAAAAGCGGGAACCCCAGTTACTTTCAGATTTCTGTTCATTAGTGTCTCAAATTCTTGCTGCGATGAAAGTGTTAAAAACTCAAAGGCAATAAAAACGAGGGAGAGAAACTATACATTTATCACAGATGTCACCTTTAATGCAGCCATAAAAAACTGTTTTTTGTGAATAATGGAACTAATAGCCAATATTCTGGTTTAAAAATATAAAACGTGAAAGTGTTTAAAGCTCTTGTTGCTGCTTTTGTTTAAAAGGAGCTCGCCAGTTCTAATGATGATAGGACCTTTCTGAAACAATCTCGGACCATGAAATAAGAAGGCAATTCACTTATAGCTCAGTAGCGGAATCAATATTTTTTCTGCACTATGAATGCACCATTTTCCTTGGGTTTCACGTGTTTACTGTTTGTGGGCCTATAGGCAGTCTTCGTGGGCCACTACTGATTGGTTAGCATGACTGGCACGTGAGAAGCACGGTGCTTGTGATTGGTGAGAATGATTGTCACACAGGGAGCACAGCAGTCGGACGTGCTGTATAATGTATATCCTAAATTGCAGCCTTTGCGATATGCTAATCGCGTTGTTTTAAATTGCGATTTCAATTTGAAAACGATAAATCATCCAGGTGGTAAATAGGTGATTTACAGATGACTGCTCGTGTTTGCACTGGAGGTGGAGACTGGAGTTTTTTGAGGAGAAAAATGTGTAAGTGCCCCTCAGTTTTCAAAAACTATCAAATGTCCTTAACCCTCAACCTTTTTTTCGTCAAAAATTGCCAGAGCTTAAAAAAGCTCAAGAATTTAACAGTTAACAAACCATATTTTTCACAGCTCTAAGGATTACTAAAAGCACAGCACACTTTAAATGGAGCATAAACATCATACACACCTGGCACTTTGCTTTGAGCACAAGCTTTTAAAATGTACTACACAGCGACGTCCAATCTAACACAAAGACTGTGGCTGAGCAATCAGTCTCTTGTGAAGCCCTGTTTCACATCCATATAAACACAAAGAGGAGGAATGGGGAGCAAAATCAGCACAATTTGACAAAAAAGAAAGAAATAAAATAATGGTGCCAACTGGAAAGAATGGATGGGCATCCAATATTTAATTTAGACAAGGGGAGAGTGAATTAAGCTTTACTATTCTTTTCAGTACTCTGAGTTTACAGTAATGTCAAGACTTATTCACAGCATGCAGAAAATCCCAACAGCTCACCTGCTCAACTGGAGGTCACTTAGCAACAAAAAAAAAACACTGTCACAAAGGACAGGACTCACGATTCCCACGGATGTTCTCACAGAAGTGCTCAGGAGAGCAGGGCTACAGAGTCACCATCACAATTCTAGACTTTATTTGTCCCTATTTGGAGTCCACGATAAACAGGTTACACACATTATAAGGTAAAATGAATAAGAGGACATTTTAAAATGTAAGGTAATATAACACAGATCACTAACAATCATTTACCCCTCTTACTTGCTGATCCTGGTCAAGGTGTTTGAGGCCTGGAGTCTAATCCAGGTACCACAGGGGACAAGGTTGGGGAACATCCTGACTGGATGCAAGTCCATCATAGGTATTAATAATACAGCCACAGTTATTTCCTTTTATTTAAGTAACTATAATTTTATTTAAACAGCTGCTCAATCACAAATTAAAACAGTTTGTTGCTGTTTTTGTGTTTTAAAAACATCCCCGGCCCCAAAGTATGTGGGCTGTGGCAAAGGTCAACCCCACTGAGATTAAGATGGAAAAAGGATTCATCTTATTTCCATAAAACCTCAAATAATCCAAACATTAGGCCGCCTATTTAACATTTCAATAAAAGGTCACATTTTACGCAAAGTCCACGCATGGCTAGACTGTAGAGTGCAACCGCACACTGTGTGGGTGAGACAGACTTCAGAGCTTCAGACAAAGGGAACGCTTTCTGTGATGAAGGACATTAAATGCAGCAAGACCTTAACTGCTGGATGCCAAGGTTATAGAGGACTTAGTTTGAAGTGGTGGGGATACATAATTTGCCTTTAAAAGCAGACATCGACTGCAGACTGATCATTGCAATTAGAATAGTAAGGGAAAGACAGTAAAACAAACAAATATTATTCCACTGAATTTGTATAATGGCTGCTTTTTGGGGAAATTTAGAGGTCATAGTCGTCCACTGTCCTAGCTGCATGTTTTGCTCTCATCTTCCCCATATCAGAGGACAGGCTCTTTAAAGTTAACGGATTCTGTCTGGAGTGTGCAGGTAGACATGCCAAGGGTACGGGTTAAACCACAGGGAGGCATGTCCCTGCAAATGTTATGTATGTCACACTGAGGGAGTCTCACTCAATTACAAAACACATGGTAAGTCCTGCCTGGCCCATGATGATACAAAGGAAGATTAGTGTTGTGCAAGGGGTCCATCCCTACGGCCATGGAATGAGAAGCATGCCAAAGATAGACTTTTATACAGTTCTTCCGTATACAGAGAATGCAGACACTCCAGAAGTGGATCTCTCAGCCTTTTGCCTGGCTTTGATATCATATCACGAGTTCTTTCAAAATACAAACATTGGTCAAAATCATTCTGTAAAGCCATTCTGTCAGATAAGCTCCATTGTCACTCCCCAGTCCCTGACCCCATATTCAGTGTTTATGTCTCACCACTGCGAATATGCTTAGCCTTTGTTAGATTCCGTGGTTTCACCCTTAAGCAATGAACCAGACCAGAGGTGCTCTCATTGGGAGGAAGGAGTTGGTTTCCAGACGATAGATGTTGCTGCACACAGCCTTTTCAGGACACAGACCAATGGAAACTCACTAACAGTGTTGAGACAAAAGCAGGAGAGGATTTCTGTATGGACTAAAACCTGCAGAAGGAAACTGGGCCAACCTCTTGCATGCAGAAGTCGCATGAATGTAATAAAGATGCAAAACTCTGAGTTTTGATTACTCAGAAATTTCCAAATGAAATGAAATATTCCAGGGATGAAAGTCGGAAACATGCCTGATACAAACTATCCATGGGAAAGTGTCGGTGTTGCCATAAACCGGGACACTGGGTACATGAGTGCAAGCAAAAACTCAGATTAAAGCAGTAATGATGATGATGACTTGGACAAAAGATTAACAGCTCAGCACAGAGAAGAAACAAGCTCTTCTTAATGTTGTTTTGCAACAGGGAAATCAGAGCAGCCCACCCTGCAGCACCTGCTAGAGGTGATACCTCAAGAAGCAGATGGATGCTGTGTGCGTGCAAATTAAACAATGGTCACTACACTATGTCTACAGACCACAGCATGAATTAAGTGATCAAAGAATGCTTATCAAAATTACATCAGGAGGGACTCCCTTGGCCAGAGAATCTGTAGCATCCATGCAACACATAAGGAAACTAGACAGAACCCCTATGAAGAGATCACTGGCAGGCCCATGTCATTGCCAGGAACGACAGACCTGGACAAAGTCATCCGATAGTCTGATCAGATACCGTGAGCAGTTCAGCCTGGTAGCGCGGAGTGCCGAAGGACAGGCAAAAGAAAATGCATGCCAATATTTGAATACTTTTGTTTTGCTTAATGTGGATTATTAGTACTGATTTTGTTGCAATATTGTAAAAATGGTGTTTGTGCATCTTCTCTGGAACACAACCCAAGTCGCTCAGTAGAACAGAACCCCACCGACCTACTTCATATAGTCAATTATTAGTTCCATAACATGTTTGCAATGTCCTTTCGGGGGCAGCGTGTGGCTCAGTGGGCTAAGCCTGTGTGCTGTAATCAGAAGGGCGCCGCTTCAGCCTCAGCACGTCTGCGGGTCTTTCAGCAGGACCCTTAACCCCCAGCTCCCTGGGCGCCCCAAGAGGTGGCTGCACTTCGCGGACAGTTTACTCTACAAAGAGCAAGCTGAGGGTGGCATAAAGACAATTTCCCCACGGGGATCAATAAAATATCGATTATTATTATTAACCCGATCTTTTATGCATTATGTACTTTTCTAATCTTCTTAAAGCCCTTTTATATTATGATCATAAACGATCAAAGGGGGAATTGTAAGATTTTGCTATTTGTTATATTACTGGTTGTTGTATTACTTTGTAACACAGAAATCCTAGCCTGTGCAGCCTCCTCTAATAGTGATAGTAATAAGACCACCACCCTGCCCTCACTCCCTATTGAGACCAGAATGCAAGGTGCTATGTAATGCGAACCAACTCGTAAAGGCCGAGCAATCAGGCTGCCACAAGGGAGGATGATCAAGGAACTGAGCCGTTCACCACCATCTTCGGGTGTCTGCCCTTTTGTCCTGTGGCTCCTGCCAGGCTGTGACCGAACATGGTCTATTGTCTCAGACTATGTAAAAAGGCTGGTATCACACACAAGTTAGGAGAAGGTTGAGACTTCTACTGCACCAGGGAACATCACCTGCTAATAAACTCCTTCCTCCCAAAGAGAGTGCCTCTGGTCTGGTTCATTGCTTAAGGCTGAAAACAACAAAATTCAAGACCTTCCACGAGCCTAAAATCAGCTCTGCTTTCCCTGACTGTTTGCCCTCCTTCCTGTGAAACAGGTGAGGCCAAATAGTCTCCATTCCTTCTTCATGTTCCCAAAGCATTTCAATCTGTTTGAGGAAAATTTGAATTCCAAAACATAAAACACTGATTCCAAAATGACCTTTAAGCTATACAGCATATTCTGTTTCTTATTATTAAAAGTGTTCTCATGAAATTTGGTAAATATCCAATTTAGTGCAAATTACTATAATCACAAATACGAGAGAACTTTTATGGGCAAGTGTAAGATATTGTGTTGACAAAGTTCATAAAATTCATACCCACAGAGTAACCACCTAAGACTAGTACATGAGGAACAGAACTCAGCACATTTATAGATTACGTAAAGAAGTTGAACATTAACTACCGATTGCCGGGGGGGGGCCACTCCTGGCACGCCTTTATTGCTCCCCTGGGCCCGACACCACATTTCACACAACACTAGGGC
>JAODLC010000100.1:21450537-21470970 GCA_026781145.1 Hippopotamyrus pictus | reverse complement strand
CTTTAATCCAACTACAATTTTCAGTATGTGACTAAGACTAAAACTAAAGTAAAAACTCTTGCCAAAATTAACACTGCTCACATGATAATCTGATCAGTATAGCAGTGGCACAGTATTGGATGTTTGTGATTAAATACTAAAGTTTGAGATCTAAGGACTGTCATACATAAATAATACAAGTTTGATTTAAAATACTGGGGGTAATAATAGTAGACAGGTAAATTTCAAACCATGGTCTTGAAAATGGACTTTATACTTTCTGATCTTGGTCTTGACCACTCCAAAAGTCTCAATCTTTACCCAGAATCTACATTTTAAGGTCTTGGTCTTGAATCCGTCTCAACAGATGTTCTCATCTCCATCACTAGTAAATGGTAACAAGGTAGGGCTGGGGCAGAACACAGCCTTATTAGACAACTTCATGAATGGAGAGACTGGGCCCCATTTAGATCTCTTAGTTGAATCACTAACTAGTAACGTTAATTACTTTGAAGGTTACTTTAGATACTGAAATGAAATATTATTGCTTCAAAACTCCATGGTCTCTGACTAGGCTTCACAGATTCACTAATGTATGTTGAAGCTGTTCTCAAACGTTTTTGGGCCTGTTTGCTATCCAGTAATACATTAGTATCCAATTCATCCACAGCAAGCCATTTTACGTTTCATCGTTTACATATCCATCAACCCATTTATAACTACCAATCCAGTACAGGGTCATACTGAGCCTGACACCTATCCCAAGCAGCAGGGGGCTTGAGGCATGAGACATCATGGATGAGATGGCAGTCCAACACAGACTGTACAATGCAATCGACACACACAGATCCAGGCACAGGAGCTGAACCCATAACCATGTACGACATCCAAACCATCCTACATATCTCAAGGCTGAAACTACTAAACTGTGTCACTACGTCCTTTTAAATCATCATACGCCAAAGTGTTTCAGTAAAATTAGTAATACAGGAAATATGTCTAATGAATTATTTTAGAAATCAAAAGAAGCTGATCTCTAGAACCGCGGTTTCCCACACCAATGAACGTAAAATTCCTTTAACCGCTAAGCAAGACGAACTTTGGCGTATGCAGCTCTTTTGTTTGTGCTATTCGTGTTGATAACAGCAGTGAACCTAATGTGTTGATTGTGTTCCATTACCAACTCAGAGCTGGAAATGACGGCACACACAAGTTAAGCACATTTCAGTACAGCAAGTCGGAAAGCCATCCAGCAATACCAGAGACCGGTTTCAAAAAGTGAGATGTCTTTCTTAGCTGGATAACTTCTCGGATTTAAATTTACTCCAGTTTAAATGGCCTATACCTCCATTAATTTACATTTAGCCCAGGTTAACTTAAATCTGACAAGTTATCCGGCTAAGCAGGAAATCCTGCTTTCTGAAATGGGTCCCAGTTAGCAATATCAGTTGATAACGATACATTACACTATATTTTGCACATAAAAACACTGTAGCAACATGTCCACAGATAGCAGTTACAGTACTGTGTGTACAGCTGATTTAATGAGCCACAAATAAGACATAAGTGCTAATAAAACAGTATAAAACTACAACTTTCACTTCTGTTGATAAAGGGCACAGCCATCTTTAATTCTGAGCTCAGGGATTCCTCCGACTTCACGAGTCGGAATTCCGACTTCAGGGGACACTCCAGTTGAAATTTCCGACTAAGAACTCGGAAGTTCAAATGGAATGCAGCATAACACCCTCAACCAAAAAAGCCGTAATGTTCCTAACAGAGCAGCTGCTCTCTTCTGATACTGTAAAGCTGAAAAGTAACGCCATATACATTTTATAAAATTTTGGATAAATAGACATAGACAATAGTTTACTGGTGATTTCATGTCCATCAAACTTTCCACTTTTTAACAACTGTATAGAAAATACAAATTAATATAATAATTGTATAAAAATATAAATTAACTTGGGCAAAACGAAACATGTACAGGTTCAGGGTTTGCAAACTCTCACTGACACACTTTCAGAGTCTCATACAAGAAATCTTACGGCAAATTAGGGTTGGGCGATATCCGTATTATATTGCACATGCGCAATAATTACCAGGGCTTCAGATGACAGGAAACATTTGGCCAGATGCCAGTTTTTCAGAACTATACAGCCATTTATTTATGCCCACAATTTGGTAAGCTGATAAGTATGGCTAAAATTTTAATGAGATGTGTTTAGTGACACCCAAAAGTTAGTAATCTGTATAAACTTGGCATATTTTTATGTTTATTGAATTTGGTCATAATACTGTTTTGGTATTCTTCAGTGTGATATGCACTGTAGTGGGGCACAGCACATAATACTGTTCTGGTATACTATGGTTTAGTATTCTTCAGTGTGATATGCACTGTAGCGGGGCACAGCACATAATACTGTTCTGGTATACTATGGTTTAGTATTCTTCAGTGTGATATGCACTGTAGCGGGGCACAGCACATAATACTGTTCTGGTATACTATGGTTTAGTATTCTTCAGTGTGATATGCACTGTAGCGGGTCACAGCACATAATACTGTTCTGGTATACTATGGTTTAGTATTCTTCAGTGTGATATGCACTGTAGCGGAGCACAGCACATAATATTGTTCTGGTATACTATGGTTTGGTATATTTTAGTGCGATATGCGATACGCATTGAAGTGGCCACAACATCTTTTAAAAGAGGAGATCTTGTGGATCAAGAAAGCTTAAACTGTAGGTGTAAAAAACGTCCACAGACGTACCATAAAGCTTGTGTCCGGCCAAATGTTTTGCCCGCCTTCTGAAACCCTATGATTATTTCACATGTACAATATGATATCGATATGATATCGCTCACTCCTATGGCAAATCTATATTATAAACCTAAAGTTAGCTACGTCAAAAGCATTGGGGTAGTTTGCAAACCCTTCAGACTATTTGTAAGGTAATAAAAATGTTACATATGTGCAAATGCATGTGCGTGCAGACTTGTCCGAAACTGAAAATCTCACTTCAGCCAGCAGATCAAAGTTGGCAACCTTGCATTTTATTTGAAGTCAAATGCATTGGTTTTAGCGGCTTGTCATTCTGTTTGCGTTGTTGCTCCGACAAATTTATAACAAACAGAGAAAAACATTACATCACATTTTATCTCTTTTCTAAATAATTAGACCCCACCTTACCCAAGTGTAGCGTCGATTAAAGTGATGGCGCTTTTATTTTAATATCAGTGCAGGATTATCAAAACCAATACTTGACAGCGATTCTGCTAGTATGAGGATTACGAACTGTCCCATTGTTTTCTTGATGGGCGAACTGTATGCTAATGCAATGGCCCATTATCAAAAACTAAACGTGTGGTATGTCAAAGTACGTGCTGTTGGCAGTTAGAGGGTCCTGGCAGTTCAAATGTTATACAGATTCCCTTTGGTCAGATTTAGCATATAAATGATGCACAACTTGAGGAGACCCCTACCCACATCTTTCTCCTGGAATCAGCAGAAAATTCATTTAAAAACTGAAAAATTGATTGGAACTGCACCAACTACAATATGACAGAATTTGCTTACATAACACAGAATACATTTAGATAATTCGCGTTTGGACATGATTAATTGCCATCAATGCATTAACATTCACAGTGACTGCTGGTGCCTATTAAAACCTTACCCATATGTTAGCCAAAGTAAAAGTAAGCATCCTATCTGTGTACTGGTTCCTGGTAAAGCATTCATGGGCCTTCTGGCCCATTTACAAATTTTGAAGACAAATCTAATAAAAAAGAAATTCAGGACAGAAACGCTACATAAAGCAAGCATCCATATTGTTATTATAAACTCATATGATCTAATTGCAGTATAATTCATGGGCCGCACAATGTACAGCTCCCCCTAGTGGGCCCACTAAAGTCAGAGCTGAAAAATTATCGAAATTAAAACATGTTCAAGTCCCAAACTACTAAACGAACTTGTATTAAACGAAGTACCCGAGGTTTACGGCTTGGTATCCCGAAATGCAATAAGTGAGTTTATTAAAATTTCAATCGTAAAAAGTGCTATGTCCTGCTGAGAGAAAAATGACATTTCACTTACTTTTGACTTGGTGGTTTTTTTCTGAGGCTTCTCTCTTTCCGTCTTTGCATTTTTCCCTTTACGCCGTACTGGTTCCTCCTTGCCCTTCACTGGTGTCTTTTTGGACGTTTTGGATTCTTTTAGCCTTTTTGGTACTGGGCTCGCCTTAGGGAAATCACAACGGAACACATAATGCCTATATACACATGCCTATATAACAGCTTAACTGGACCAGCAGTTATTTGGCACACATAAACATTTCATACATAGATGCACGAAATGTTACGAACATATACATACTAACCTCTGTTTTTGTGCCAGCCTCGTACTCTTTACGCTTTCCCATACTGTGCAGTTTGGTGACACCTAAAATAGAATGGAAACATAGTGGAAAAACGGAGAAAGAAAAATGTTAACTATTTTGCACATAGACTTAACCCATGTCAGTAGCGACTAAACCTTGTCACGACAGCAGCAACGTTATGTACAATTCAACTCACTCTTCATTTCCATCTAGCTTGAAAAGGATTAGTTAACGTTATACTGTTTCAAATACCATCTAGTTCAAATACAGAGACCGAACAAATCGTTAGCCTGCTAATACCGTTAGCCATAAAACAACAACTGAAACTGAAATGTTTTCAAATACATGTTGTATCAGCGGCATATTACCACGTTTCACGACGAAGCACGAAAAAGCATAAAGAACTGTTTGGTTAAACGTGTGCCTCACTCGACGTAGGTTACTCAGGAAAATCTCAGTTTAAAGTTATCAACTTCCCCGCGTGCCGTACAGCCTGGATAGGCACGCACGTGGCGCTAACGCATTCTCGTCTCTGATAGGCTAGCGGTCTCTCATACTGCATTATGGGGTATGTAGTACGTTTGCCAAGTGTGTTCGGAACAAATCATTCCGTGTTTGACATGCCCAAACCCGTTTTGCGTGTTCAAATGAAAAAATATTGAAAATAAATTGTACATTTAATGAAAAAGATAGACTACCGTATTTCCTTTTGTTACATATTATGGTGTTGCATTTTGGTTAAAACTCGTCCTGTCGGAATGAGTGCATATAGTGCCTCAGTTTCCGCCGGTAGATGTTAAGGGTCGCACTGGGCAATGTTACATGTGTGACAACGGTTCTTATAATGTTGAGACTGAGTCTGAAGGGAATACATGTTTTTAAACCTGCGGGATCCTATTATGAAGCACTGTTTGGTGGATCGAAAACAAAGCTAATGTAAGTGTGTGCTGAATTCAAATGCATATCTGAATATTCTGGTTTTATAGTTCGTATACCCGTTTGGGAGGAAGGGAAGAGTCATGATGAGATGTAGAAACTGCCTGTAAGTCAGTAACTTACTCATCCCGGTTAGGGTTCCTTCTAGCTGAGTTTCTGTCATTGTTACGGTTTCTGTGCAGCTAGGGCAGTGTGTCCTTTATTTCGGTACACTCCAGAAATGGAGGTAATACCCGTGACCTTGGGTACGGCCAGTATCACCGGTTCTGATGTGTTCGTGTAACAGCGGGAGAGACGTTAAAATGAAAAAATATGAATGATTTTTTTTTTCTTCAGAATTTTAGAAAATATTCTACATCAGTTGAGGACAACTAATTTTTGGAGGATAACATTCTAAATTGTTAATCCTTTTGTTATGATAAAAACTTGTACAAAAAACCTTAAAGTATTAAGATATCCTTGTTTTTAATGCAAAAGAAAAAATATATAATTGTTTTCTAATTGCCATTTGCTGTCTTTCCATCAGGAGTCAAGGCACGTGGCGGAGTATGTTCCTCACCTGTGAGAGATGTCGCAAGTCACAGAGCCCTGAAAACACAGAGGACATGGGGGAGCCTATTAAATTCTCCACCAGCAAAGCCAGCCACCGTATGTGGAGGGTGGACCGTTCCCTTGGGAGCCAACACCAGCGGCCGTGGTGGAAAGTTCTTCCGGTCAGCCTGGCTATAGTTTGCTTCTTGCTGTGGTGTGCTTTCCGAGAAGAATCTGAAATAGACCAAAAGCTTGAAAAGCAACTTTATGAACATCTGTCTGGGTTGTTGCTAGACGAGGACAAAGAAGATGACACAAATAAAAAAGATTGATAGTTGGAAATGGAAGCACTTGAGCTAACTGCATTGGTGTGAAAGGATATTATGGGATAATGCATGTTGCTGAAACTGAAGGTTATCCTTTGGAAGATTCTTTGGTCATTTTAATTCACTCTGACTTGGAAGTTAGATTGAATTCTGAATTTGGTAGAAGTTTCTGTGGTTGTTTGTCCTATTGCCAAAAAGTGAGGCATAAATGACAAGCTATATGCATGTTAAGCTTGCAGTACAGACATTGAGTCTGGTTTATAAATGGAATCTGACCATTTGTCTTTGGAATGGATGCCCTAAAAAGATGCCATCTAGAAAGAGTTGGAAGAAGAACTATTCAGGTTTACACAAGCAGATAAACGGTGCTTTGTCATTAACACCTAGTAAACAAAACCCTTTTACACATACTTTTTAACTTTAATTATGAATGTTATTGTGTAGTAGTGAAAAGAACATTTTTATGACCGTTTTGTCTGTGGAAAACTTGTACTGGTGAAATACTGTACATTAGGGAATCAAATATAGTCTTGGTCAAGGAGATTGAATTGTGCCGTGATTGATTTAATCACATCCAGTTTTTAGTGACTCTATATGCTATATGCTAGGGAGCATATTGTAATCGCCCACCACACTTTTGTGGAAAAAAGTGTTTGACCATGTTTAAATCAGAGCCCAACAATAATCTGTTCCTGGAAATATAGTTTTGAATCATTTAAATCTTATTACGCAAAGATAAATCTGTTTAGAAATGCTTCTTAATTTGTATTTGAATTGTATCTTCATTTACTACCTTTGCTCAAGATTATTGACCATTACTATTGCTAATCTATGTTTGTATGACGACCATTTAAGACAGTTGTTCTTCATTGAACATGATCTACCATCTTAGTGTCACACATCCCTGTCAGGATTACAGAGAGCACTGGAACTTAGCTCAGGGTACAAGGCTTGCTGTACAGCCCAGTCTATTGCAGAGCACATCATACACTATAGGCAATACAGAGATGCCGACCAGGATCACCTGCATTTCTTTGGACCGTAACACAGAGAAAGCATGCAAACTCTACCTGTACACCGCAGAGGCATGATTCCAGCTCTCTACCCTGGAGATGTTAGGCAACAGTGCTTCCACGGAGCCTGCCTGATGTACATTACATGGGGGGAGTACAAAGCCTTCTGGTTGCCCAGTACCACCAAGGAATAGTATTTGTGTTCTGTTTATACAAAAATCAACTGAGTCATGTGTACACATGGATTGGCAGAGAGGTGGGAGTTTGGCTATTTCATTTGCTGGGTCAGCTAGTGAGGGAAGGTGGGGATAGTTGGTCACATGTTATGCGTGAGGTGTCCATCATTCTGTAGACTAGCATGTTTCAATTAGATAATGTAACCAGGGGATTTAGAGAAAGGGAATTGGTTCTAGTTAAATACGACTCTAAAAATGTCAGCATACACACATATGTTTAATTTATTAGGTACAGCTACGCACTAATGCAAACAGCTGGCTCCTGTAAACAGTGAAGTTGGTGGCTGCAGGGATCACCATAATGGACATCCAGTCCTGAAAAAATGAGGGGGAACGGGAGAATGAGCAGACAAAAATGACAGCTCAGTACAGGGAGGAAAAAGTGGGTCCTTCCCACTATTAGCTAGGTGTACCTACTCAAGTGGACACTTAGTGTATAAAAGTCAGCAGCCTTAACTGTCACAGTCTAGATTAATATCCTCTCTCTAGTTTGTAATACAATGTTGAAAACAAGGGTGGAGGAATACTGTGTATGAGTTGATTATATATTACAAAAGAGAATATTCATAGCCATGGTTTGAAGAGTTATGCAATGTAGTCTACGCTAGAGCAAAGGTGATGAGCCTTCAAATTTCACAGCAAGTGTGACTGACTGGTACTTTTAGGCCACGTTTGATTTGACAAGACAAGTATCTACTTTATTGCACCGTTTCTCAACCCAGTCGCTGGGGATCCCCAGACATTCCACATTTTTACTCCCTCCCAGGTCCCAGCCAATCCTGAACACCAAGTACCTTGTACAGATATGTTGGGAGCTGGGAGGGAGCACACACGTGGCCTGTCTGTGCGTCGCTGAGGACTGGGTTAAACAGTGTTATTGTATTTATTGGTTCCACTTCTCTTAAATCAGGCACCCATCTGTGTTTAAAGGCTCATTTTTCCCATCATAACATTTGCACCTACAGATGTTTTATTTCACGAATCACACCTGTATCCTGAATTCAGAATATGTCTGCATTTCTCTACATAATTACAGATTCTTGTATTTATGTGTTGCCCAGAATTTCAACTTTACAAGGGTAAGCTTGAAATCCACCCTAAAGCTCATTTTATTTCCACCTGCAGTGTTTTGTGAAATACGACAACCCCCAAAAACGCCCCTTGGTTGCCCCTAACGCCTCCATTTTGAAAAAGGTTGATTCACCCCTGCGGGCAACTGGATGCAGGGGAATAAGTCTCACGTAGGGTTGTCCTTCAACAGAAACCAAAGGTCTGTAGTACAGACCGCAGGTTGAGTGTTTGGACCACGACAAAGTCTAAAATTTTAAAATCTAGAATTAATGCACGCAGTACCTTGACACTCATGAAAACATTCGAGACACAGTACAACATGGTATAATTACGACTGATTTTGCACCGTAGCACTAAACCTTACCTACAAATTCAGGTTAAATAGCTCTCATCCATAACTGGAGGGTCGCCTGTATAGGAAGTCAACCGTCAAGTAGGGAATGGGGATGCTCCGTATCAAACCATCGACTTCAATTTCTGAGCTTGTTTAAAAACCATTTAGCAGGCAAACCAGCAAAAGAGACAGCGCTCGAGTCTTCGAAGCATTACAGCGCTGTCACTGAGAATCATCCGCAACAAAAAAGCAACTGCCGCATTTCCTGCATCAGTGCACATGCCGTTCCTCCCCCCAAGGCACCCTGGAATAAAGCCAGCCAGAGCAGCTGTGGATATCAACACAGGGAAATTCATTGTCGCTTCAGCTCACGGACGATACCTTCCATCATCCCCAATTCAAAAGTTTCCCCTTAAACTTTACCGGAAGATCATGAACAGAACTGCAACACTGGAAGCGAGGTGAGGTAGTGGAAATTTTATTTACAACCCAATAATCACAATGCAAAAAAAAAGCAAAAATGGAGGTTACGAGTCTACAAATAATTTACCCATTATGAAGCATGCATACAACAACCTACCGCACAAGCTAGAGGTATAACAATGCCTGATACAAATTTACTTGGTAAAAACCTGAGAGGGAGTTTGAGGGAATGTTTTACCAAAACGCTTGCTACTTCTGTACTGTAAACCACTAGCTTTTTTTTCTACCAATATCTAACAAAAATACAAAATTAATCTCAACCTCCATATGTAGATATATGCAGTTCAATAATCAAAAAAAAATGCTTATTCCCAAAAAGTTTAAAAAGCAGGCGGCGGAATTAAGCCCGCTCGCCACGGATTCGCCTCGCCAGCTGGATGTCCTTGGGCATGATGGTTACTCGTTTGGCATGGATGGCACAGAGGTTGGTGTCCTCAAAGAGACCCACAAGGTATGCCTCACTGGCTTCCTGTGCGAGGGGCGGGGAAAGTCACACCATCAACACAGGCATCACATAACACTCCAAATGACATTCATCAGAGTGCACTATACTGCCCCACAAGGTGAAACATAGTAACTGCTGACCGAGTAAAGGGGGTTTTCACCCTGGTGAAAGTGTGGGTTTTGTAGTTACTGTAAATTTTGCTCTTCAAATCTGAGTAATGTCAAACCAAGATTTCATCATAACAGCCTTACACTTAAATACCAATTATATTACAGTATTTAGTCAGACAAATGAAAATAAATTCGATTCTAGTATCCCTGCTGCCCCTTGAACAGGTGAGACTGGATTGCATCAAAATGAAACCCTGGTGACACCCAAATCCGATTCCTAAAAGCATCCCAACAGAATAACGCTTCGTACCTGCAGGGCACCGATGGCCGCACTCTGGAATCGCAGGTCGGTCTTGAAGTCCTGCGCGATCTCCCGAACCAGGCGCTGAAAGGGCAGCTTGCGTATCAGCAGCTCGGTAGACTTCTGGTACCGACGGATCTCCCTCAGAGCCACGGTTCCTGGTCTGCACGAAACAAACGAGTGGCCAGCATTACAAATCAAGAACCATTTAGGGTCTGTCAACATACAGGGAGGCAGACAATATAGTAGTCGATTAATCCCCCACGGCGCTTTTCAAAGAAAAGCCTGAACACGAAAAAAATGTAGGTGAGCAGACAAAACTGGGTGTGCTTGAAGTATTGCAGAATATGGCACAACTCCAAATATGAGATCACAACTATTATGCAAACTCCATAGCAACTAAAAGTACAAGCAAAGGCTAAGCAATGCACAAAATGCTGACAAGCACTATATATCAAAATACATGTCACTGTACGAATCAGCAAGACAAACTGCTTAACCTGTATAGAATAAAAGCTCTCGCCTACACACAACGTAACATCTCACAAGTCTACTAAAATCTTGCAGCAAACTATGTCAAACAATCAAGTGAGCCGGCTGTACGTACTCATCCCCCAGATCCACCATTAATCCCCTCAGAGAGGGATAAATCTCGTTGGGCTTCGCGTTGACCCGGGGCGCCGTTCATACCTGTATCGGTGCGGCTTCTTCACGCCGCCGGTGGACGGGGCACTTTTCCGGGCCGCCTTCGTGGCCAGCTGCTTCCTCGGCGCCTTCCCACCAGTGGATTTACGGGCAGTCTGCTTTGTACGCGCCATGACGTCTCAAATCTCACTCTCCCTACGTTAAAACGACACACAATCAGCACGGGGGGCGGGGGGGCACACATTGCTATTGTAACCATAGCAATTCAGAACTACCTCCTTAAAAATACGAGGATTTACCGCCAGACCTATTAAATGCGCCAAATCTCAAATAACCATCATGGATTTCAATACTCAAGAGCTTTGCTATCCTATCTTCTTAAACTACATAGCTGTAGTCGTTTCCTAGATCAAAAAAATAAGCCTTGGTAGTCAGTGGGTCAGTGTCACTAATTGTAAGCTTACGTTTAATTAAAAAAAATCAAGGTAATAAATACAGAATCTTACCCGCCAAGTGTCGCAAAAAAAAAGACCATGTCTTTGTACGCTCACTGGCGCGGGCAGCGAGCGGTGAGCAGATGGCATAAAGACCCATGCATGACATAAAATATGGTACTATTTGTCATTTTTTGGATTTAATACCCGCAGTTCGCTTAAGCGGAAAGCCCCCATAGCTGATAGAAAACCATGAATTAAGAAAAAAACCCCATAATATTACTTAATACATTTCTTTTAAAAAGTGGCGATATGATATTAAAAACAACGCTTTAAAATCATTCAAAAAAGGTTTTAATACTGCCAAGCATCTTTTATATGTAAAACTACACTGACTGTAGAGTTAAGCTTCGCTGTCGATCATTCTAAGTATGCCAGCCAGCAAATTTAAATCGACTAGGCGGGAGATCAAAATGATATATGTAAAACTTAATTCGCGAGGTTATCATTAAGAACAAGGAAAACAGACTGTCCATTAAAACATTTTCATCGTTTTTTTTGAAGAAACCGCGTTAAAGTGTTTTTTCCTCCCTTTTTCTAGCCACCATTACACGATGTCGGCCAGACACGTTTCGTTCCTTTCTTCTGTGCAAAATCTGCTACAACATGGCGTCTCTTTCAAGTGAACAAAAATCTACGAGCGCAGATGCTTTGTCTGACTTGCTTTCTACGATCCACGAAGCAGCCGAGCTGCGAGATCCGACCCGGCACGACACGCTGCCGAAAGAGCGGACTATACACAACACTACAGTCACAAATCCGGTAAAAACAAGATCGATAAGAACCCCCAACTATTAAATCGAAGACGACTCGCTAGGACACCAGCTTCAGGTAGCCAACAAGAGGAAAAACAATTTTCCGCATCACCCCCTATGCTTGATTTCAAATACCGTGGAGCATCCGAAGTAACAATGACACCCAGCGACCGTAATAGTCACAGATCATTTGACTTAGGGTTCCTATGTCATTCGACAAACGGGAAAAAAATGATAACAAAAAATATTAAACACGTACCTAATATTCGTGAGGTTCCACTTCCCCTCTATTTCTTCGCAAACTTCAACACAACACTCCGAAGCAATCAAATAGGAGGCGCGTGGCCTTCTTTATAGCCTTTATGACGTTGCTTAAAACGTCACAGAGGACAGGATCCCGCCCCCAGAAAAGAAACCGCTGTGGGGACCCATCGCTATAAACCGGAACATATAAATATTAGAAAATATGTACGCATTTGTTTTTTTGCATACATAAATACGATATATTCATGTTATATATGCGACATGTGTATGTTTAGAGCACTATACTAAACGAACTATGTCAATGAGCCACTATGATTGATTTTCTTTTTAATTTACCGACCAAGCAGTTAAATTGAACAGGCCTGCCGTGGTATCTTCGGTGAAACCAAAAAAATCTTGATATATATTTCTTCTCATTCTGTTAAGAGATCATAAGTATCTTACGTAATAATATGTGGTGTATTTTCTCAGTGGGTAGCGCTGTGGCATCACACCTCCAGGGTTGTGAGTTTGAATCCCGCCCCCGGGTTCGCGTGTGCGTGGAAACTCCATGTGTTGGCGCGGAATTCTTGAGTTCAAAGTCCTGTGGTTTGGGTGAATTGGTGTGTAAGTGTGTCTCTAGTGATGAACTGGATTGCGTTTATAGTGTCGAGTACCTAATTTCGATCCTATGCTGAGTAAAAGGTTATTAATAACTTAATAAGCAGGGTCTCAATAATTTTGACAATCTGCCTCCATTATACTACGGATATATACATATATAAATGTGTAAACACGTCATCAACACGTGTGTAAGAAATGCATGCGCTCAGCACCCCAATTCTTCTGAAATTCATGCGTGGTATCATCTCCATTACAATACACGTTAAATGACATTTTATCCTAATTTTCATTAACTCGCAAGACTTCAGCGAAGTAACCATCATCCTAAAAAAAATCCCATGCGCATTCAAATTGGCGTTTTGGAAAGTAAACACTGAACACCGCCACACAGTGGTAAGTTGATTACATTTCCTGTTTCACTCTGCCCCTGTGTAGCTCAAGATCATTTAATATGGACTAACTGCGCATTTTACGTAGGTTTACGCCATTGCTTTTACGTTACATGTATCACCATAGATTCTCGTTAATTTTCCGTGTTTTTAAAGACTTCTGTAAAAAATATTTATATTTCATATATGAATTCCAATTTTAACCAATGGAAGTCTAATGTTAAAAAGTCAGTTAAAACGCATCACATATGTGTAAGTACTCAGTACCGATTTATAAATGCGTTTAATCCAGGTTCCATAAATATTATCGCGCTTTTTTGTGCTCCATGTTTTAGAAGTTGATGTTAAACTTATGGGGCATGTACTTTATATTTTGCTAAGTAGCCTACTTCATACAGTTATTCTAAAGGAACTTTCACCGTTTCCTAAATGCTTAGGCCACCCATTCTTCCAGGTTTGTTGTTTTTCTTTCTTTTTTTGCATTGACATGCAGTCCGTTTTGTTCTCCGTCCGTCCTCCCACCCGCCTGTTGTCCATATTGCTCTGCAGCGGCGTCCGACGTGCAGGAGTGGAAGCAGACTGCACGCATGCGCGTTTCATTGTTTTGACTGAAAATGCCGTCGGTTTCGAAAACTGCAGTGAGCGCCTCTCCTCAAACAGAGAAACCAACCCACTATACGTAAGTAAAGCGAGAAAGTAAAAGGAGAACATAAATATATATTACATGTCCTCCGCAGTCCTATATACGCACGGCCTGCAGCTACTAAATGTAATTTAGAATAGGTGGTTTTCCCATATGGAGCATGATAGCTGCTCTTAATGTACATAACGATAGTAGCAAGACAAGTAAAAGATTGTTAAACAAATGCATTTAGTTGCGTGTTTTTGAAAAATCGGCTGCTTTTCATTGTCCCGTTGTTTAATGTGCTGCAGAATAGAAAATGGTACAATTTGTTTGCGCCCAAGGCAGCGAAGTACCACTTTCGTTTGTTTTCCATGAAACGTCTCGGCCTGATTTGAAGTGTGCGCAACTTTCCTGTGCACAGTAATACTACTCGGCTGTTAGGGACGCATCCATGTCGTGAAGTACGTGTGAAATTTAATGCATGTTTACTATTGAATAAGAAATCGCTATGTTATCATTTCCATTAGTCTAGGGAAGTGGATGGGATCGTGCCACTTAACGTCGTCGGATTGTTGTTTATTTGCGCGGTTATCTTTTCATGCACACGCAGAAATGTTACTAGGTAGCTAGCTTTTGTCAGGATTCAGCTAGACGATAACATAGCTGCGCTCCGACGACTGCATTGTGTCAAATCTGCATTTGCACTGACATGCATAACAAGGACAGTGTTATTTCAAGACCGACTTCTAATAATCGTATTCAATACTTTGCAGCTATTTAAAGGAGTTTAGGACCGAGCAGTGTCCACTCTTCTTGCAACACAAGTGCACCCAGCATCGACCCTTCACATGTTTTCACTGGCATTTCCTAAATCAGCGTAGAAGACGCCCCATTAGGAGAAGAGATGGCACATTTAACTACAGTCCCGATGTTTATTGTACAAAATATGACGAAACTACGGGCTTGTGCCCAGATGGAGACGAGTAAGTATTACGTCCTAATGCATGCTAATTGGTTAAAGTACAATTGTATTTCCCTGAGTATTTTAAACGTTATAGTTTTGAAAGTAGACGAATATAAACGCTGTTTTTTATCGAAGTGTTATATTGTTACATAGTTTACTCTTCCATCATAAATTTCATACATTTCCAAATAGCCCCTATGCTAACACGAGTAGTTAAAATGTCCGTGTTATCTGTCTGTACGATATATTTTTTAACGATACAATTAATTTCCCCTGCGCTGTGTAAACAGTGGCCGTACGCTGCTTTGTAATACGGAAGTTTAGGGTGTCGCTTGTCAGTTTCATTTTATTTATTTGTTTTCTGTGAAAGCGTGGTAACGAAGCTTTTTTTCCGTTTTATTTTTCAAGATTACTTATAGGTAAAATGCTATGTAATGATTCAAAGAGCCAAGTAGAGCTTAAGTTTGAGAGTTGATTAAAACCTATGTATAGTGGGAAAGTAAAGTAATGTCAGCGGATTACTTAAGCGCAGAGATACACACCCCCTCTTCGCCTCAAGCAGGGCTGTAATTCTCTGCACTGTTTGCTGAATTTGCCTCTTCGCCTTGATTGTTATTTGTTTTTTTATTGTGTTTTAAGATGAAAATGAGAGTATGCCGCTATAAAATTTTGCATAAAAAACACTCGTTTTTGTTTAGAAAGTTAAACGATCTTCGTAAAAACTAGTTTTGAAAATGTGTTGCTATCGAAAAAAAACGTAAAATAATTGTTTTTAATAATGTATGGGGTATCACTTTGATAATAAGAATGGGAAACTTGCATCACAAGACAGGATTTTTGTAGTTTGACAATGTTAGAAGTAAAATGACTGCTATTCAGTTTTTGCTGTTGAGTACATAGATTTTCATATTTGAAATTCTATAAACTTTGAATTGGTGATTAGATTATTGCTTTATGGCTGTATAAATGTGTGAATATGTAATTAAATACGAACCCCCATATTTCATTATATCTGCTTTATTTGTTTCCGTTTGTGTCTAGGTGCCCTTACCTGCACCGAACCACTGGTGACACAGAGAGAAAATACCACTTGCGCTATTACAAGACTGGCTCCTGCATTCACGAGACGGATGCACGAGGGCACTGCGTGAAGAACGGGCAGCACTGTGCCTTTGCACATGGGCCGCATGACGTGCGCCCCCCTGTCTGCGACATCAGGTGTGCCTCCTCTCAGTCAGTATGTAACTACAGATTCTGGTGTAATGTAACAGCTGAGTAAGGGTGCATCTGACGATTCTTACCTTGTACTGGAGGGTAAGTCTACAGATTTATCAAGGCAGAATTCTGCTTTTTATAACGCCTAGAGCAGCAGACTGTGATTTGTGTTTACACCTCTTCAGTGATGTACAGTCAGTGCTCACCATTGTCATTACAGGGTTTATGCTGGGATGTAAGTAACCCTTATGTAATGTTATATTAAGCCTGCACTGTTGTAGTTTAAATCGACTGTAACAGTTGTTTGTGCGCCGATTTTCCCCAAGTTGTTCATAGTCACTCTGCCATTTATTAGTTTGGGGATTTATAAAATGCCCCAGCTAAGTCTGCATTGTACATAAACTAATCTGCAATATTGTAGAGTCTCGCATCTGTAGAAGTAAAAGTAACCTGTGTGCTCCAAGTTAGACATAATGCAAGTTCTTCTATCATAATTTAATTATAGATAGCCGAAAACCTGTTAAAAACCATGCCTTTCTAAGGTATCAGATAGTATTTTGAAAAATGTAAATAGGTTAGTTCTTCCATGCTTCTCATTCAGCCAGCTAGAGACACAATATGTTTATGTCTTAATCTACATAATATGTCAGGAAGAAAATGACAGCTGTGTGTTATCATACACGCCTAGGGGCCAGTGCATATTTTATCAGTGAGTCATAAACCAACTGTAATTACGTTATGTTTGCAAAATAATATAACATTACCTGGCACATTATGCAATGCATTGAAAATGTTCGTATTGATTACTATGGAGCAGTCATTGACCTGTTGCCTATGCAGTGTTTACTATAGGCATGAATGATATCCTTGGGTTATGCGTGAATAGGTGTTACAATGCTAAAAAAAAAAAAAGCATTTTATTGTAAGCAAATTAGTTACTGTTAAATGATGATTGAAATTCCCAGCCCTCATAATTCCAGAACCATCCATATTTGTATTTGCAGAACATTATTGAGCAGTGGGGACAGCAGGAGGTGTTTGTTCTGCTTCTGGTGGTCCATTTTTCTACTTCACTTTCTTGCCTGAGGTGACATGAAAATGCTGCAGGGGGCTAACGCCCAGTGCAAACACAAATGCTAACCATGTATCATCCCATTGTAATAGTAGGCTTGTACGTAGTTGTGGCTAGGAATCAGCTGCATTGTTATTCTCTGAATATTTGCCATTCCGCCAGGCACCCACACACTGGCCCTCGAGGAATCAGCGTGATGCTTTTCTTTGTTATGAAAGAATCAATCTGTAATTTCCGTAGCTATTAGCATCATTCTTGGGTATTGTTTTAAGATGATCTTCCATCTTTAACTTATGCCTGAGAGGAATATGACGAATATGGGTTTTCAAATAAAGAAAAATTATGCGATGAAATGTAATTTACTGGAGGCCATTTGTGTAAGGGAGATTAGTCTCAAAGTGCTTCACTGTGATTGATAATAAACAATAATGCAAAATAAGGTGATTGAGCAAAACATCTGTAGAATCACACCTGAAGGACATATGTGTAATGGTTGCAGTTTTATATAAATATACATTGCAAATAAGTAGTCTCTGTTTGAGGATTTACATATTTGTATATAGATAATAAGGAATTCAGAAATACTGGGGACAATTGATAATGGTAACAGCTAATCTTGATTAGTGATGCACCAACTCTACTTATTACTTATAATGGGAACTATTTTCAAATTATGGTAATATTGTCTTAGGACAGCTGACATTTAACGTTCTACTGTGCATGTGTTCTGTTTCAGAAAATGAAATTGAAAGATTTGCTTGGTGTCCTGAAAACCCAGGTTTCAGTTTATGACATAGTTACTTAACACTGTATCACTGCTCACTCCTGGCTGGTGTCTTTTCTGCCATTTTTTCTCACACAATAGTAAACTGTCAGTATTAGACCAGTTTAAAGTGACGTGTACGAATTACCTGAAAAGTAAGTTTTGTTTTTGTAGAGAGATACAAGCACAGGAGGCCCTCCAGAATGGACAGCTGGGCACAGGTGAGGGAATCCCTGATCTTCAGCCCGGAGTACTCGCTAGTCAGGCTATGATTGAGAAGATCCTCACTGAGGACCCCCGTTGGCAAGGTAAGGAACAGCAGGGTGGACATGCATAAGGTGCTATTACTGTATTTTTTGACATTTCAAAGGGTGTGGAAGATGGTTTTGTCAGTGGCAAAGTACACAAGGGTTCATTGTTTTGCTGTACCCTGGCTCAGATTCGACCTTCGTCTTGGCGAACTACAAAACAGAGCAGTGCACCAAACCACCACGACTGTGTAGGCAGGGCTATGCGTGCCCACATTACCACAACAGCCGAGATCGAAGAAGAAACCCGCGAAAATTCAAGTACAGGTATGTGGCAGAGCACGGCCCAACTATGATGTCACAATCGGCGCTCGCCATGACAATGTCTAACCTCCTGCTCGATTGTGGTGGCAGGTCAACCCCTTGCCCGAACGTGAAGCATGGGGATGAGTGGGGAGAGCCCACGAAGTGTGACAGTGGGGACAATTGCCAGTACTGTCATTCACGCACTGAGCAGCAGTTCCATCCGGAGGTAGGTGGATCAGCGCTGCTCTCTCGCACATGGAGTCATAGCTAGCGGGGCATTGTTTACGGATTTGCTCTGTTTTTTTCTGTACTTTTAGGTAGTGATATATGGTAGGATTGCAGGCAGCACTAGGCATAAGTCAGACGGTCACATACACTGACTATTGGCAGTTTTAAGGGACTAATATGCCTAATTTTGTGAGGAAATCGTATCTTCCTGAGGGGTCCCACGCAGCACAGAAAATATTTTATTTAGCCGACACTTTTATCCAAAGCGACATACAATTGAGAGAGCAGGGTCAGACAGTCCATGGAGCAATTGGAGGTTAAGGGCCTTGATCGAGGGCCGAACAGGGCCAATACTGGGATTTGAACTGGTGACCTTCTGATCACAGGCATTCCTAATCCTCACCCCCAGAACATGCAAGTAGGGTTTGAGTATAGTAGTTTCATGCCTCTTTTGGAAACTATGAAATGCCAAATATTACAAAAAAATACACTTTATAAAGCGTTTGTCAGAGAATGACCTGCAGTGACAGACATACCAATGCAGTAGCATTCATAATTAGCCTGCCGTGAATTTTTACTGTAAGAAACTGTTATTAATCTTTGGAGAAATATTAATGAAAGGTTTTGTGCCTGTACAGACAGTCCTCTACTTATGAATGAGATACGTTCTGAACGGTCGTTCACAACTTGAAATGTTCGTATGTCGTTATTCAACATCATTTTATACGTAAGTACAAAGAACTAGGATGCTGGGAGTACGCACACTACGCCACTGTGCGGCCAGAAGTCGTACTAGGCGGAATTGGTGTGCGGAAAAATAATTGATATTGCGGACAGGAAACGGGAGCCCAATGAACACAATTTGGACTTCCAGTCCTCTTCGTTCGTATGTCTGAAATTTAGTAAGTAGAGGACTGTCTTTATTTGTGGTTTGTAATGGGTCTCTGTTTTAGTTTTGGTATTGCAGTTTGCTTGTGTTTCAACCTCTGTTTTCTATTCCCTTTATACACAGATCTATAAATCCACAAAATGCAATGACATGCGACAGACCGCTTACTGTCCCAGGGGACCCTTCTGCGCCTTTGCACATGTGGAGAGTATGTTCTGCAAGCTTCTGCCTTTCCATTGTATTTCTCTGTTGAACAATGGGCCTGGAACATTCTCTGTCTTCCTTTATCTAGGAATCCCCTCCACAGAAGAAACACTGAATTCACTGCTCTCTTCGATAAGCGCCGGCTCCCAGTTGAAGTCCTGTTCCCAGTTTTCTGAAGCCGTGGTCAGCGACTGGGGAGGCACCACTGCAGCTGGCCCTGGGGGGCATGATGTCGTAAGTGACACCTCCAGGCCGTTCTGAATGTCCTCTGGTGTGTATGCGGATATCAAAAGGAGAAAATGAGGGCCACCTCACCATAATTTCGCTATTGTGCGAAGTTAAGTCATTGCATGTATTCTTCCTAGAAGCTCAGTTTGGTGCCTCTTTTGAAGATGGCATTCATTGGTCGGTGGTGTAGTTCTTCCTTGAATCTGAGGTGTTGATTGGCAGCCTGAAGTAATAGTAGGAGGGTACTGCTTGGCGCTGTTAGCTAGTTCGCAGCATGAGCTCTGCTCCCAGTTGTGCACAGCTCATAAGAACACAAGAAATTTACAAACGAGAGGGGGCCATTCGGCCCATCAAGCTCGTTTGGGGAGAACTTAACTAATAGCTCAGAGTT
>JAODLC010000100.1:21406254-21417379 GCA_026781145.1 Hippopotamyrus pictus | reverse complement strand
TGAATTTGCTCCCAGACACTTCGGACCTTCACGGTCATTTCACTTGCAGCTGACCAGGGCAGCTCTAGCTGGGAAGATGGCGCCAAATCGACAGTCTGCGCATCTACCTTTACAACCACGTACACTGCTGCTAGTTTTTGCTGCAGGAGGATGAGTGACTGTGTGCTTAATTAACCTGCGTCAGCAATGTGTTATGCTTAATTAAGCCAATTGCTCTAATTAATAGGGGTGTCCACATACTTGTGGGTATATCGTATATTACACCATGGTCCTACGGGAACATTATCGTGCTTATCTGTATACCTGCATATGGATGGTTCAACAATAAACAGTGATACTTTATTGAGGGCCGCTTGTCTTAACTTGACGCCGAGCACAGCATCGTTTGGTTTCGCTCCGCCGAGCCACCGACCTGCGTCAAGTCGTCGATCTCGCGTCGGATGCGGTCGCCCAGCACGATGAGCACAGAGACGGCCATCTGCACGTCACCCTGCTCGGCGTAGTAGAGCAGCATCTCGCGCACCACGGGGCTGAAGAAGGAGGGCGGCAGGTGGAGGCCGAACAGCGGCTGCGACACGGAGATGAGCGAGAAGGACTCGATGGGCGTCAGGCACACGCTCTCGGCCTCGTTTCCGCTGACGTGCGGCGAGTCGGCCTTGTCCTGGAGGTGCTCCGGCGCCGACGGGTTGTCCATGATCTCGTGCCGGAGAGGGAAGGCCTCCTGGGGAAGGGTGTACTCCGGTTCCTCACCTACAAGTGGGGAGTCAGCTTCGTCAACCCGCTTCGTCCAGCTCTTGCTGAAGAAGTGGCCCAGCTAATCCAGACCACTTTAGTGGACCAGTTGAGCTAACCAGAGACCCTGTCGTCTGCAGTGAGAGAAACTCACCGGCTTGGTTGTCGTGCTCCATGGAATAGAGGTCGTCGTCGTCCAGCTCCGCGTCACCAAACATGTCTGCCTGTCCCTCGCTCCCTTCCGTCTCCTCATTTTCTAAAGAGAGGAACATTCAAGCATCCCGGGCATGGAGAGACTTTAAGACAAAATGTCACAGCAACACAGCAACACCAACATGATAAAACTGCCATGTGGGTTCCCTGCAGACAGTAATTAATGCATGACAATATAACAAACAACAAATCATAGGAGAGAGGACAATTTCAGAGGACACTGCAGGGAAACTGTATTGAAACTATGTCAGCAAAAAAACTGATTCATTCAGCAGTTGCAGGACCAGTTTCTACACAAAGGGAATACCAGTACAAACACATATTCCCTGAAAGGCACACTGATCATATAATGGCCCATTTATAACTAAATTAATAAGTGATTATTAGGCTGCTGGGGAAATTACCATCATTGTTGCTGATGAGGGGGATCCCAGGATCCATGTGGATGTTGTCCTGCCTGATCTCTCCCTTGCTGCGGTCTAGACGGGTTTCATTTCCCAGCCCTGCTGGTATTTCTTTCATGTTGAAGCTTACAAAAGCAACACAAAAAAAAAGGCAATATGCCTCAATCTGGAGTAAAATTCTCAGCCCGAAAAGCTCATTCTCCACTGCAAAAAAAAAAAAAAAAAAAAAAAAAAAAAAAAAAAAAACGCTCTATTGTCAAAAATATATGGTAAATTTACAGTCTAAATCTTACCATTCATCTATTTAAAAAGAAGAGAATCCATTATAGGCCTGGGCGGTATCTAACTTTTCATACCATTCAGACATTACATCGCATTATATGTTATTTTGATGATATCTTCAAAAGCAACACTTCTTTTTTAGCAGGGTGTCTATTGTGGGGTAGACAAAATAAACCTGCTAATCTCTAAGATCTTTTAAAAAAAAAAAAAAAAACACCCAGTAGACTGGGTTATACCATATTATCTTAACACTGCCTGAGCATAATCCCGTATAAATCCTACCTGTTCATTAAGGGCAGGGCACCCAATTTACTGATATTGTGGTTTGGTGCTGCTGTGTTGAGGTTACCCGGGTCTGAAAACATAATCCTTAACATCGTCCATGTCGTCGAAACCTTTAAACATGAAAGAAGCCAGAATATGTAACTGTACCAGAATTTTCTTTGGTTCAGTGAACTCGCGCACATAGGAGTGAGGGTGTGTGTCTAACCACCTGCGGCCGGTTGAGTTCCTTGGCCACCTTGGCGTTGTGCTCGCACAGCTCGGTAAAAGGCTTCCCGCTGAGCAGGTACAGCCGGGCCGTCTTGACGAACCAGTCCATGCGGTGGCTCTCCAGGTCCGTCTCGAAGACACTGAGGGCGCTGGAGACGTGAGCGAACTGCTCGGTGAGGTCGGGCTTCTTGAAGAAGAAGATGGGGTGCCGGCGGTCGCCGCCGGCGTAGGGCTTGCGGTTGGAGTCGCCGCTGATGAGACTCTCCTTGGCGGCGAAGGCGAGGTCGCCAAAGAGGCCGAAACAGAGGCCCTCTGGGTTGGCCTTGTCCTCAGGACGACTGGCGTCCTTGAACATGTGCTGGTAGAGGGTGCTGTCCTTGGAACCCGACAGCAGGAAGTTGGGGTCGTGGAGGTGGCGCCATACGATGCCGGTGGTGACGTCCTTGTGCTCCTCGAAGGTGGCGAAGGGGATGTAGGGCCGTCGCACGTCCCACACGTAGATGTTGTGGTCCACCATCATGGAACACGTGGCCAGATGCCACTTCTTCTCCGGTCGCCATTTGACTCGGGCCACCGAAGCGATGGTCTGCACACAGTATATCTCTTTTGCCCGGTTGGTGGTCATGTCCCACACTTTGACCATCTTGTCACGTCCTCCCGTGGCCAGCCAACCCCTACATAAGCCAGGTCACATGGACATCGAGTCAGTATTGGCAATACGCAATCGTTAGCAAAACTGGCTTTTTAACTGAAGCGCCGAATGAGAACGAGATAAGAAATCACCGACCTGTCCTCTGGGTGCCAATCGCAGCAGAAGACGGGTCCGGTGTGGGCGGTGAACATCCTCTCGTACCGGTCGGGGCGCCTGATGTCCCACAGCTGAACATTGCCGTTCTCAAATGACGCGGCGAACGTGAAATAATCCCGCATGCTGAACTGCACGTCTCGCACGCTTTCCGACTGCCCTGTTATTGAATAGTAAAAACACAGACACAGATGGACGCTGCATAAAAGACGTCACCAGTTCGAATCCTATCCCCGGCAGAAAAGTCCTGTCAGTTTCGGGCCCTTAACCCTTAGGAATGCTCCAGGAACAGTGGGTAAATTGCTGACCCAGTTCATTTCTGTACCTATACTGCAAAAGGCAAATAAAGCATCATTTCATTTCACTGGGGTGATGCAGGCTGCATGGATGGAGGTACCTGAGAAAGTGCTGACAGATTCCTTCTTGCGGAGATCAAAACACTTCATGTAACCGTCCTGGGAACCGCTAAGCAGCATGTAGACCTCCGTGGGGTGGAAACACACTTTATTGACCGTGCGCCTGTGCTCAGTGAAGAGCTGGTCCTGCTTGTTTCGCGAAGGCTTGCCCAGGTTCCAGGTGACCACAGCGCCATTGGTGGCGGCCGTGGCCAGCAGGTTCTCGTCCATCTGGTGCCACATGACGTCGGCACAGCTGAAGTTCAGTGACGGCCGGCGTCCCACGCGCAAGTTCAGCTTCTCCACGAACTGCTCCTCCTCCAGGGCGTAGATCTTAAAGATGTTGCGGCCCGCCACCACCACCTGCGCAGCGTCCCGGCACACGCTGATGGCGTTCGCTGGCGCATCCAGGTGGCAGAACATGGTACGGCCTGTGATAGCGTTGTTGCTCAGGGCTGTGGTCACGCGTGTCATTTTCTCCATTGTCTGCAAAGCCAGGCAGACAAGAGAAGGCGCAACAGTTAGAATACGTGCGGTACTCAGAATGGACCAGAGGAGGGCAGTGTAATTACAAAAGAAAACGTGATTGTTTTTTTAAGATACTGTTTTATTTGTATACCAACTAGTCATCTTGCTATTATTGTTCGACTTACGTTGTGTAAGTTATACCACCCCAGCCTCAACAGATGAAGTCGTCACTTGATAGTCCTTAGAGTTCATCTGAAAAATGTATTAAAAAGGCAGACGTGTTGTCATTCCTGTTCTTTCAGCGTGCAGTTTGCGAATAGAATTAAAAACACTTTGTCATATCGGTTAAAATGATGAGACGGGTAAATGTCTGGCGCTTACCTCCTACACTGATTCAAAAGAAAACGTATCGCCTTCATCTTAGGTTTGCGACGGTGAATGGTCAAAGCTGTGTCCGGCTACTTGCAATGTATGCATGCATGTCTGCCTGAAAAAAGATCCTCAACACGAGGTGTGTGCAACTTCACTGTACACCCTGTTCTCAATCGCTGGCACAAAAGTTATCCAGTCGGATAGTACTTGTATATGCACCACAAGTATCTAGCATGACATAATAAAAATGGATCACTCTGGTATAGCAGACGTAAAACGCCGTAAACCGTAGTTCGGTCGTATTAGTCATTTATGGCTAATTAGCTCGCTAGCTAAGCTCGGGACGGGGCGGGCAGCTAACATGCTAACTCGCTAACATTCGATCCGCGGTCACGGTGGCTCAGGCTGTCGGGCGATCGGCTCGCTTCGTGTCGCTTGTAAACACCCGCGGGTGGGGGGTTGATAAAAATGTTCGCTTGACAAGTAAAAAAAAAAAAAAAAAAAAAAAAAAAAAAAAAAAACGAGACTGACCTTGCTGGAGACAGGAGCATCCTGCGCAGGAAGGAGGAAGCGGAAGCCGGCTGAGACGTGCTATGGGGCCGGCAGTATGTCAAATTAATTAAAAAATAAGCTGATCGCGGCTCGGTGAGACGTTTTATGATCAGCGTGTGATGCAATTAAAACCAGGTAAAAGTGCTCGGTGGTCTGGAGCCCTGAAGTGACAGCAGCTGGCAGCTGGGTCCTTAGTTAAGTGGGTGTGTGGTGGTAAATTCATACGGTGTAAACCGTATGAAGGTTTGGTCGGGGGAGGGTGCATTTCATTGCAAAAGCTATATATAATTAAATGGTAGCTTGTTTCCACATTATAACGGAATAAAAAAACAGCATCCAGCCGCTGAGTGCACGGCCCGTCCCCGTGTTCCGCCCCCTAACATGTCCGAGGACGGGCTCCTGTTTTCCTGCGAGGATCCAGCGCTATGGAGGCGGATCTATAACAGATACTGGCGAGTGGTGGAGCTGAAGTCGATGGCTAAGGGGAAGAAGCCGGGCAAACTGCTCCCCCTGGATAAATGGTGAGCCCTTCAGTGTATCAACTGTCCACGACTGCCATAAGCGGTGCTTTTCACACAAGATGGAGGCATTACAGCCGGCAGGCGGGTATTTAATGTCCGTCAGTACGCCAAAGCTTTTAGGAAGACTTCATGCAGTGGTGTGGAGCAAGAAGTCTAAAAATAAACGTATTTAATTAAAATCGGGTAAAATATGGATTCTGGATTAATGAAAGCAATGTTCCATGCCTTCTTAATAGCCCATGAATTTTAGCAATATTTTTATACATAAATGTAGAGTTATCAAAGCCCCCCTTATATCATTTATATTCAAAAAAATTGTCATTTGGTAAAATTTTAAAATATAGAAGTAAAAACAGTGTTTAAACTCAGGGAATGTATTTCTCCAGTTATTATATATTTTGTAGCAATTGTAATATATTTTGTGTAACCTGGTGTTCAGTATATCAGTCTTGTAAGCAATATATTACACAATTGTGGTATGGTGTTTACAAACTGTATACTTGTGTGATAATTGTATCGAGAGTTAATAATAATTATAAAAAAGATATTTAATGTCCAATAAACATACCTGATTAGTAAACTTTCGCAAGTCACCATGGTCTTTGGCCCACCTATACTGTTCTCTGTTGGGGTATGTGCTAAGTAATCATTATGCCTTGCAGTGAAATTAAAGTTTAATTATAGTATGCAAGTGTGTATATAATAAGTGGTATAAGAACTTTTAGTTCACCTGGCTGTCATTGATCGATACGCCGGGTGTCTTCTGCATGGCTCAGGTACCAGGATGAGCTGCCTAAAGCGATTGCCGGCCGACCCCAGCAGTTCCTGACGCACCCGGAGCTGCTGAAGGTGATGGAGTGGAAGCTCACTGTACGTGTCCCGTAATGCCCATTAACCTCTTACTGTGATACACATTTTACTGAATGTTCCTCTATTTGTATATGCAGAGATAAATGAAGTCGCTCAACCCATCACAACTTAAGTATAAAAAACTATATTACCATTGTTGTATACATGTATAGGTGCATTTATCATATGTGAGGAAGAGGGTTAGCTGGCAGTTTTATGAGAAAAAAAAAAAAAGCAATTTGCTTAGAGAAAACTAGGATTTTCAGGAGTGGTCTTTGAGCGATGTACGATATGCTGGTTTCTGCCTGGCCTCTATAACTACTTTTTCGCAGTAATTATTTGGTTGGTAAGTGACTGTGCCTGCTGTTTAAGGTTTGGGATTCACTCAAGTTAAAATGCAGTTGTCGTCTCCCGAGCCAGTGTGGAATGTGAACCTTTTCCCATTCTGTTGCCCACATTGGTCCCAGAGGGGGAAATTCCGGCCGAGGCTGCAGCAGCTGGTGGCCACCAATCCCAGCGAGACCGTGGAGAAGTGCACCAAGAAGGCCTTCAGTCTGCTGCCGGACATCCAGGCGGCCATCACGGAGCTCAGCTCTCTGAAGGCCTTGGGGCCTGCCACTGCATCAGGTTAACAATTAGCCAAATGTAACCAAGGTTCCATTTCTGACATCTGCTGCATCAGCAAAGTTAGTAGTTGCTTCTTAGGTTAGATAAAAATGTAAAAAATAGTACGTAAGTCTTATATAAGTCTTTTTATTAGTTGTTTCTTCTAGTTGTTGATATTGGAGTATTATATTTAAGGTGACAGTGCTTCTATCTGTCAAATTTCTCACCATTTCATCCCTACCCATCCAACCCCAGCGGTTCTGGCTGCTGGCGCCCCGGAGCTCGCTGCCTTCATGGCTGACGAGGCGGTGGAAAGCATTCCGCACTTGAAGCCCGTCCAGTACACAGCCAAGCATTACTCTCTGTACCTGCAGAGGGTGGTGGAGCGGAGCTGCTCACTCAACAAAGGTAGGGCTCTCCCTCCCATCTCTGCATCTGCATTTTTAAGATAAGTCCTTCCTTCTACTTTTTTGGATCAGATATAGACAATATATTTTCCTCTATAGCCAAAGATTGCAAGTGATGGATTGGTAGGAACTCTAGATCTAGGTTTCTATATCTTTTCCTCCCCCCTCTTATTTTGGCATCAGATTTATTACTGCAAGAAGAATAAGGAAGCTGCTTCAGCAGTGCATATCTGTGATCTTTTTTTTCCTTACCTGGCCTGTCCAGTCTGTTCTTCACTTTTGGGTCACCTGACAGAACACAGAAACACTAAGGCTTTCCTAAGTGCCTGGTCACTCTCCTCTCCTTCCACCCAGCGGACAGTGAAAAGAACTGGACACCCCACAAGGTGGAGCTCTGTCTGTGGGCGTGGGCTGTGGCTGCTCAGCTGGAGCCCTCCCTGCTCCAAGAGCTCTGCAAGGAGGAGAGCACTGAGGAGGCCATGGAGAGCAGCAGGAGACCAACCAAGAGGCAGAGGACCGACTAGACTCTACCTACCATGTTAGTGCTCTTTGTTTTTGTCCACATTTAAAGAATAAATATGTGAACAAACCTTACAAACATTCCTGAATCAAAGGACTGTCCTAAAAAGTCAAATGTTGCACTAAAAGCTAAATGCAGTTGTTTATTTTTTGTATAATATACTATTTACAGTGCAGACACTCTGACTGCCTGCGAGTTTTGCTTTATTTGATTTAAACATGCAGCCTTTGTTTAAAAAGCTCGACTCGTGCTGCACCGCGATTGTCGTACGTGGAATTGATTTGCTGAAGATGGGGACGGTAAATTGGCCGCGTTCGGAGGTCCTGCAGACACGGGCTGGGATTCAGCTATTCCTGGAGCCTGCTCTGCGTCGGTGCTTTCATAATAAAGTCGGGCAGCAGGCAGCTTGGGGACGCTTCTGTGTCAGCCACGGTCCTGGACACCGTCGATTGTAGTAGCGGCTCCAGATGGGGCGTGCTGCATTGAAAACTACAGCCATCGCAAGCAGGGCACGTACTGGGTCCCACGAGCGGGCGGATCGTTAGCGCTGGAAGCCCCCTACCCGGGAGTCGAGGCTGCCAGAGGACACCGAACAGACCTGCGAGAAATTGGAAGGGCTTCTCCACGTCTCAGCTCTTTATTTGTGTGGTTTCTAAATGAAAGCAAGTACAACGAACAGTACAAAAGAAAACAAAATTATATACAATATAAAATCGTTAAGTTACATTTATAAAGTACAATACGCCAATAAATAATCGTAGAATATAATATAAACTATATTTACATTTTTAATTTGTAGCAGTTTCTGAATCGGAAAAAAATACTTTTTTTTTTTTTTTCTTTCCATAGAACAAGATTGTAAACGATGGGTTGGTACAACCTCCGGATCTGGATTTTTTAGATATGTTCATCCATACCCTTGTCTTGGCACCAGATTTATTATAGCAAGAGGAATATGGAAACTACGGTAGCAGCGAATATATACACATATATATGACTTCTCAGCAGCCGGTCTCCCTGCCTCCCTTCCAGTCTGAGAGCAGGTAAACACAATGCAGCCTCTTCAAAAGGCCTTCCCTAGCATGGTTTGAACTGGCCAAAATGGGAGAGTCTTACTGTGAAAGGTAATCATTATGCTGGTTTTGCTTTGTGAGTTTTGATCAATAATGTTTCCTTGAGGTAAAGGTATCTCTTAATAGGCTAGCAATAGGAAGTCGTCAAACATGGAACCAAACTCAAGGATCTGAAACGGACACCAGGAATTCTCACAGTAAATGTGTACAATACTGAAAATTAATTCAAAAGACAGAGGTTTTAACATTAGGAAGTAACACTTCAAAAAGACAAGTCAAAGACTTTTAAACCTTGAAAATGACAACACCAAATTACAGCAGTAATTACATCAAAGAATTACACTTTGCACAAGGTGATTAAAGCTGATAAAGTGAAATCCTGGTCAGGGTTTTCAAAAATGAACGAGGTTTTCACAAATAGTGTCAGTGTATGTTCCTCTGTCTTGTGAAAAAAGCCAAGAAAAGGCCTAGAAAATCCGGATTCTGTAAAGTCACCGCCTGTTAAAATCAACTGATTTTTCACAAATATGGCTACTGCAGTCTCAGATATTTTCTGCATGCATGCCTTCTTTCTCTAAACATAGTAATCGCTAATTTAATTTCAGATGTGGTTGGCCACCATTTCCGGCGAGTGGGCCTCAAAGGCAGTGCTGTGTACACCTAAAACAGACAAATGGATTTGTCTCTTGGAAGTATAAATGTACTTCAATACCTCCGGGATTCCATGACTGCTCTTACACCTCAGCAGGAGCGTTCAGTAAAGAGTTCAATTAGACTGTGCCATTAGATTAGCTGAAGATAGCCTCACTAGCTATACACCTTGTATCTGACTTGCACGGCTTATTTTCACTAGCTGTTGCGTAAATGTTGCTCTGGATTAAAAAACATTTTTGTAAGCTGGATATCCAGGAGATCCTGGCTCATAGAGGACATTCTGGTAAAGCTGTGTTAGGGTTAGGGCCTAGTGCCAGGTAATTAGGCATACTTGTCACTGATGTAGCAGCAGGAAATAAACATCTCCAGCTTACTGACACACACCTTCAAGGATGTGTCTGGTTTACATCAGTAGCCACATTATATTTTCTTAACAGATGCTCAAATTCCCCCATAATTTGAGCTGTTTTCGAACGGAGGCATGTCTGACTCATTCAGTTCCTTAACCTCACTGTAAATATTTTCCCTCGAAAACATTCTCAGAAATTCTGAAAATAAACTGTACAGTTAGGAAGAAGCCGCAGCTCACATATCTACAAACAGTATTTCCTAAGGTATAACAGCCTCTTTCCTCTTCACTACACACCTGCGCTGCTTATTTTTTGCAACACTTTCTCATGCAATGAAAACACGAAACATAACAGGTCTTGTTTCACGCCATCACTGTTTTCTCTGTAACTCTACCACTACAGTCTATGGAGAGGCTAGAAGGTGTTTTTGGTCTTTTTCTGTATTTACATCGCATTAATTGTGTCATATGCAGGGCATCTGGCTCAGCCTGTTGCCTTGGAGTCATCAGTACGGATCAAGACAATCTCTCTTGCGTCCCGATGTTTGCGATAGAATCAGATATGATGGCTGAAGATAGGTAGTGACGGTATTCAGCCAACAGTACCAAGGAAAACAGTCTCTGCATGGTGGTCATTGTAGAATCATTAAGTGTTCAAGTAAAAATGCCAAAGTCCTAATGTGTAGAATGACATCTGACCCTTGAAAAAATACTATAAGGAGATACTAGGCTTTGAAACCAACAATGGGTGGGATTATTGTGAGAAGTCAATCACAGCGGGTTTAACTCACCTCCCAATAAAGACCTTAGTGGCTTGCCTTTGGGCCATACCAGGCAGTGTTTAATAGTGCAGGATAATCCAGTCCACTATGTTCACAGTCTTGAGACCCTGCACCCTCGTAACAAACAAACCTTAATTACAAACCGTAGCTGGTCGCAATTCACCCTTTCCCATTTCTTCAATATTTACTCAAATCTATAGGGAATTAAAGGCATCCCTTAATGTGTCTAGCCCTTAAGCAGTTTTATTCAGAACTTTACTTGACACTAATTTGACCAATGATTCCTGAATTCCGTAGAATGAATAATTCTACAATTTTGTCAGGAATTTTGCTTCAGTGCATATATTAATTTACAGTTAACGTGACATCAAACCTCTCCTGCTTCACTGTGATCAATTCTCCTTTTTATTTGTCTTTAACTATACAACATGAATTCTTGGCCTCCGTTTTTGCTGCACACCTTCCCTTTTAGAGCAGAATTCGAAGCATTCATAGAATTCTCAGCGGCATTCTAACCACTTCAATCCATTCCCCCAACAATCTCCATCGCACTGCATTACTGCGCAGTAGACGTAAGGTACGTGTGTGTAACGCATTATAGATACCTTCATAATGCATTATAATGCATTCATAAAGTATTATAAACATG
>JAODLC010000100.1:21392460-21406154 GCA_026781145.1 Hippopotamyrus pictus | reverse complement strand
ATGAATGCATTATAATGCATTATGAAGGTATCTATAATGCGTTACACACACGTACCTTAAGTAAAGTGTTACCGATAGTGCTCTGCATTTCAGGAGCTGTTTATGGTCAGAGCGGATGCCGGCAATTTCATCCAACACAGACAGAGATGTCTACACTTTTGAAGTAGATTTCTGCTAGAAAGGTCATCGTCACCCCGCAGTCAAACAATCGGAGGTCAGTGTTCGATGTGAGAAGGGCAATGTGGCAGTATGCAACAGTACATAAAGTACCTCCCCTAGACGTGAGTCATGTGACATCGACGAGGAAACTTTCTTCAAATTGCTAATTAATAAGCCCTTTCTGACCTAGGAGCAGGAACAAATAAATATCAAAGGAAAGTTAAAAGTTCATTAGAGATTTGTAGAATGATCAGTGCAGTGCCAATATTTTATTGGTGTTGTGATCATTGTCAGCTAACTGACAATGTTAAAGTTAGGTATGACCTTGAAAGTAAATTAAACTAAAGCTTAAAGGACACATTTCCAATATGCCCGTGACCTTTTCTGGTTTCTGTTACCTGCTAATTTACACCATTTACTTTCTGGGAAAATATTTAAATCTTTAGTCGCTGTAATATGAGACTCATAATAAAAAATCTTTACATGGAATTCAGTAGACCAATATTGTATTGTTTATGGACATTTGTATTGATCATAGTTCCACTTTTCTAAACAGAAAACGGTTCAGTAAGAAATTATGAAATATATCTTGCAGCACATGCATGTGGTTTGCTTATATTCTGTTATTAAATTTTAATGAAAATTTTAAATGTGTCTAATATTTGACCTATATGCTGTAACCAATTTTAGGAAAAGGCCTAAAATCGTTTTGTGTAACTTTTATTGTTTTTTGTTATGTTTTTTTTGTTCCTTACTTGCTGCAAAGCTGTCAAGATATGTCCATGCTGATCTCCCCATGGCTTGTTTTGATTGGTTTTTTTGAAAAAGAAAAAGAAAAAATGGAATGATCCAAGACTAATATTTGTCCAAGTATTCGTAATTTTATCGATATTTTCTTTTTTACTGGATGTTTACTAAGAATCATAGAACAATCCAACAGTAACAGGCATAAGAAAGTAACAATTTGGCACCATTTGAAACATCATCCCTTTTCCTCCGAAGGAAAATAATGAAGTATTGAAGACAGTGAACAAAATACAGATATGAAAAAAGAAACCCAAGAAATAAGATGATTAAAATAACTTTCAGTACATTCCTGTACAAAAGTATACAGTCCTTAGGACACTGAGGTATAAGTTGGGCACTAATGGCCTCTGATGTGGACATGGAGGGTTGGGACAGCAGGTGGTCTGTCCACACCCCCTTGGCAGGTCTGTCATTGGCTGAGCAGGCAAAGCAACGCTATTTCGCATATTGCCCCTTCTGACATAAGAAATCAGGCTGATCTGATGGTACCGCTAAAGGAACTCCTCTGTAAATGTCCGACGACTTTTGGCATGGAGATGATCAGGACATTTTAATTGTCTTCGTAATCAGCATTATATGGTCTTAGTATGGGCGTCTGCAGGTCTGCTAAAGCGTCTGGCAACACTCACTCTAAACTGAAGATATAGATGTGCTGCATATGACAGTATGTGCTGCTTTCATTCTCCCTCGAGTCGATTTCAAGAGCGTCATATATAATCATCTCGTTTTCTCCTCCTGCTCGCTTCCTGCCCTTATTAATCATGACGAAATCTGTATAGTACATTTCTCAGGCTGCTGATTAGCACAGTGAGTTTGTTTTTACCTTTAGTTTAATACCGAAAACCATCGAGCCTCGAGAGTCAAAAGTGCAAATGCTGGATCCTCAAGGCTAAAGTAACTGGTACCTCAAGAGCCTCCCTCCCATATTCTGACATAAAGTCAATTCATGTATCAGCAGACCTTCCTTTGAAATCTACAGAAACACCACTCCAAGGAGAATCTTCTCCAAATCTGCCCGGAGAGTCAGGATCAGCATGAGAGGAATGAGGTAACCACAGTGAAGAGGGAATTGACTTTTTAGTTGGTACAATGGGAAAGGTTTACAAAACTACAGATCGCATATATTCCCATGAAAAGTACCCCCCCCCCCTTCCCCAAAAAAATTGGTAGAATGAACTTCTATCCTCGGACAATGATTTTCTGGTTGTTTTCTTTTAAGAACCTGTTCCAGTGTGTCTGGAGTTAAGAAGCCAAGGAGGAGAACAGGATGAGGTTAGTCATAGAGCGCACTGGAAAGGTGAAAGAAGGGCGTCCTCTTCAGGGCGGAGGGGGTATCTGCACCCCAAGGAGTTCATAGGCAAAGATGTTCCAGAATATGGCGAACAGAAGGAAAGTGACGAAAGAGAAGACGATGACCCACCAGGAGCACTGCTGCTGCAGGCTCTCCTCGTAGCTGCGCAGGATGAGTAGGCCCATGCTGATACCCACCACTGCTCCAGACAGGTGGGCCATGAAGCTGGGCTGGGGGCCGGAGGAGGGCAGGGGCGGGGAGAACCGCAGCCACACTGCGCGGCCGACCTCCGAGCTCACTGCAGGGGGGCGAGAGAACAGTCATGCCGCATCGGTGATGTCATCACCTGGGAGCTTCCTCCACGACAGCAGAATCCTTGATTGGACTTGCCGCGGTCAGGTGACACACAAAGGAAGTAAGAATCCAGCCATGAGGGACATCCGCATGCCTTTAGCTGGCGTTTGAAAAATAGACTTATTACAGGTCACACACGGGAGACTTCCAAGCATCTGATACACTTACTGCACACGAGAGCCAGGATCATCCGGAGCAGCTTGTATGGACAGCGCATTCCAGCCCAGTTCTGCAACACAGCATGGCGGATTGTGGTCAATAGAAATGTTTTTCTTCCTGTTCTAGCCTCCCGCCACTAGGGGCACACCACAGTCACTGAGCGACTGAAATGGCAGGACAGGTGGAAATGAAGGACCACAAAGAGCCCAGAAATGGACACAAGACTGCCAACAATGTCCTCAACAGATCATGTTGATCCCCCATAAAATTAATAGGGGATGCAATGATTCCTCTGGATCTGAAAGTCACCTGACATAAGCTCTGAAAGCAACAATCTACTGCTGCAAAAGTTTGACTATGTGCTTGAAGAATTGTCACAATCAAGAGGCCAGCTTGGGCTCACAAACATTTTTTTTCTGCAAAAGACATGGAGTAAGCAGCATGCAAGATTAAAGATCTGGGTGAAAACCAATAAAGAAAGGACCTATTAAATACCCTCCCGAAATGTGTAATAAGCCCAAGGTAGTGCTCATAAATTTATAATAATGCCCACAAATAAGTGATAAGTTTGTCAGGGAGGCAGACATTCCATAGTGCTAAAGAGAGAGGACTTGCTTTGTGTACTAAATCCAGGCTTTTTATCGAAGCAGGAAATATGGAGCCCCTCGCCCACATGTGGCCCACTGGTGCAGCTCCCCAGGACTAAAGACACAACACGCATAGATCTGAGAAATCATTCATGTGTCTGTGCATAGCGACTTGGGGCAGGTTGGTGTAAAACTGGAGTTTTTCAGGGCTGACAATAGTCCATTTGTTTCTCATTAAGTTTAGAATTCTCCTTCTGAATCGGCTCATTTTCGTTTCCTCATTTCCCACAACGTTGCAATTACGCAAGACACGTGACATGCTGGTATAGTTATTCAGTGCACCTTTGTAAAGTGGTCCCATGACTCTCAGAGCTCGCTCTATCTATCTATCTATCTATCTATCTATCTATCTATCTATCTATCTATCTATCTGAATTGTATTCACAGGAGTACAGTAGGAAAATCTGGAATAAGTAAAAGCTTCCCATATTTGCATAAAAATAATCCAGAACAATACATTAATCAAAAACATTAGTGACACAAATTATCTGTTTTGCTTTAAAAATAAAATAAGGAATCCTGTTCAATTGTGGCTATGAAGATAAATCAGAACATTTCTGCAGGGGTCCCACTGTCTGTGATTTAATACTCAGCTAAATGCAAATGATGCCATTGCATATCCAGTGGGGACCATCAATATGGAGATGACACCCGGTTATATAGCCGATGGTGACATTATTAGAGCAAGATAGGACATTGCAGCAGCCAATCTGGGCTGTCAGCTGGTAATAAATCACAGGGAAGCCTCTCCCCAAACACGTCGCCCAAAGGCGGGCGGGCAGGAGCGCGTCTGTGTCCTGATTGCTTTGCTGTTTGAGATGCGGATAAATGCGTCAGCCGTTTTTCATGGCGTCAAAGGAGCTGAGTGCGTACCCGGCATGGGCTTGTGGACCGTGATCAGCCCGACACGAAGGCAAATAAGTGCACAAAGGCCGGCCTGCCTGAGCAAAGAAAATAAAAGCTGCATCTTCTCGCCTGGTTTCTCCCCCCCCCCCCCCCCGCCCCACCTCTCGCTCACTTCCAGTTAATCCCAATAAAGGCGATAATGATGGCAGTTACCATGACGACATTAGCCAGGTGTGCGGAGCACAGTGCGTAGACCCCGCCAGATCCTCCCACCACTGGGGCTCTCATGTCTGTGATGGACACCGTCAGCGAACCTGGGGGCAGAGAGAGAGAGAGTAGTGCCAGCTGATATGACATCACACCCCTCAGAGGGATTCCCTCACCAAAGAGTATCAGACCAGAAGCACCCAGCTTGGATTTTCCCATGTGACAGAGGCTGACCTGCTCCTGTTCCCCGGAACATGTGTATGTCAAACACGAGTGGCCTGTATTATACAGAGGAGTCAGCCAGCCTCACTCACCGCGTGCAGCTTTCAGGAGGTTCAACAGGAGCACGTGGACAGTAATCACGGAAGGAAGATAAAATCAAATACCGCAAAAAATTAATTAAAACATCTGCCATAATCACCCAATTATCTACAATTATACCCTGGATTTCCAAAATCAGCATGGAAGAGTGTTTTTTTTGCTGGTATTTGTAATGTGTGACAGAATGCTATTAAAAAATATATTTGCTTATATTTATTCTCTGAGCAGAAGACGTGGATTATTAGTGAATAATTTACACTTCAAAAGAAACTATTTGATGATAAATTATTGCAACTGAATGCACAAATGAGAAAATGGTCTTTGTTGTAATACTATTTTTTTTTTTTTTTTTAAATGATAGATTTACACTTAGTCTGAATAAAACCAAATTTGTTCCATGCCTGACTGCTGAAATTTTTCCAAGTGTAAACAGAAGTACGGAACACACGGTCCATTACAGCGATAATCAGTATGAATTAGATCAGCTGATCTGGATGTTAATTTCTATGTGAACCTGTTAAAATAAAAACAAAACCGACACAATTTTAAAAGAGTATCTAGAATCATTAAACTATCACTACTATATTGAGTATAAATATACCTGTTCTGTTAAGCCCACGCAAGCTTTTGTTGGTCAAAAAGCAGCAGTCAATGGGGGCGGAATATTAACAAAGGCCGCTTTTCGAATTGAAGTCTGTACCAATTTGCAGCTATGTAATGTGCAACCAAGGCGTTCCCTGACACCCATGTTTTTATGTTTATTAAAAAGTAGTACAGTAGTCATTAAATTAGAAAATAAAAAGCAGGACGTTTGTGTTGTTTAGGTGAGATTAATGAAATGCACACAGGCTGGAAAATCTAAGCTCTGTAAAACGACACCACTGCAGGAGATATGTGGGTTTTATAATTAGAAGTATCTGAACTTGCTGTTCATAAGCGTCCAGGGAAATATCAAGCAGCTATCGAGTGACTACGCTCTCTGCTGTCAGTCGCAGTGCATGATGGTCACCTGAGAACACTCCCCTGACTCATGTCACCCCGTGGTTTACGTAACATCTTTGCGGTTTGGGGAAATCACGCAGATGTTTGTAGAAGGTCATGTTCTGATGATTATTCAGTCCTTTTTGGCTCATTGTGTTGGACATGCTGAGCTATCATTCTCACTGGGAAGTGTTCATGGCATCCTACACGTGTTCCGCATGTTGAGTGTAAATGTCCGTGAGTGTGTGATGCGGCATGGGGGGTGGTCGGGGACACACAGGTGATTACGTAACAATTTGAGCATTAAAATGTGTTTAATGGGTGAGTCAGATTTGAGGTTCTTAATTACCAGCTTAACCTCAGCATTCAATATTTACAAGGTCCCCTACCATTTGTGTCAATAACATTAAAGTAATTTGTTACACCGCAGGGAAAATCTGTAAATTCCTCTGGACATGAAACTTCAGTCAGATCGGTTGATGCAGTATGTCTTTCCAGAATTTTATTACCCTCCATTTATTGGCAGGAAGATTCAGACCTGTAGCCAATCACATGGAATAATAGCTCTCATATTCTTGAATGCTCAAACTAAAATGTACAAAATGATGAAATATAACAACAACTGGATGCCATCATGTCTGCAATGACCGTTGCGACCTTGCGGATGTACACAACACAAAGAATGAAGGTGGTGTTTTGTTCATGCAAACCTAGTTGTGTGCTCAAAAGCAAGACGTCAGCCAAAAAGGCTGTATATTTTTTAAACTTTGAACAGGCTCTTTGGCATCACATGACTAAAATAAACAAATATCTAATATCTATTTTATGTCAAAGTGGGATCAGTACTTATTCCAGATAGCCACGTAAAAGGTTTTTACTATTATTATTATTATTATTGGCCTGTGATACTCATTTGCTTTGTTCCTAAAATTATAGACCACCTAACCAACTAGTACATTTTACCTGTATGCGCAACTTACTTGATCATTCTCTTTTATTTTGTTCTTAAAATGTGGAAAGGCTTAAATGAGCACTTAAAATTTTCAAAGAGCTTGCTGAAGTCATCAAAGAATGAAGAAAAACAATTTTGGGGATTCTTTTGTTCATCATCATTTAGTTTGCGCTTTCATAGAGTATGTGAACAAAAATAAATTAGTTATTTGTAAAAGTAACCCTGACCCAGGCTGGTGATAGGAGAAGAAAATCATGTTTTCATATTATATATGAAATATTATATATAATATATAATAAGGAGAAAATAGGCATCTTTATGATTAATGAAAAGTTTCAACCTCGAGTGTGGACTAAAGTTAAGAAAAGTTAAGAAAAAGCAATACACAGAAGACTTTTTCAGTTAAGGTATCAACAACCAAGATACGATCAATAAGGTCATATACATGGAAGAACATTCAGTAATTAATGAGGAGGTCAGATTAACCCTGAGATCACTACCAAAAAGGCTATGAGGATTGATGGCATCCCAACATACCCATAGGCCAAGGAACAAGAAACATTTGATGCATGATGGGTAATAAAACGAAAAACAAGGAATAACAAAAGAGGTCAAAAGGTATTTTAAAAGTATAGCAAAGCCTTTGATTGCATTGACCATGTCAAACCGTGTCCCAGGATGCATGTTCTCAGGAAAACGGGCGTAACGGAGTATCTCATGGTCCTTTTAAAGAATCTCTACATGGGACAAGAAGCCACAATCAGGAGGGAAAATGGTTGAAATGTCAGGTTCTGGATTACTAAACAGTTAGACAAGGATGCATGCTATCACCTTACCAATTCAAATTTTAGGTAGAATAACTGGAAGAAGACAATTGTGCACTCAAGATTAATGGAAGAACCAACAGTAACCTGTGGTCACCTGTGTTGATGAGACCATATTTATAGAGGAAAATGAAGATTTGAAACTACTTCTAAGTGCAGTCAAAGGACAGAGTGAAACATTGGGTCTATTGTTTATTGTGAAGAAAACAGACACTATGAGTACCTGATCTGGCTTCTGTGCTAATGGTGAGACACTCCTGCTAATCATTTTTGTTGTAGGAACGTTTATCGAACGTTACAATTAAAGTATGGAAATGTTCAAAGTATCCAATTTTCCTGACGTTCGCACAATGTTACTATTATTACAACTATGAATAATTATATATGAACGAACAAAGGACATGATAGAGCAGTCAGTGGCACTGTCCCTTTGCAAAGTGGGTCCAAGGCTGGAGAGCACCGTCTCAGTATAAACATTATAAAACAATATTTTTCAACAATAAAGGATGTTTAGGTAATAATTTTATCATGTTGATATTGACAGAACCTTTGTTAATATGTAAAACGTGGAAATAAAATTCCACTAATGTTACGGTAAGAATGTTCTCTGCCATCTTTGAGAGGATCTTCACATATCTTTGGCTATAGGTAGACTTGTAGTCAAGACCGCCTAAAGCAAGACAAAGACACTAACAAGACCAGAGGGTATCGAGACCAAGACAAGACCAAGACTAAGACCAAGACAGACCGAGTCAAGACCAAGACCAAGACCGAGACAGAAAAAAAGACTGTGATGTTGAGGACTGTCATGACGGGTACTGACTGGTCCCAAAGTCATCTGACAAAACAGCTAACACCTCCAACTACTGTCTAAAGGATGGGAAATATGTGACTGATTTCAATTATACTTAATTTGTAGATGAAATTGTAACATCAAATTGAAGATACACAATTATAAACTTGAAATGGCATCATGTCCCATTGTAGTACTAGCCAAATGACACTGTATGATTAGGCCTGTTAAGTCAACACAATGTGATATGCAGATGTTATTTAAAAGTCAATGGTCACGTTTATTTAGTCAAACAACACCATTAAGTAAAAAAGTGTAATCAAACAATGTAAAGACGCGCACACGTCACATGAATCAAATGCAAACTACAAATACTATATACCAATACAAACTGCACATCAAATTGTGCATTAATAAGAATAAGGACAAGTGCTTAAAAGATTCTGACACCTTGATGTCTGCAGTGGCATGTGATTACACATTTAACTAACTTTTAACTTTTAAAAGTACCTAGACCAAGACAAGAGCAAGACCAAGACAGTGAGACCAAGACAAGGCCGAGTGATCCGAGACCAAGACAAGACCAAGACCAAAGACCGTCGAGACCGTGACAAGACCAAGACCACGTAAAAGTGGTCTCGAGACCAAGATCGGTCTCGAGACATCCAATTCTAGCTATAGGTCTGGGAATGTTCTGTATTAGCTGGGACAGAGGTTACTGACAGCTTTTTCCTTCTAGAAAAAAAATCACTAGTGTAGTCAGCAGTCAAGATATATGATGCCGACTGGCACTTGCCAGAGATGCAATGAAAGGTGTAGAAAAAAAATCTTTAATAGTACTGCCATAGCTCTAAGAACTAAGATCAGAATTGTTCAGAATATAGTATTTCCTGTGACCCTAGTGAAAACTAGACAATGAATAATTGCCTTGACAGAATCTAAAAAAGGTAATAAAATGATACAATGCTTCCCAGCTACCACCTGTATTTCAGTATCAAAAGGGGTTGTATCTAAAACATTTCTCACTTGAATAGATCCTTCATGAAGATTAGTGAAAATGGCCTGGGGTTTATCCCAGGCAGCTCAGGGCACAAGGCTGGGGTCCACCATGGGTGGGAAGCCAATGTACTTCAGGACACATACATAAACACATGCACACGTTAGCATGCATTCATTTCTATGAGACGAGCTCTAATCTCAGCAATGACGTCCCTAACCCCCACGCAGCCCAAACCGTAACCATAAGCAACCAAACGAAATACAAGACTTCTGGCATTTTTAATTTTTTGATTGCAATCGCAAGTTTTTACATAACTGAAAAAATTAAATGAAAAAATGGCCCCAACAATGCAAAAAAAAACAGGTTTTTACCTCACATTGTGGGGACATTTGGACATTCAAACTCCGCAGACAGTGAGAGAAAGACGGCAGGATTCACATTCCCAAATGTAGAATCAGTGCTATCCACTCAGCAAATGTGCCACTCTGATACAAATATTTCCATTTTAAAATGGTTACAATAGAACACAATGATTTAAACAGCATAGCAGTGTTTAGTAAGTCATACAGGACAGTCATTCACTCAAACAAGTAAAAGCTATCTGTCAAACGAATCTCATTACACTTTTGCTAAAAGCCGGCGTGTCGTTCATAGGCTGCTGCTGCCAGCACAAGCTGGATGAATGACTCACTTCATTCTCAGTCCCCCACCCCACCCCCCCAGGGTGGACGTGAGATGTCATCTCAGGATCTTCTGCCAAGGCTGTACCCTCACAGAGTGACAAAGCACAGCCTACAAGATACTTCAATGAGACATTAGTAGCCCTGTCAGACCCCAGCCAAGGTAGAATTACAGTGACACAAAGAGGATTTCTTTTACGAGTCCCTTGTCAGCTTCACTTATGACTCAACACCCAGGTAAGTACAGAAAGAGACATGGGCAGGCTAAACCCACTGGGAATCTACTGACAGACTCCTGTCTGAATGAAACCTTAACCAGAGAGGCAAGACTATGAAACAATAAGGTTAATCCAGAGCCAAGCAGAGAGCACTACACCAATGGATGTATTTGCATATACTTATAAGTGGAAGTTATGATTTAAAAAAAATTAACCTATTTTAATTTTCGGTGTAAATTACCCTTTGGAATAATTTTTCCTGTGTATGAAAGAGGATTTCTTGCTTGCCATCAACAATGGGATGGGCAGCTTATACACAATAACCTTAGAATGAATCAATTAAAGTATTCAAATACTGCTGTACTTGTAATGGCTATATTCCACTGTCAGCATTCTTTTACCGTGTGAGTTGGGCTTCCTGGTGAATATATCTGAGCACTTATTTTTTCTGGTTTGACTTATTTACAAATGAATGCAGGGACTCTGGTACTTTGTCCTTCACTGTAATGTTGTTTGTTAATCAGGTGGCACCACAAATGATTTGATCTTCTGAAGCAATAAATGTATAATTGAAATAAACCCCTCAAATTCTATTCTTGAGAACATGTATCAAATGGTAAGATTGTTAGTGTTTCATTACTCTGGATGTCTGACAATAAGGTGATGGCTCAGGGGGCATAATTGTTAGCTCACATCAACAGGGTTGGGGTTTCAATAGAATAGAAGAGTGATACTTTGTTAATCCCCATGGGGGAGTTCTCTTTTTGCCTACACCATCCTGCTCTCCCTGAGAAACACATACAGATAACTGCAAGTTTGGGGGTCACAGCACAGGGTCTGCCAGCGTGCAGCACCCCTGGAGCTGGGAGGGAGGAGGGTCTTGCTCAGGGGCCCAAAGAAATGTACTATTCTGCCAAGGCCAGGGCTCGAGCCAGCAACCTTCCAATCACTAGCATGGAGGCTTAGCCCACAGAGCCTCACACCACCCGAGAGCTGTGTTATGGAATTGCATGTTCTTCCTGTTTGCATGTTCTCCTCTGTTGCATGGGCTTCCTCTGGGTACTCTATTTTCCTCAGCAGTCAAAAGATATGCAGTTAAGCAAACTGGTGCCATTAAATTGCAAGTGTGTGTGTTCTATGAAGGACTGGCAGGGTGTTCACCTATCCTGTGCCCCCGATAACCCTGTCCAGGACAAGCGGTTGAAAGATAGATAGCAACAGCAAGATTGGAGTTCAGTGCAGTACAAGGGGAAACACACAAAGAACAGGAACATCTCACACTCCCCTTTCTAATTGCCAGCCCCTGCCTTTAAAACCTTCTGCTTAATGGGAAACGCACCATAAACAGATAATCAGCCTTCACATTAAAAACGATAAGGACGCCATCTTGCTTTGGAGTTCAGAGGGAAGCCCCTGATTGGCCCGCGGTGTGTTTAGCTCTTTTTGTGTGGTATCTCAGAGTTCTATGTGTGCTTTTGCAGAATCCAGCAATCTGCTGACCAATCATGGTGGACCATGTAGATAAACAAGGAATTGGCTCTGGAAAAGGAATTATAGTACTTTACAGAGGGTTGCACTAGGGGCATGGATACCCTGGCAGATTCGGGGGGCCAAGCACTTTTCAGGGGGTCTGAAATTTGTAAAAGGGCAGTGGTTGGAAGGGGGGAGCCAGGGTGACATTTGTACACCTTGTCAGTAGAATAACAAACTCAAAAGTCTATCTGTAATTAATCTGATCAGACCTATGACAAACAGTATATGTGGCTTTGTCAGGAAATAATGCTTTGGAGTATATGCTCAAAACCTTGGGTAAACTCTTGTAGCCCTTAGACTGAGTGGAATCGGAAAAAGGGCTCTTGAAAAATCACTTTTAAATGGAGAGTGGACCAGAGTAGCACAAGGAAACTCAACATCAGTCAAATTCATGTTTTTACCCTTAAATCTTGCCAGTAAGAGACCACAAGAATCTAGCCAGAAAAAAAGACCACAGCTAAAAAAGGTACAATCAAATCCTGAGCCACTCTCTCACAGGAGACGAGTGGAAACCAAACTCAGCTGGAAATCCCAGCGCGGTCCAATTAGTCTGTTCCGAGAAAAAAGCCCCGCTTTTCAGCACAAGTGCGAGTAGTCTTACAAGAACCACTTGTAACCAGGTCGAGCCGTTGAGGACAACCTTGAGAGACGTCTTCAGGGAGAGGGATGGCAAAACTTATGATCTCATTTCAGGAATGGAGAAGACCATCAAACGTGCAGGACAGCAGAAACACAAGGGTCAAGGTTTTCATCCGTGGTGTCTGGTCATAAATACAGAGCTCATTACGGAAGTGGCATGTGGGTAGAGATTTTTTAATCGTAGGAAACAACGGAGGACAATTGTATGTATGTAAGTGTCTTTGTACTTGGGTGCCAGTTTTAAACACCATACTCACTCAGGAGGAAACATCTCCATCCTGGTTGCTATTCTGCTTTATAGGTAGGACACAACAAGAGATATCAAGGAAATATCACATTTCTATTCCCAGCTCTATTTTTTACTTCAAATAGCCTGACTCAATTTCTCTTTGTCAACAAAAAACGCTTTCTGTCGCATCAATAAAACAACAAAAAATAAAACTTTTAGCTAACCTTGTCAGGGACAAGAAAGTGTACTAGGTATCCCAGACGTCTTTGCATTTTGAGGAAAGAAATCGCTGTGAGAATGGAGTCTGAAGACACGCCGAACATCAGTCAAGTTCCCATCTCACACTGATAAAGTTAAGTGCTCTGCAGCACTGAATGTATGGAAGCAGAAAGGGCAGAAAACTTATGGCCTTGAACTCGTGTGTAAAATAAAGCAAATTTAAGTACCGTGCTTAAGGCACTTAGTGGTCTCTACTGAAGAACACTACTGTTGACATACTTGTGACCATAACGGTGCCACCTAAAATGGGCAACTTGTCACATTGAACCGATGACAAATAACAACTAAGACTTCGTCATTGTCATCTGGCTGGCATAGAACTGAACGTAACCAAAAAATGAGTCGCATTTAGTCATATAATAAATAATAACCAGTCTGGATGAAAACCAAAATAACAAACCTGATGGTTCCTCACCACGGTAATTTTCACCAAGTCAACAGGCACATCGATCGTCGCTCACTTCAGTTCTCAAGCCGTCCTTGGGACAGGGAGTTGGGAGGGAGCAAAAACTTGGACTGTTTAGGGGTCCAAGAGGACCGGCACGAGAAGCACTGTTCTAGGTCGATCAGGATTTAATCAAAATCTTCAGTCAAAGTCAACTGATCAGTTCCTCAACTCTGCTGAGGTGGATGATAAAAAGAAACAAAATCACACATTTATTCAGCTTAAATTATCTGGCTGATACTCAGATCTGTGAAGAGTAGGGTGACCAGATAATCCATGTCAGGGAGGACACTCTGAGCTAGGACAGGAATTGTAAATTACCATTTCAAT
>JAODLC010000100.1:21353581-21378312 GCA_026781145.1 Hippopotamyrus pictus | reverse complement strand
CTCATCTGCGGGGGGAGGAATGGGGGAGAGCGTTGACAGGAGCCGAGAGAAACGTTCACAAGGGAGAAGGATAACAGAACATGGGATTTTAAGAGTTTAGCGCTGATCTATGTTTAATGCTAGGAAGCGTGCTCCGTTATCCCCGATTGGATGTGAAGATGCCCGCTTGCCGCTGTGAGACAAATGCCTTTAATTCACACCGGGACTCTCGGGATAAAGTTTCAGACGGCAAATTCAAAGCAGCACGGACAAGCTACCGGAAATAAAGGGGAGCGTAACGGACAAAAAAGACGGCTGTCAGCCAGGGGAACGTTTCAGGCGCCGCGTTCCGCAGAGGTCCTATGGGTTCAGCGTGAATTTCTTTCTCCGCAACTCTGCTTCCCAAACGAATAAGAGTGCTACCTTGACGGATCAGTGACTAAAAGGCAGAGACTGTTTCATTGGTCTCGACAGGCGTAGACGATTCCCCTTTCCAGCAAAAGCTTAAAATATTTTGCAGTGATTTCCGCTCTCAAGAGCACATCATTGTCGGGGAATTATTTTACGGAAGGCAGTACAGTCACAAGAGCATACTGAGAATGAAATAGAATCTGACTCTGGATGATCTCTGACAGCCAATGAAAATCCCAGATTTGTCAAAGAGATGCCATATTTGTTTTATACAGCACTGGAAACACAGCCTGCATCTCATATTAATACTTAAGACCTTTCCCAAAGGAGATGAAGAAAACGCCGGACCTCATGCACCTCCCTTAATCGTTCAAAACATATCTGAAAACATTATTTTTATTTTTTCGAGGTTTAACCTCTACATCTTTCCTATCAGCCTAACAAGTTTTTTTGGAAAGACAACATGACTCAAGCTAATTATTCAATTGAACCAATTACAAGATGAAAAAAGCCATAATTCTACTCAGTCCAAAGTCCAAAAGTCCAAAGTCATGCAGATATTGGACAGACTGATCAGCCCAGACGCACCATGAAGCTGGGGGGAGTTAGGATGATTCCAAGGAGTGACTGCGGCACAAAAAAAATTTGGAACATAATGTTTGATCTGGGTTGGGGGCCCAATACAATTTACTTTCACGGGGCCCAAAATCTTTAGTGGCATCCCTGGATCAGCCAATGAAAATGACTTTTTCTTAGAGCCAAAGGGCACTGACCAATTCCGGAGAATGAATTCCATAATTACAGGGGACAGAAAAAGAACACACCCTCCTCCACATATCTCACATTTTCTTGTGTTATAATCAGTAATTTTAAATTTAATTTTAGCATTTAATAGGCCTGTTTTGCCCTGATCCCAAGCACACAAAATTAAAACGAATGCAGTGAAATAGTTTTTATTTGGAAAAACAAGTGACACACAACAAAACAGAGATGTCTTCATTTATTAAGCATACATGTCAGTACCTGATGGAAATTCATTTGGCAGTAACTACAGAACCGTTTGAGCTGGGAGAGGCAGGGTCATTTTCACTGATGAACAGCAACATTCCAGACATTCCAAAGAGTTCCACTTGAATTTAGGTCAGGACTTTGACTTGGCCACTGTAGAAAATCCACATTCTTTTCACATGGCATTGCATAGCAATACTAGGCTAGGACTTGTGCTTTGGGTAACTTTTTATTAGCCGTTAAACTCTGTACAGTCATGTGAAAAAATTACGGCACCCCATTAAATATTTAATTCTTTATTAAGAAATATCAAAATATCAATATTAAATCTTTTTTCAAATTATATCTATAGGTAAAGGTGACGTAATTGAATCACGGATGCAAAAGCAAGAAACAAATTCACTAAATTAATTTCCTTTGTTTAAATAAGAAGCCAATTCCCACTGAGGAAAAAGTTAGGACACCCTATGCCCTAATAGCTAGTATGTCCAACTTTGGCTGAAATAACCTCAATGAGACATTTCCTATAACCATCTATCAATCTCTGACATCGACTGGCAGGAAGTTTTCCCCACTCTCCGATGCAGAATTCCTTAAGTTGTGTGATGCTTGAAGGATGTCTTGCATGCACAGCCCGTTTCAAATCACCCCACAGCATCTCAACAGGATTCAGATCCGGGATTTGACCTGGCCATTCCAGAACTCTCCATTTCTTTCTATTCCTTGCTAGATTTACTGGAAAGTTTTGGGTCATTCTCATTTGCATGGTCCACCCCCACTTCAGCTTCAACTTCTGGACAGATGTTTTCACATTGTCCTCAAGCACCCTCTGATATGATGAAGAATTCATAGTGGATTCTATTATGGTGAGCTGGCCAGGTTCTGCTGCAGCAAAGCAGCCCCAAACCATGACATTTCCACCCCCATGCTTCACAGTTGGTATGAGGTTCTTTTGCTCAAAAGCTCTCTTCGGTTTAAGCCAAACATGTCCTCTGTTACTGCGCCCAAATAATTCAATTTTAGATTCATCTGTCCAAAGCATGTTGTTCCAAAATGGTCTTTGTTTAGGTGCAAGTTAGATGCACGTGCTATGACATTAACTGTGGCAAGAGCTTCCTGTATGACCCGTGATGACATATGAGGATTTTTGGAGACTTCTTTCAGCATCTTGGACTGAACTTGCTTGGACAGCCTGTCCTGTCCATACTGGCTATTCTTTTAAATGTTCTCCACATGTACATTGTTTTCCGCACAGTGGAATGGCTGATTCCAAACTCTCTTGAGATCTTTTTCTATCCTTCCCAGACTCATATCCATCTACAAGCTTCTTTCTGAAGGCCTCAGAGAGCTCTTTGGATCTCACCATGGTTTATGCCACTCACTTCAACAATCAAGAGCAAACCAAACTAAATGTCTATGGTTTAAAAAAGACCAAAAAGTTCTGTAATAATCTTCTAACCATTATCACCTTATATGGCGCCACCTGAATCAAATTCTAGACATTTTAAATAGTGATGAATGTGAGGGTGTCCTAACCTTTTCCTCAGTGGAAATTAGCAACTTACTTAATTTCTTTTTTTAAATAAGTGAATTTGTTTCTTCTGATTCCATCACCTTTATCTACAGATATAATTTGAAAGAAGATTTAATTTTGATATATTTCTTAATAAAGAACTAAATATTTCATGGGGTGTGCTAATTTTTTCACATGACTGTAGGTCTTGCCATTGGATTCCTGGTGGCCTCTCTGACCAGCTGTCTTTGTTCCCAGTCACTTAGCTTTGATGGACCCCCCACTATTGGCAGACTGGGAGTGGCGTCATGCACATTCCGCTTCTTCCTGATTTGAGTTAACAAAACTTTGAGGTATGATTCTGTCATTTTTATACCCCTCACCTGAGGCATACGTTTCAGCAAACTTATCTCACCCTTATTTTGTAAGGTCTTTGGAATCCATGCTGTTATCAGGCTAATTGCACGTATTGGGCAGTTAAGTTAATATGTAATCCTGAAGGCAACTGGTTACTTCTATGATAGTTTAAGTGATGCCTATTAACGCAGATATTTCAGAAACACAAATATTTTTCTACATTTTGAAATTGTTAATAATTCAGTAATGAACGGGAGAAAAAATATTGCTAAAAGGAGTGTATTCATTTTCTGTCTATTATAATTAATAGTTTTTGATGTGTCCACAATCTCACAAGCACATTCATGCCGATTCAATAAAGTAATAACATAATCAATGGATATCCATGCAAATTCTAGGGTTCTATCTGTGTAATCATAGGATTCAAGTAATTCTCATTTGGTTGTGACACTGCTGTACTTGTTCTGTCCTCTCCTTGTTCACCCTCTAAAATGACAAACACATTGACTCCACACTGATCTCTAATGGCAGCAGGCCAGTCAGTTACAGCACAAGCTGCAGCAATATTAGCTAGTTTCTAGAAGCCTCACACAGAATAAATGTAAAAGTAAACACACACACATACACAGAGTTACTAGCTGCAGAGCATAAGAAACGTTTCACACAGGAAATTATAGCTTGAAATCCTCTGGAGAGCTGAAAGACTCCAGGTTGGTTTAAATTGGCTTTGGAGACAGAATCATTTGGTGTGTCCTGTAATGCATTCAGTTCATCAGAGAAAGGAGACTGTAAAGAGAGGGCACATTAACAATGATGACAGTGTAATTACTGCAGCACAGTCCGTTTGAGTCTGTGATGGGGGTACAGACACCCTCGCCTGCTGAATCACCGAGGGACTGAACCTGAGCGTCTACCCAAGATGCAATGCGACACCACCTAAACAAATCACGATTTCAAAAATACTTGACTTTGGTAGTCTCTTGAAATGAAAAAAATATTTTGAGTAATAACACAGAAAAATCACATTCACCATTTATAATAAACATTTAAAAGCGAGAATTCAGAGCGGCAGACTGCGCCAGGTACAGGATCGCTGTTTGTTCGTAATGAGCGGCATTTTGGCAATTAAATGTGGTGTAGGGAGAGTAGGTAAAAAAATCGGGGAATTTCGAGGTATTGGTACTTCTGCACACACTGTTAAACGAAGTAAACTGTAGGTGTTGTTTTACGATTTTCTTTTTGGATATGAGATACTCGGTGTGAGGCGTTACGGGGGGGAGAGGAGGGAGAAGAGAGAGGCAGTTTTGCTCGTGTTTAATTCAGCAGGCAGTAAACACTCCGACAAGCGCCGTTCCCAGAGTTGCTACTTTGATCAGTGCCATGTCTGCTAAACACCTGCCGACTCTGCGGTGCGCCCCCCCCCCCCAGGCGGACACGCGCACTCTGCCGTTACGCACACTTATCACCCCGCCTAGCAGCCCATACCCCAGTATGAGGGCGGCTCTGAGGGAGCGCTCGTACCCGACAACAGGAAACACCCGTCCGTGTGCTTGTTTTTGGGCGAGGGATGCTGCTGGTGGCTGTACCTGGGACGGACGCCGGTGGGGTGATGTTTGAGCCACCAGACTCAGTCCCTTTCAGACATGCAGAGGTGCAGGTTCTAGTTCCTGCTTTTTGTGCTCCACCGAGGTACCACACCAGCATTGGGTTCAGTCTTCATTTACTGTGCTGACCAACGTTACTGTTAGCACTCATCAGAACCGCCAAGTAGGGTTTGGCAGTTTATATAGTGTGTACACCTAAAATCATTTCATTAGATAATGCTGCCTAGACTCCAGTAACACAACCCCATGCAAAGAAAAACTGTTAAAAAAATTCAACCTGACATAAAAAGTAATGACGATGCTGTAGCACCAGAAATAATTATGATACTAGGTGATTAAATCATTTTAATGCTATAATTCAAGTACGCTGCAGTTTAGAGAAAATTCACACACGCAAGGGGGCAATGGGGAAAAATAGTGAAGATGCTGACCATCTCGCCTGCATGATTCACCTCCGCAAGCAGCGTTTCTCCAGTTCTGCATGTTAAGCTGGATTTATGTAAATTAGAGTGTGTGTGTGTGTGTGTGTGTGTGTGTTGGGGGGGGCGGTGCAGTGACTGGGAGCTGCATACTTTAAAGAGACAGCGTCTGCGGGGAGGGAAAAGCCCAAGGCTCCATTCAGGGTAACAACACCAGTTGTAACAACACGGGCACTAAATTTAGCAAGTCCACAGCAATAACTGGGGCTCTTCACTCAGTCCTGCCTGCGCCGTCAGTGTTCTTAGCTGTCATGCATGGCTACAGCTATCAAAGAGCCCTGGTTGGTTGTCCTCCCAACCCTTTTCTGTTTTACACAGGAGCATATGGATAGTGCTGCGTGGAGACGGGGCGGCGCAGTCGGCCTCCGACGGGAGCTGGAGCTGGAATCGCGTCTCGTTACTATAAATACAGGGCGGTTTGGCGGCGCTTCGTGCAAAATGTTCCCGGATAATCCCTTTGTTCCCTTCACCCACGGGCGAGTCCGCAGTGCCGTCTCACGGGCGGAGGGGCAGAGGATTTCACCGGAGAGAGCTCCAGAGTGCCCTGTCCTGAGATGGCGAGTCATGTGACTGGGAATGGGGGGGGGGTTAGCACACTGTCAAGGCGTAAGCTCAACACCACCCCACACCATCTGAGTGTGGATCCGTGTGAGAAACACACATACACCGCTAATCACGCTTACTGTATCTCCCCCAGCACCACCAGCCCCCCCACAACTGCAAACACAGCCACAAAGCAGCATGTGTGAAGGGCGACCATCAGCTTCTTAAAAGTGAAACTAAAATATCGCTAGTAGCAGTAACCGACTGTTTCTGTTTGCCGTCTGCTAGTGCGACCTTTAAGGAAAAGCTCTTAACATGTGCATCCATGCGCGCATGCACACGCACACACACACACACACACGTTTGTATTCACATTTCCATTCATTTCTATGACCATAACCCTAATCCCAACAATGACAACCTTAAACCTTCCCAGCTCTAAGCTGAACTATAAGAAGCCAAACAAAATACGCGTTTTTTTTTTTTTTTTGTTTGTTTTTTTATTGCAGTCACAGACTTTCATAAAATTGACTTTCTGCTTCTGGGGCCCAAAAAAAGTCCCCTTAATATCAAAATAACAGGCCTTTATCGTATTGTGGGGACATGTACATAACTGACATACACACACGCACACATACACACACACACACAAAATAGGAAACGCATTTGAGTTTTAGCTGTGGGACCTTAACTATGAGCTTCCAGACCCCTCGGACTGGGTCCTGTGTCAGAGACGTGTGTAGCAGCAGAGTAATTCAGATGTCAGGTTTCGAACACACAAGGATGCCAAAAATTTTGCAAATACACGTTGGCGATCACAAGGCACGTGAGCAGAGAACAGACAAGGTCCTGGGGGACACCTGCGAGGAGGAAGGTTAACGAGGTGACGTCGCAGTTGCTGTGGCACCCAGCGTTTCCAGGAAAGTGATAATGACATCATTAACCCCGGGCTGCCGAGTCTGGCAGGAGAGAGAGTTGGAGCACCAGCCGAAGGTCGGGACCCCATGCGTGTCTGTGTGTCCCAGGTCCTGTGACATACACATGGCAGCCCCCATCTGCTCAGGACTCGTCGCGGCCGGCTGGGAGAGTCTGTTGGCTTTCTGCGTTTTGGTGCACACACTATCACCTCATGTAATGCCATGTGTACACGCTCAGGAAGTCATTAGTGTGTTCGGTCGCGAACACACTTCCACATATTTCATTACAACAGATTTTGCGTCGCATTTATTTATTCAGAGGATGCCAAAGTGAAGAGAAGCTTGGGATCAGAGAGTAATTCTGCGTTATACTGGAACTCTTAGTCAGAAATTTCAACGGGAACACCCCCTGAAGTCGGGGGAATCTACACAACCCCCACCTTAGAATTCCAGACGGCTGCACCCTTTATCAACAGAAGTGAAAGCTGTAGTTTTATACTGTTTATTAGCAGTTACATTTCATTTGTGGCTCATTAAATCCGTCGTACACACAGTACTGTCCAACCGCTATCTGTGGACATGTTGCTACTTATTGTTTGTTGTTTTTATGTACTGTATACTGTATAATGTGTTGTTATCAGCCGATATTGCTAAAATTGGCAAAGAATTACCCGGACTAGAACTGAGGCCAACAAGTTATCTGGCTAAGCAAGAAATCTTGCTTTTTGAATCAGGTCCCTGGTACTGCTAAATGGATTTTTAACTTGCTGTACTGGAACGCGGTTAATTCGTGTATGACGTCATTCCCAGTTCCAACCTCCGAGGTAAATGGAACGCAACAGAAGGTCCACCGGCATCGAGCAGCCTTGGATCTGTTGAGGTTACATGCCTTGCTCAAGAGCCCAACGGGCATATGATTAATCTGCCCGTCACAGGTTTAGAACCCACAACCTTCTGGACACTGACAGAAGGCCCTGACCCACTAAGCTGTATACCACCCCCTACAGGCTAGATTTTGCATGCTTCATGTGGCACGCTGGCACAGTAAGGTACACCTCCAATCCTGGAATGATGGAGATTTGAGTTCATTCTCATTACTCATTCTAATGTTCTGATTCTGGCAGTGCTTCTCGTAGGGGCAGGTCACATCAGCAAGCCTATCCAATGCACGAATCCAGGCATCATTCAGGGGGAGTCACCCTGGCATGTCTCCTAATGGCCGACACCTTAACTGTGAGCCATCAGCACCGCGCCCTTTTCTTCTTGGGTCTGATTGGGAAAGACAGTGAGCAAAGCACACGCTGGCCAATGAAGCAGAAAGCTCTGTGCGGGGTCACTGCTCCTCTCCAGGAGAGGCTTCTTCTGGTCATGCTCAAACAGGATGTTTTCCTTATGCGGACTCTATGCCGTTGAGGTTTGTGTAGAAGTCACCCATAATTCTGCAGCACAGACTTTCATGGTGGCACCAGTCTTGGGCGAATTGAGGGAAGTTTACACAGAGTGCCAGAGGGTCGGCTTAAAGACACGATCAGTGTGGTTTCAGTTCACCCGCTGCTGTCAGCTCAGGCTTACACACCCTTCCGGTGACCTTTTCACGCAAAACAAAAGTCATCCTGGTTGTCACCAAAGGTAAACTGTTTCAGGTTGTAGAAATATTATTAATAAGTCTAACGATGCTCTTTGGCCACATTGGGGTGTACGCCGTTCCTGAATCGCGTCAACATTTACCTGATATCTGAGGACCGTGGGATGGATTGAGGTTTAATTTGGTAAATTTTGCACAGCTGTAATGCGACGCCTCATTAAGGATGCATCATATGCTTCAGCAGTGACAGACTTATAGCAATCACACACATTAAAAGCTACTAATTATATCTGCCGCCTGCCAATATTTCTCTTCGGAGGTATATCCCAGGGTCTCAGCTTACGTCCCGAGACAGAGCAGCCCGCTCAGCCGTAGCCGATACGCTATCATGGGCCGCTCGGCCCGTACGTCGACGCCGTTTGCGTGACTCTGCCTCCTCTTATGGAGATTCCCTTCCTGGCAGAGGTCGGGACACATCTGTTATTGGTGCCGAAGCCTTGCCCAGTCGCCGGGGTTTGGTAGCGGTGGAGGATCATGTCAGGCATGTTTAGGGAAATAGTCCCGTGGAGGGGGGGTGCCATAGCTTCGCAGGTGACTTCCTTGCCTGTCTCGCGCCAGCTTCGCGCTCCCTGTTATCAGTGCAGAACCGGATCCCTAAAGCCAGGCAGGCGCTTTGAGAAGGAGACTCTGGGGGAGATTACCGGCTGCAAGCGGCAGTAGCCTAAAGGCTGATTCATACTTACTGAGGACGCGGATATGCCACAGAGTGCACTGTGGCGTCAGGACGGCCGCGTTCTGAATATTCATCGGGCATCCATACACTTTGACACCTGGCCTTGGGAGGCTCTGTAGAGCAAACCTGTTCTCAAATCACGTTTATGAAGTGTGGTGTGGATGGGATATTAAAAAGACTAATCTGCATTATGTATGTACAGTATGCAAGCCGGGGTTATTATCATAAACTGAAATAAAATAAGATGCGAAAAGTAAAAAACTAAACAAAAATTATAAATTGTTATAATTGTTTCTGAATCTGAAATAATCTGAAATAAAAACAAATGTTGGATACTTTCCCTTACTATTTAGCTAAAGTAATGATTTGTTTATCTTAGGGTCTCTTTCATGCAGTGTAGTTGAATCACAGAAATAGCAAACAACTCTCCATATACACCTAAAAATATAATTACTTAAAAAATAACTTAGACTCAAACTAAAATATATTAAAACTAGATAGATATACATTCTTAAAATAAAAACTAAGCCACACTTAAAACTAAACTGGATTTCAAATGAAAACTGAAAAAAAATATTAAAAAATAAACTAAAAAAAATCAAAACTAAATTAACACCAACACAAGGTCATAGACATAGACAGGTCACCGACACAAGGCCATAGACATAGACAGGTCACCGACACAAGGCCATAGACATAGACAGGTATGTGGAGTTGTAGTTACATATGTATCTTAATTTACTTTGCAGCCATCTGTAGTCTTTAGGATCCCGTAGTGAGGAATCATATAAATGCCGGTATTTACAATCTTTCTCACCTACTTTACTCGGAACCCACGAGATGTATTTGTTTTCAGTGTGATCAGATAGAGCAGAAAAGGTGATTATATACATTCTTTGTTCTGATTCCTTTCTGAGTTCCTGCTACTGTTCCCCAGGCCAATGAACGATCGCGGCGCGGTTGCGTCTTTGGACGCACTGTCTACGTCGTTTCCATCTTCGCCCAACGCAGTCTGCATGCCTGACCTCAATGTTGAAAACAACGAGACCACATTCATGGATGAGGCCTTGCGTCCGAGTCCACAGTGAGTATGTTCCCGGCCATATTCAGTCGAAGCTGGGTTGGGGATTGTCTGGACTCCATACCTCTGTACTCCTCTCAGTGGGGGTTAACAGTGACGTCAGCATGCCGCGCTTCCATCTGGACAAGGGTTCAAAGCACGCTTCTGGGCCAGCACCAAACGGAGGCCGTTACTCCCGAGAGCTGTCTGTGGCGCACATACACATGCACGAGTCAGCACCCTCCGCCTGCCGTGAGCTCGCTTTAAATTAGCCCAGTGTGCATTCACCCCGATGCTAGCAGACATTCCCTCTGATATAACAGCAGTGGTTTATAGCTGTACTCAGAAGGCTTGGCTTCTCTCATCAGTCAGGTTTCACCCATGGGGTTCCCCAGCAAGGAGCGATGTGGTTGGGTGGAAGAACATTGGCTAAGAACCAACATAACGCCGATTTGCAGCCATTTCCATCTCGTGCATTCTGCCCATCGGGTCTCCCCCAGAAGGGGACGCACATAGCACTAGGCAGGACATCTCATCTGTCCATCCATCCGCGGTAACCACTCACGCGGTCAGGGTCACAGCGACCTGGAGCCTGTCCCAGAATGCACTGGGTCGCCGGTGCGTCACCGGACGCTTGCAACGTACTCGCGTTCCGAGGGCAGCCCACCGATTTGCCCAGAAAAAAACAGCAATGGTAAGTAGAAAAATTGAAGACCCAGAATTCAAATTCAAGACCATGGAATGAGCAACGACAGCACAACTGAGCCACAAAATGATCCTACATATATAAAAAGCTGTCTTTATGACAACATTGGCAAGGACGAGAAACGCAAAAAACAATCACTGTCTGCCAACTATGGAGCGAAAATGATGCCACGGTCGGTAGAGTGCAAATGTGCCTTTTTTTTAACACTAAAATACTGTGTGAATCTGGAGTCACACTCACAAAACTCCTCCAGAATGCTTCAACAGCACACGCATATTTAACAAATTCAATAACACACACATGCTGATTTGTCCACAATAATGCAGCAGAGAATGTTTACATAAAGCAACACGAGTGATCAGTTGGGTCTCTCTCAAGCCAGGGGCTACTTTATGGTGATTATTACCCCTGAATCCATTTTCCATAAGCACTTCCCCAGTGCAGGCTCATGGTGAGCCTGGAGCCCATCTCAGGCAGCACCGTGCACGAGGCCAGGGACATAACCTGGAAATAATGCCAGTCCATCACAGGGCACAAACATGCATGCAAATAACTACACCGCAGGGGCAATGTAGAGACACCGGTCCACCTAAAATAAACGTCTTTGGACTGTGGAAGGAAACCGGAGTACCTGGAGGAAACCCTTACAAATGGCTGGAACTTAAGAATGTTTGCTACTACCTGATTGGGCCAGTTCAGTAAAAAAATGTAGTCTGATGTGCAAATCTTTCACTAGCCAGTGGGCTAGTGTTAAGTTTTTTTGTACTCGCCCTTTGTGTAAATTACTCGCCTCAGGTAAGTGGGCAAGCTTAATTTCCAGACTTGCTTACAAACACATTACTGAAACTTAAATTACCCGAGTTATCCAACTACCTACATACATCCATTTATTTCACAAGGTTATGTATGACACTGACTAATTTAAAACCTTATATTTCCTCCAGTGATTGTATATCTGAAGCATTACTAATAGGAGTGTTGTCAATATTAGTGCAATTTCCATATATTAATAATTGTTATCAATTTATCTTAAATTACAAAATGTCTCAAAAACGTTTAGCTATTGAAATCCTCCAATGTTGGGATTTTCCATAACTGTAGAATGTAATAGTGTAAGAGTAATTCTTTTGTGGTTGTTAATCATAGTTCTTATATGTGTACAACGAAACAGATTTGCCCTTTAACGTTCTCTATAGAACAGCAAGCTGTAGTAATCAAACAGAGTTTCCAAAAAATCCCGGAGTAAAACCTAAAATTTCATTTTTCAGAAAAAAACCTTCTAATAGCTATTGGTAGCATTTCACAAATTGAACGTTTAAATTATAGTCATAGAAATTTCCATGTACTCCATCAGAGTGATGCAAACGTCATGCCCAATGGAGATATACAGCTTAGTGGGGTCAATGACTTGCCTAAGGCCCCACAAATCCAACTTTTGGGGTGGAGGGGGGGGGGGCGCTAATTTGCGGCTCCTTGGAGATATTAGAGCTCTCCCACAGGAAGCTGGTGCATGAGCAAAAATAAGAACATGTACAACTGACGTTATGTAATGCTCGCTACGTATTTTGAACCTTTTAAAGCTAGCTAGCTGCTGTCAGCTGTTTGTTTTATTATTATGCCGCGTGACAGGGAATCCCACAGACTATATCTGCTCCTGTCATGTGCTGCAATAAACTAGCACACCGATGTGGAGAACACTCACGTAGCTAATGCTACAGCCTTAGATCGATGCGAGAGTCTGTTATATATAACATAGATAACCTAAGCAGTAATTCAACAATATTTTAATGTGAATTTCTTAATTTATTTATTAATTAATAATAGATGTAGATTAATAAACTCTTTCTTGTATGTGTGTGCTACTGACGTCAATTTCAATGTTGTACTTGTGCAAGCAGGGTTGCTTGACTCCTGATTGAGATTCAAAATAAATCAAAACTAATCAAAAGATAGAACTTTGCTGATCCCTCCGAGGGGAACTTTTTTTTGTCTAATATCACAGAAAAGGGATATTACTGCCCTTATGCCTGTAGATTCCCTCATGGTGACTTACTGGAAACGTCTGGGCTTATCAGGAACAAACTGTGTAAGTTGGCTCTGAATTAAATATGTGTAAATGTGACTTAAAGGGGAGGGGCTTCCACAAGTGACGAGAAAACACATCTTTGAATGCCATATTTCCTCAGAAAAATGAGACATGAAAAACATTTAAAGGGGGGCGCTAAACACGCTCAATAAACTTTGACAAAAATCTGGAGGAGTTTGTTGCCGCCTCTGGTTTGTCATCTTACAGTAAATTCCGGCGATCAGAGACATTCAGGCACATTCTAAGGGGGCAAAGGTTGCAAATTCATAAGGAGGAAATACTCCCACGTCCGTTTCATTGCTTACACAGTAGAGAAAGGATAACAACAGAACCGGCACCCCGGGTCTCACTGGGTATCAGAAGGCTGAAGAAAATAAGAAAGAAATGAGAGAATAAAAGCTTCTAATCCCAGTCCTCGGTGTGAATGTTGCTTTGGCTGTGGAGGCGTGAGGGGAAGTCGCGGACCTGAGCAAATACGGCCTCTCTCAGGGCACAGTCAGCCGCTTCAGCGGAAGACAGCGCATGCCTCTGTGTCAGACTAATAATGGATATGAAGCCTTCATAGATAGCAGGGATTTTTTTTCTCTTCAATTTCTTAACAAACATTCCAGCATTAAATCGGCAAAAATGAAACACCAGAGGGCCAAGACACAGATAACGTCTTAATTAAATGTCATGGTGGAGGGTGGCCCTGGCTCTCTCTGATTGGCCGACGTGAGAGCATGCCTTTGGGATCCCCCACCCAACCCCAGCTTGCTTCGGCACTCACCAGCTCGATGAGCTCCTGGTAGCAGACCTGGCCCTCCTCATTGCTCTGCACCAGGGCAAACAGCATCTCCAGCTTGGATGGGTCCAGCTGCAGCTCATGGTGCTCCACCAGGCTGGTGAAGTTCTCCACTGCGATGAAACCGGTGTTCTCTGGGTCTAGCTGCCAAATGCGACAACACAACTGTGTTAATGGTGGAACCATTACCATGCTTTCTGCATGTGGGACGTCTTCAAATAGCAGTATAGGTAGGATTAAGGCGTGGAACACTAACAAGATGCAAGGCAGTAGGACATCAGATCTTTTCACGTTTTCATCTTTGCTATGAGGTGACGGCTCATCATTTGATTTCACATCAAAGTGTACCTGAAGCTAGCCTTCATGCCTAAGAACATGCAGAACCAGTAACCAGTCCCTAACCCTCTAACAGTCAGGCACTTTGTCAATTCCCTGTAAGCCAAAGCCTGGGCGGCTATTAATGCAGAAGCCTGCTCACTGCTTCTCTTCTTTAATTGATCCAGGCAGGGGAGCGTCATAAAAGTGCCAGTCGTCAGAAGGCTGAAATCGTGCCTTGCATGGAATGGGCTTTAAGCAGGGCCTCGCTGACACAGACACTTGTCTTTGTCTGTTCTGTGCCTGTTAAACAATGTCTCAGCATTCATTCCCTTGCTATCTGTGAAATAAACTAATGCTCCTCCCATATATTATGAGACTGCATAAGAACAGTAACAAACAATGTTTCACTGGCAAAGCTCATTTATATTAGCTTTACAAGTGAGACTACATAGACATTTGTCCATGTGCCAGAAAACAACGTGTTGTTGCTTGGTGAGAGCTGATTTTCAGCTCTTGCATCATTCTGGAGTCATTCTGCGCACGTGGCTCCTAGTTACTTAATGCATCTCTTAAACTCCGTTGTACCGCGAGTACGTGGACGTGCGGGACTGATAATCTGCAGCTCCATCCGCCTCAGATCCGCGGCGTCGCGATGGAGCTCTTTACACTGTTCCTCTCGATGCCTTCGGGCTTTCCTGTCGCGGCCCTGAAGGGGAGCTATTTTACTTCGAGCTTTGGCTGACTTTGTCAAAGGAATTTCCCTCTGGGGGGTGTGGCTGACTGCAGATGCAGCAGACACGAGGTTGAACACGAGGTTGGACAGGCAGCCTGGGTATGTGTGTCTGCATTTCCAGTGACCATTTGCAGGCGATGCCTGTTAATTGGCATAACCTGGATCTGGTTTCTAGGCCAGCTGCCTTTTTTGTTGCCCAGACTGGTTTTTCAGCTGGTTAAGTCTGTCTAATTGGTATTTTAATTCCGGTTAATCTGTTTGACTCCCCAGGTCCGATGCTTTTGTGGAGAAATATGTGATCATGCGCTAGAGAGTTTTCACCACACCCAACCCACGCAGCTTTCTGCTCTTCCCGGTCAGCGGGCTAATTGCTCTTAAGTCTGTCTTTATGGAAATTAAGATGAGTTTTACCAGTGGTCACAGAGATCAGAAAATCTGTTTCTGCAAGTACAGAGCCACCTGCTGACTGATGACTGACATAGCAACATCTGCACGGGCCCATCCACTGACATTTTATTTCTGGTCTTTGTTAGAGTTTCTCATGTTCAGCCAGAGCACAAGCCTCCCACTGACTAACTCTCACCATGCATATATTTCAAACTCCACCCTGTGATATTACCAAGCCGGTCATTGCTGGGATGTATCAGGGAGGACTTCAGAAATCAGAAGACCAGATGGTTATTAAAATAAGGCGTCGTAGGCAAGACCATCAAAACACTAAGGCACATGGCACGGGAATGGAGATTGCGGCTTATGGGAGAGACGTACTCCATGCAACGCAGAATAAACAAGCAGTTGCTGCGACAGATCAGCAACCGGCTATTGATTTGCTCGGACTATTAAAAAGCAAGGTGGCAGAAATGCTCAGGTCAAATTCAGGCCGTGCCTGAAAGGAAATGCGACGGCTGGAACTGGATCTGTCCATAGCAAGTTTATTACTGTCAAACCTATATAAACTATAAGTAGAATAAATAGCATCAAGGTAAAATTTAAAACATGAATGTGAATCCGGGCGGCCCAGTGGGTAACAGTTAGGCTAATCGGCATATTTAAATTGCCTGTAGAGTATGCGTGCCCTGCAATAGACTGGCATCCTCCCCACAGCATACCCCTGTCTTGTGCCCAGTGCTGCCTGGGATTGGTGCCAAGCTACCCCTGCAAGCGTGACCTGGATAAGCAGATGGGAAGATGGACTAAAATGAATCTTTTGGAAAATATACTGCAAGTCCTCTAACACTCTAACATTGCCTAACTACATTTAACATGAAATCCAAATAAAGCTTCTCAGTTTGAGTTCTTGCATTTCTCTGAGGGAAATGTGGCTCTTTATTGTCCCAAATGTGAACTCATTACTAAAACAGAGTGTAAATTAACAATTAAAAGACTAGAACAAATACATAAATGGTTTTTTAAAAAAAAATAAACTACCATGAATCTATCCATCCATTTTCCATACCCGCTTGTCCTATTTGGGGTTGCGTGGGGTCTGGAGCCTATCCTGGAAGCTAAAGGCATAAGACAGGGAACAACCCAGGACGGGGTGCCAACCAATTGCAGGGCACACTCACACACCATTCACTCACCCATCATTCACTCACCCATCATTCACTCACACATTCACCCATCATTCACTCACCCATCATTCACTCACACATTCATTCACTCACACATTTACACACCATTCACTCACACATTTACACGCCATTCACTCACATGCCATTCACTCACACACTCACACACCTACAGGCAGTTTGGTAACACCAATTAACCTGAGCATGTCTTGTGACTGTGGGGGGAAACTGGAGTACCTGTAGGAAACTCCACGACGACACGGGGAGAACATGCAAACTCCACACAGGGACCCCAACTGGGAACTCTAACCCTGGTCTGCAGGGTTAACCAGTGTGGCATCATGCCGCCCCATGCAAAGAATCCTTAAAAATTATATGTTACATGGTAAATAAAATGAAAATCACCTTGAATGAAAAACAGAACAAAAACTAACCCTTTTACATTGGTGGGAGACAATGTAGCAGTTCATCAGTAAACCTTAGAATGAAGAAGACTGGATTAATAACATAAATGAAGTGAACAGCAGTTCCTGTATCACAGCCAGTCATTGGCATTTATACAGATATATATTTCACTGGACTGTTATTAGACCAAAGCAATCACACCCATGTGTATTAAACCCAGGTGGATCGTGAAGCAGTTTACTTTTGCTGGAAACCTGAGCGTGTTTACCAAATGAAACGATGACCTGAAAACACTAAGATCATACTGGAGCTCGAGGTCATAAGCTCAGTGTTTCGTGTGGTAACTGCAGCCATGGTCGCCTTTGTATTTGTCACACTGAGGCTGCAGGAAGTTCAGTTCTGTACTCAATACTCTCAGATGCTGCAACAATACCAAGACTCTCCCAGCTTTACCAGACTGGCTGTGAAATCCTATGATGAAAACAAATATTGCCACCACTGTCAAAATACCGATGCTGAGTCAGCTCTTACTGGCAAGACAGGGGCTGGAATCAGCATCAGCCTTACTGAGACATCACAGGAACATGCGGCGCCCAGGAAAACAAAACAAACACCTTGCGAAAAAAAAGATATTTACCCAATCACAAGGTTGGAAATTGAAAAAGAAACAGAGGCAAATGTCCAGAGGTCTGTGCAGCGTTGTAATGTTTTACACCTCTCCTGAATGGGTAGCTGAAGCCCTCCCCTTAACAAATTATCTGACTATCATTTAATAATGCTGCTTCGCTGTTCTTCATTTGCTTGGCAATGTGAGCTTGCTTAATATTATTATCTCACAAGATGTTGTCAACATACATGCAATATAGAAGCAAACGGTCTTTGCTCTGCTGCTTTCCAGTTGAAAGAATGTATTGTGATGTCAATGTCACATCGTTTGTAAAACGTCGGAGAAGGTTGGGCTGCAGATTGTGGGGGGGGGCTCACCCCAAGCCAGCACGTCATTGGAGGAGGAGGGTCACGGGCGTCACCCCGACAACTCGCACGACTTGACTAATCGATGACTCTTTCAGGTTGACTCCTCGCTGGTGAATCATGTCGAGCATGGCTGACAATAGCTTCGCTTAATAGTGCGTGCACTTTCACATGTAAACACGGGAACTAATGCGGGTGGATGCAGATTTCCGCCGTTACCAGGGAATTCTTTTCCAAACAATTTAACAGCTCTGCGGATAACTAGGGAAGGGGTTCATTGGCCCATTGAATAAGATGTTGGCCATGTATCGAATATAATCCTCAAGCTTTAACTGCCATTTGTGCTTTGAAAAATGGTCATGTTTACTGGACATACATTTACCAGCTGTACATGCACTATAAAAATGCACAGAGAAGTATGACTAGCGATAAAGCTCACGGACAGCAAACCGGCTTGAATATATAGTCTTTTCCCGCCAGGCACTGACTTGGGGTGTGGGAGGAGGGCTCGCCGATACAAGCCAAGGTTTAACTGCCAACCAGCGGTGCCATGAACGAGGGAGGAAGGAAGATGGCTGAGGGAGGCGAGGCGGCCGCCCCAGAGGCAGAGCCCTTATCGAGAAGCACGGCAGAGGCAGCGTGCCGACAAAGCCGCTCCGGTCGCCATGGTGACAGGCCGCCTCAACCGCCGCAGCTCTTACCGCGCTCTGTGCGGGAGGTGGGCGCCGGGAGGCGGCGGTGAAAAGGAGGGAGACGGCCGGGGACGAGGGAGATAGCGAGAGAGGGCGGCGGGATGAAAAAGAGGCAGACAGAGGATATGGGGGGGAGGGGGTCAGAGGCCAGGCGGACGGAGCTGGAGGAAGTCGCAGAGGCACTATCACACAGTTAACCTGCAGGACCCTGTTAGAGTGCGGATAAATACCCCCATCACGGCCCAGCGGAACAACAAGCCCGCACAAACCAGAACCCATGTCCAAACCACCACCCAACCCCCCCCGCGTTCAGCTCTGTGCCGAGTCATTCATCAGCCCAGCCGTACTCCGCCGTCATGGCCACCTGTGCGGCACAAGGACAGCCGCTAACCCGCGATTTAAATAATATTAATGCACGACACAGGGGGAAACCGACAGGGAGGGGAGGAGCCCATCTCTCCCACACTCTGCGCCGGGGTCTCTCCCCTTAGCAGGTACCGCAGGAAGACTGCCAGCTGAATGTAAATGGCGGCGCGAGGGGGGAAGCGCTCCTCTTGACCTGAGAGGAGATTCAGGGCGAGGAGGAGGGAGGCCCGAGTTCAGCATAAACAGACGTTAACACCTCGGCGTCAGATCGTGATACGCGGCCTTTAAGCATCGGGCATCTGCTCCGCCAGGGAGGAGACGGGGGTGCGGGACACATGAGTTAATGTCAGAAGAACAGAAGCGATTCGGCTGGGGAGGAGGAGCGGGGGTGGAGTGGGATGGACAGGAGAATGGGGGGGGGGGGGTCAGAGGTGAATCAGGCCCCCATAGCCTGAGAACAGCAGGGCCTCGTATGATGTTCACCAGAACATGGCAGTGGGTCGAAGTGCCAAACGTACTGACAAGTACGCATCATCATAATTATTCTGCCTTGCAGGGCAGCGTGGGACTACATTACAGTGGTTACTAATACCAGTTTGATGTAGGAGACCATTTGCACCCCTCAATGTGTAAACAACCACCACGCTTATGCAGATTCTGAATTTCCATAAAGATAAAAAACCAAAACCGATCCAAGGGTGATGCGTAGCGCCATATGCGTCGTGCCCATAATGAGTGAAAACATCTGCGAGTGGCGAGGCCTGGCGAGTGGCGAACTGGCGGGAGCCGTGACAGGTTCTGAGGAATCGCTGCCCTACTTTGCAGTAAATGCGCTCCAACTCAAACTTGAGCAGCCAAACGCTGATAATCGAGGAGTGTGAGAGCGGCTTTTGGAGGAGACGAATCTTTAAAAAGCTTCTAATTACACATTGCGTGTTTGGATGCCGCCCGGTGGGCCCGCTCCGATCTGCGGCGCTTTCGTATTAGACCTACGCAGAATGGCAAAGCCACAATATTTGTGTGATCGTGAGAAGCTCCGTGTGTCATGGCGTTCCCGAAATAGCCTGAGCTCAGCGCCGCTGCCCTCCTCTTAGGCTAATAAAGCGATTCGTGTTAGCTGGAGTACTTTGGCTCCATCCCGCCCTTTCTTCATGCCCCCACCCCGCACAGAAAAACAACCAACCAATTGATAATAAGCACACAGGAAAAAGGTGCATAAATATACTTAAATAAATATGAGAATGCAGCCACAGCAACCTCAGTAATCTGACTGGTGCTGTTGGGCCTAAACTCTGGCTTAGATTTATGCGAACGTGTGCATCTAATCTTCACTAAAAGCAAGAGGGAAGGAAGCAGCGAAAGATTTCCAATACTGTGCATAAGTCACTCCAGTGCAGGGAAGACCGGCATGGCGAAGCCAGATGCCCAGAAAAAGCTGAGGTATGACAGCTCGATTTTCCTAACGCGTCTTTGTCTATCCCCAGTTCAGAGGCTTCGCATCATTTTCATCTTCTCCTCTGCAACCTCTGACAATCTGTTGGTTTTGTGCCCCCTGGTGCTTTTATCCCCATCTGCTTCTGCCGCTCCCCCCCCCACCTCCTCTGGCCAGCATAGGGCTATTCTGATCATAGCTGAATCACTGAGCTCAATAAAAACAGTAACAGGCCTTCTGAGATATCCTACTAGGAATGTTACCACTAAAAATCAAAGACTACCTAGGTAAAAAGACCGTTGAATGGGCAGGTTTGAGTGAACTTGCCTTCAAACACTCACGGGAAGCGGGGGGCCTTGGGCAAGGCTTGTGGGTGGGGCGACATCTTTCAAGAATCTCGAAACAAAGAGTAGCCAGTATGAAAATCTCAGCTTGGTAGCAGGATGAGTGAGATAGACGCAGACACAGAAGGTGGCAGGACACCCTCCCAGGGAGGCTGATGGGTTCACTGATGGAAGGGTGTCAGGCAGTCTGAGACTGCCATGCTGCCATATTTAGAGCAACATAGCTGGCTTAAATGGGTAGCTGGAGCGATTTAGTGGTGGGGGGGGTGGGGTACTGGTTGATCCTCCAGCCAAAAGAACTGATGGCTATTTCCAAATAACAGTTCCACCACTGATTCCAACTTTCCCAGTTTTACATCTCAGCTCTAGCATCCTCCCCATCCATCCATCCATCTATCCATCCATCCATCCTCTTTCCCAGTCAGGGTCACCCGGGGCCTGGAGCCCACCCCAGGAATCACAGAGCACAAGGCTGGGCTACACCCTGCACAGGGATGTATCTCCTACATCAAACCTGAAATATTGCCTGTTTATGCATGTAGCATTATTTTCACATTCTGGATGAGGAAAATCAAGAAGGAGAACTTCCTTGGCACTCACTGAGGAAGCTGGTTTGCCAAGCCTCTGACCAGTCACATGTCAGGACCAGTAGTCTAAGCTGGAGTGCTTACTGCTGGATGAGAAACTGTAAGCAGCAGGCGCCACGAATGTCCGATTGAGCTAAATGCAAAGCAACACAGCTGAAAAACAGCTTAAACTTGAGGCAAATATAGCAAAGACAAAAGATAAGATATGGTTTTTGTGGAAAGTGCCTCATATCCAAGACACCATCCAGTAGTAACACACTATCATTACTGCAGTTTGCTAGAAAGATCTTGATTAGATGTAGCATCAAACACCAACAGATCTTTCTGCACCCTGCAGTCTGACCTTTCATGCCAATCTGCCAGTTTAATTCATTTACAGAACAAATGAATTAATTATTATTTTTTTTTTTTTTTACAAATTGCTTAAAAAAAAAATCTGTCCAAATAAAGTATCTGTGTGACGTTTCTGTCAGTGGCAGAGCTTATTCATCGGCTCTGACTGGGCGCCTTACAGTTGTATTACTTACACCAATAACTTCAGCTTTACATTAAAGCCTGACTCCTCACTGGCACATCGTGGCTAATGCCAGCTCTCATATGTTCCCCGGAGGTGATAAATTCCCACCAGTTATCCAGTGTGCAGCCTCCACCAGCCAATAGCCACTTAAACACACAGACAAGCGGCAGCGTTTCAGGAGGCCAGTGGGAAATCTAACAAACTGCGGCGACTCAACAAGCAAACCATGTTTATCTACAATGTACGGTTGTGTATTGTGTAGTAATAATTCATGGAGATCGCTGACGATAAACCAGTCGAATGATAAACATGCAGATCATATGGCTGCAGGACGTGCTAATTACTAACTGGCTATTGGACGTGCCAATTGTCTCTTAACAACAAGTCATATAGCAAATCTGTAAAAAAAAACTAGAGCAATATAGCTCTAATGTCAATGGAGCCAAATGACACTAAAATTAAGTTAAAATGAAGTACATATTGCTTTTAAACAATGTCTCTTTTCTCAGAATTGGTTTGATGAAAATCTTTTCAATTGAGGCTATGATTCAATATATCACCCCGGTGACAACAAGCAAGCAGCTCCGTATCACTGTAACCTAAGTTCCCAGAATGGGGTCCACCAAAGACTCATTACTTTATGCTGCAGTCTATGTCCAGCTAAAGACTTACAGTCCTCAATCAGTTTGTATCAGGAAGGGAATCAAAGGAGCACCAGGATGATGGGACCATAAAAATGACTACGCTGAGTCTTCAGTCACAGCAGCAGCTATCATGTATTTCTCAGGATAGAAGAAAAAAATGAGGCAATAACTGCAAGATTAGTTGCAGCCCTCTCTCGGGAAGTGCGACGGCATAGTCTAACTTTGCTGTGCAATTCCGGTAGCCACAGCGGGTCTCAACACAGCCGAGTGTGAAAGAGCCACAGACCACGGCTTTGTCCATTTCCTGGGGCAGCCTGCACAGGCAGGGGATCGTCTGTGCTAGCACAGCTGCCGTAAACAAACTCAGAGAGCCAGAGAGCTGGCGGAGACGGGCAGCGGCAGAATCGTCAGCACCGGGTGAATTCTCCCAAGTCCCGGTCCTGTCTCCAACTCTGACGCGGTTAGCAAAGGCTAGCGTCCGTCCGAACTCCAGCGTCAAGCCCCTTCGCCTCGCATCAGCACCACGCTCAGCCTCTCCCATCTCCCCGATGCCCCAGATTGAAGAAAGGATACGGAGAGGCAGGGTGACGAAGGAGACTGTAACCATAGAAACAACCAGCGGCTGCTTACCTGCTCTTGTATGAGCTGAAACAAGGAACTTCTATCCATATACTAGCCAGGAATTTCAGAAGAACCGCGGAGGACAAGGGTGGAGGGAGGAAAAAGAAGGGGGTTAGGAATGGTTAAGGTGGCCAAAAATGAGCTAGCTCCTTGGCGGCTAGGTCCCAAGAAAAAAGATGGAGAAAAAGAAGTAGGCTGGTCCCAGGTTTGTGCTTTGGAGAGCGCTCCCCTCTCTCTGTCCCTGCAGCACTGCGAAAGCGAGTAGGAGAACGGCGGCGGCGGCGGCGGCGCTGACAGCCAGTGGAGAGCCGGAGCACAGCCAGCTCCTGTAGCACTCGCACTCTCCTCTGCCCTCCACACAGAGTGCACTGCCTGAATGCCAATGAAGTGGAGGAGGGAGGCGGTCCCTGCCGGCCAATGGGAGCCGGAGGAGGCGTGGCCGCTGGCTGCAGCTCTTTGCACACTGCGGGAGAGTATGGGCACAGCGTCTGGGAGAAGCAGGGGGAATAAGTTACACTGCAGCTTGCACACAGACTCCAGTGACTGAATGCGATCATCCCACTGCTTGTTCCACACAAACTTCTTTTTCTCCTAGCTTTGCCCACTTGAGCTCTCTGTCATTCACATCCATCTGTGTCTGTCTCACGGCTATAAGCCACATGGAGCTGACTTTCAAGTACTATTCCGAGGTAACAATCTGTAACTGTACTGCACAATTTACTGGATTGCATGGCATTTGTGTATGTATGATGCCTAAGATATTGAATGTGAAATGCGTAGCTACCATAATTGCAGCAATAATCACCGTTCATCCAGCAATGAATCAAGACGTGACTCGGAATGATGGAGAGTCTTATGCACGCAGACTGAAACACAAAGGTCATGTCATTCATTTAGATGTATGACTGTAGGGAATGATTTAAATAATGGCACTGCTAGATCTTTTATCAACTGGTGTGCATTAAGAAAGGTAATGGTTCTAAACAGTAGCACAATTTAATGTACCATCATAAATCCTTAAGAAGTGATGAAAGTACAGTAAATAACCGCAACCCTCAATTCTCTAGGTTGTTGGTGACTATTTCTGGTTCCTTCGCTGTGCAGAAGCCAGACCCCCCCACCCCCACCTCCATGGTGGCCCCATGGGGGTGTGATGTGGGTTTGCTGTAGCCAACGGTGACACAGGCACACTACTGGTCCGCATTTACCCAGCAGCCACCAGGGTTAGATGGGCGAGTCACGGGCAAGGGCAAGGGCAAGGGCAAGGGCAACCACACTCTCCGCACATGGCGCTGCCGGGACCCAGAGCCCCGGGCTCTCTGGTCAGCCTTTTGTCTTTCTCAGTCCACTAACTCCAGCAGCCGGAGCCCCGCCCCTAGAGGGCGCACGTGGCAGCGTGGGGCCCCGGCGCGGGGTGACGTCGCCGTCTCTCCATTCAATTACCGCACACCCGCGGAGGCCCTCGAAAGAAAAAAATAACTCGCGCTTTACCTCCTAACCATTTTCAGAAATGGAAAATTAGCTTCAAATGCTGTCGAAAAGGTGAATGTTAGACAGCGTCAGGACAAAGTGTTCTCGCTAGGATCCACTACGCGCGTCGTAAGTACGCACTGAGGCAGATAATAATAGCAGAGGTTTGTGCACGACGATGCAGCTCGTGGTCCAGCAGCTGCTTATCCCGCATGGCGGGGGGCTGGGGCTTTTGTGTGGCCTCTTGGCAGTGGGTGGGGCTTGAGCATGTGCGGGGGGGGGGGGGGGTGGGGG
>JAODLC010000100.1:21330192-21342512 GCA_026781145.1 Hippopotamyrus pictus | reverse complement strand
TAATAATAATAATAATAATAATAATTATTATTATTATTATTATTATTATTATTATTATTATTATTATTATTATTATTGATGTTGTTGTTTTAAGCCTGTCATTTACCACTGTCAAGTATTTCTACAGTTTTGGTCAATATCCTATTCAACAATATTCAACAATAAAGAGACCAAAGAGCGCAAATTCCTCATTGCACTAAAATTGGAAGAAGCAGTGCTCCATCAACCCCAACTCATGGGAAAGTCAAGCAGACGACCGCCCTTCCTGGAAGCTCGCAGTCAGGCAGGGTACATCGTGCACAGAGGCTGAGCGAAACGAGAATGCCGCCCAGAAAAAATCCAGGCGGAAGCAACGGCAACAGCAGCTACATCAGCCATCCGCCTTCACCTGTACCAAGTGCGGTATAGGACTGCCACTCCCGAGTCGGACTGCACAGCCATTCTCGGCGGTGCAGGTAGACTCACAAGAAGCTACACCATCGTCTCCCGAGACGGACGGATGCCGACGACGACGATTATAATTATTATTGATGTTGTTGTTTTAAGCCTGTCATTTACCACTGTCAAGTATTTCTACAGTTTTGGTCAATATCCTATTCAACAATATTCAACAATAAAGAGACCAAAGAGCGCAAATTCCTCATTGCACTAAAATTGGACCTGACAAGGCCGCTAGGTGGCGCTGGCACGGGGACAAGCTTCATAAGCCTGACTAAATGCAACCATCCCCCACCCAAATGTGACCTTTCAACTCAATCTACAGTCCAAATAGTCATTGTTCTTTTAAATTCCATATTCCTGAATGTATACTGAATTGCCATACACACCCTTTACAAGCATGTTTTACGCATTTAATCATAGATGCGTACCTTTTGACCATCCAAAATGCCATAAAAGCCTACAAAGGCTGCAACACATGTTTAATTGATCACCTTCATATTGATTTATGCACATTTGTACAAAGGAAAGGACTGGACTTTGTTGGTCGTGGTTTTACGTGTTCATACTGCAGTCCTCTTATGGAGTTTACACGCTCCATGTACCTGTAAACTTAACGATTCCAACTGTTTCTGGACTTGCTGAACAGAATAAATTCTGTTCTAAAACGACCGGACATTTACCAAGTCATACTAAACGGTATATTATCAATACCGAGGTGTAACTAGGCCTACTGTAAATAATGAATAAATAAACAATAAAAAATATTTTCTACATTATTTTTTTTTTGTTTGATGCGTTAATAGCAACAATAACTACAACAACAACGACAATAATAATAATAATGATAATCATAATAGTAATGATAATATTCATATCAGCATCGTGTAGCGACCGACTGTGGTGCCCATTGTTCGAAGCACCCTACTGGCGGGTGACGCCCGGGTGTGAGCGGTCGCCAGACCGGGTGTAGACTCTAGGTGCTGTCTTCAGCACCAACCCGCAGCGAGCCTGGGTAAACCAGGTATCATTCCAGAGCTCACGGTTTATTATCAAAAGCGAGAATGTACTTTGGGTCTGAGAAATATGACACACAAGGGGACACAATTTAACACTTGCTAGAGGACAGAAATGTTGGGGATAACAGTTTAATTCCTTTGCAATTCAAGTCGTATATATCAATATACGTGAAAATGTAAAGTAGTTCGTGCACGCATGGATTGCATATAGCATAACAAAATGAGCAGCCTCATTTCAGTGAAGAGCTTATACTTCCGTTGCTTGCAATTAATTTGGTGAGCCATTGATAACCTGACACACGTTAATGAGGCGGGAATATCTAGATTTTTTTTAAAGTAATCTAAACAGTACAGTATATAATTTCACAATGTACCTTGGACTGTTAACCTGTTTCTGCCAGGAGTAAACTGCTGCGAACGACAGACCGTGGGTTGTGCTTAAACACGAAGGCAGTATTTTATTACCTTCGAGAGAAAAAAAAATGTTCCCTCAAACAAACTGGCTGTGTTAAGGGGTTGCTTTACCAAAATTATTATTTTTTATCGAATAATGGTGCAATGAATGCATTAAATAAAGTGAAAAGCTTACAATGTATCCAACACTGGAGGCATCCAAGATGGCGTTTTGCTATGAAAATATATCAGCTCAGAAAAATCTGAATTAAAATAAACTACAATTGTTTTGCATTTAAATGTAAAACAGAGATGCACTCGTGGGTTTTACTGACAGCAGAAATCGGCTTTTGAAAACCAGGGTCTCAAAATCGTATTATTTTAAAGTCGATACACTTGCTCGAGTTAGTTTCTGAACAAAAGAATGTCACCACTGGTTTCTATAATAAACGAATTGTTTATTTTATTGACAGTGGGAATGCTGAGCTGATGTATATATCCTGTAGAGTGCTTAAAGCAAAGTCCATTTGTTTAAAATCCCTTCGTATAATCAGATGATGATCAGAAAACCAGATCTTTGGGGGTGTTGGCAACTTTCCTAACAACGAAGAAACCCAGACCTGATTACAGCTCGCGTTTGTGAATTTCAAACTCCCTCTTCAAGCATCCATAAAAAGTACACAATCGACATTCGGCTGAATCAAACAAGGATGCAGATACATAATCCGCAATATATCATTGACTTAATTTATGAGTCTTTTAATTTATAGTAGGTTAAACAGTAAATAATCTCAACCACGTCACTCAAAGTCAATGGCAGGGCTGTGTTAGTTAGGAAACTATATCGATGCATTATAAACAAAAAAAGTATTTTACACACTTCGACCCACGTTTAAACGTTACAATATTGATCAGTTTTCCATATGCATTTGGTAATTCTGTCGTCAGTTTCATCGGTTTGGGTGAAATTTGCAAGAATTCTGCAAAATTGAACTTAGCGCGCATCACTTCGCGGAGGTTTTCAGGGAATAAAAGTTAATCGGCCGATGAATTGCTTCGGGAACCCGGTACGACCGTGAAGCCCAGGGTGTCCGCTTTCATGCTGAGCGGTTCTGCGAGCCCGTTCGACCCCATACTCTGCAAATTTCGCAAGAGATCGAGGAAGAAGAAACACAAACCGGACTGCGAGTGTTTCATAGAGGCTGCTAGATCAGCTGCTGGCAGTTGGTGTTCTCAATCACGTCCGCGCGGAGCCTTGATAAACTCGCAGGAGTAGCTCGGAGAATATAATATATTTATACGGTGGCGTTTGGTCCTTGTTCATGTGTTTTAACTAACTTTTCACTTGGAAACCAATATTAACTTAATTAAAATACCCACTGAAAAGACGTCTTTATAAGAAAAATCGACGCTTCTTCCAGATATATCTGACCTGGACTATTTGTAACAGACTTGCAGGAGAGAAATTAGGAGTTATTTCGAAGGTGCAAAGACTTAAGATATTTGCTGTGATTAATTAAAAAAACCCCTGGATCACCATGGCAGAGACGGCAGCAGCACCAGCCCCGAAGGCAAGGAAAACTAAATCCCAGAAGAAATCAGCATCTCATCCCAAATACTCGGAAATGATCAAATCTGCTATCCACGCCGACAAAAGTCGCGGAGGTGCGTCTAGACAGTCTATTCAGAAGTACATAAAAAGCCACTACAAGGTAAGCGACAACGCGGACTCTCAGATCAAACTGTCACTTAAGAGGCTTGTGGCCACTGGGATCCTGCGCCACACCAAGGGCATCGGGGCTTCGGGCTCATTTAAACTGGCCAAAGCCGAAGATCCGAAGAAGGCAGCCAAGCCCGAACCGGTGGAAAAAGCCAAGAAGAAGGTGGTAAAAGCCGCGAAGCCCAAGAAGGTGGCTAAACCCAAAAAGGTGGCTAAATCCCCGGCGAAAGCCAAGAAACCCAAAGCCGCGGAGAAGAAAGTAAAGAAGACGCCGGCGAAGAAGAAAGCGCCGGCCAAGCCGAAGAAACCGGTGAAGAAAGCCAAGGTCTCCAAAGCGGCCAAGGCCAGCAAGCCAAAGAAAGTGAGAAGTGCAAAACCAAAAGCCAAGACCACCGCGAAAAAAGTCACGAAAAAGAAGTAAAGGGACATTCACAAACAAATGACTCTATAAACTACAGAAACACAATGACTGTAAATACTTTGGAAGACAACCTTTTCTTAAATGTTATTTTTGTATCGTTTCACGCGGAATTATCCAGCCTTTCCTAACTAATCTACACATGTTGCTCAACAGACATATTTTGATCCTGTCACCAAGGATCTTGAATGCAAGCAACGTATTTTTTTTTCTGTGACTATATATGATCATTATTTATTCTTGACTGACTTTCTAATAATTTTGAACGACTCGGAAGCAAGTACCTTTTGTGACACGAACTGTAGGCTATATTTATGGTTGGAACGTAGCATTTTCTATGCATGAGGTTTCATATTTAAACTTTCATGATCTCGATGACACAGCTTTGATCAGCCCTGTACTGTACGTAGCTTCATATCCCATACAGGCATTTGACGGCGATTGGTTTTACAGTTATTGATAGTTACATTCGAATATTCTGAATAACCTATGCTGTAAATTTTGACTCGAATACTTTTTCCATTAAATTACATAATTTGTATTTAATAGTTTACGAATCCATCTTTTGAAACGTTTATACTATAATAAATTGTTTTAATCTTATACGTGTGTTTTTGTGTGTTTGGGGGGGGGTGGGGGTGAAATTATAATCACCGGCAGAATTCCTCTGCTAAGGAGAGAAAATGTAATGGAATAATGTGTTGCTGTTGCATTATTAAAAGTGGAGAGAGTGCGCATGCGTCCATTTGTGTTACGTGCCATGTGGGGTTAGCATGAATGAAGACTTGGTACACGTTTAGATTTACTGTACAAAGTAATAATTTTAGTTGCTACACATTTACCAAGTAACAGCTATAGCCTCAACGTAACTGTGAACATTGCAAATGTCCAATGCTGCACCCTACAGGAGTTTTTAATAAATGCATTCATTAACTGGAAATTTACATTGGTGTTACCGTTCCGCCCAAAATGCTCGAAGCAGTCTACGAGTAATTAAAATAACGAAGAAGGTGGTGTTATTGATGGTTACCAGTTGTTCCTCTGCTTGTCGACTTAATCTGTGCGCAATTCATTAACAGTATTAATTACGTGTAATCTTATTAGCAGTAGGCCTGAATTATGCCTATTTTTGATTTAAATGTTGTTATCCTATAAAGAGTTGGCTTTTCAGTCAAGACAACAATAAACAAAATTTTACTGTTGCTGTGTAGCCAAAGCCAACTAATACGCAGAACTTATAAATCTATAATCCTTCATTTTTAAATAAAATAAAACATGTACACATTAAAATTCGTTCTACATAATTATGTAGTTCTGTAACGGAAACTTATTAATTGCAGAATATTGCTGAACTATATTCTCCAAAAATTACATATAGGCCTATATTATTTACAGTAGTAGTGTAGTATATAGAGAAAAGTTTCCCTTTCTGTCCACATTAAGTAGGTAAGGTTTAACTATATACTGTTATATTTAACTACTGCTTTAACGTGCTCAAGATTGGCAGGTTCAAAATGAAAGTTTGATGTTTCATGAATAATACCTAGCTTTTTATACAGATGCTTATACTGCATAGTGTATTGCTATCTATTTACTAATTGGTTTTAGTTCTGGGTGAATTAATACTGCTCTGTTTATAATTATTTACCTAATTTAATAATTGAGGTAGGCTACAGGAATTTTAATTGAATTTGAACGGCCCAGTGGACACGGTTTTCCATGCATTGGGTAGAGAGAGACAGACACTTATCAGAACAGCTGAACTAGTAAACTAAAAATTATACTGCGGGAATTGCCTTCTTGGAAGCTGAATTCCATTTTTTGGAGCGTAGATGCACCCTGAAGGGGAAGCTGTATCCCCCACAATGCGGACCGCTAACTCCAAACGTTACTCTGCACGCCTGTGATTTAATAAATGCCTACATTGCTTCAGATGCAGTAACATAATCATATGCCTTTAACATCAGGGAAAAAGCAGGAAAATCGAAATGCAAACTTTTTACTAAAAACGCAAGGATACCACATTTTACCAAAGGCCTACCATTTAGTACAAACGCCTACAGAACTACAATGTAAAATATCCGAATGGCTCAAAATTCAACTATGGACTTAAAATTTCTGCTCTGCAAAACAAAATACTGTAGCAGTCAAATGGAAACCATAAAATAATGAACCAAAATGCACCTTGTGACGTGCAATACAAAATGAGTGAGAAGTCGGCAAACCATTTGCTAATCTCTAGTCATAAATATTACTTTCGATGAGCACAATACTTATTTGTTTTGAAATAAGAAAGATGTCAATCATGCAGCTTTGAATATCAGAAGACAATGACACAATACTACACCAAGACCTAATTTTGTTTTGTTTTATCCTACATTTTATATCTCAAAAAGGCCAATTAAAGTAAATCTTAGTTTGAAGCATTTGTACAGTGAACCGCAAACAATGTATGGCATTAAAACAGTCAACTATTAAGATAAATGAAACCTGTTAAAAACTCACAAATCAAATCAATGAATTTCAAATTACTGTAAGTCACTGTAAAAATATGTAGTCAGGAATGCACATTAATCAAAAAAGCATTATTATGTCAGTAGGGAAATTCTAGAGAATTCTAACTGAAAAATAAATACACACTCACTGGCCATTTTACTAGGTACATGTTTTCAACTGCTCATTGAAGCAAATACCTAATCAGCCAATTATGTCAGCCAATCATATGTCAGCAGCTCAGTGTATAAAATCATGCAGATACAGGTCAGGAGCTTCAGATAATGTTCACATCAAACACCAGAATGGGGATGAAAGGTAATTTAAGTGACTTTGAACGTGGCCTGGCTGCTGGTGCCAGAGAGGTTGGTACAGTATGAGTATTTCAGAAACTTCTGATCTACTGGGACTTTCATGCACAACCATCTCTAGGATTTACAGAGAATGGGTCAAAAAAGAAAAAACATCCAGTGAACGGTGGTTCTCTGGGTGAAAATGCCTTGTTGATGACAGAGGCAGAGTCTGAAATTAGCGCCTGGCAGGCACCAAATGTGGGTTGATTTTTTTTGTTTGGTGAGTAAATCCCAGAAGACTATCTGCCACAATGGTGGGTAAATGTTTGTAGCTAAAATCATGTAATTGAACACCATCCTGAGAGTCTGTACCGCAGTTGATTTATGGCCGCTCAGCTTCTGTCCTCTCTGCTGGAATGTGGGTAACTATCACTTGCTGCCAGTCTGCTGCTAGTTACTGTCAGAGTAATTTAAATGATATGGTGATATTTACAAGGAGTAAGCCAACCTTTAAAACAAATGCATATGTGACACAAAAAGGCTATTTATGATTTTGGCTGGTAAAAAATAAGCTTCGCTGGTGGATCTTTTCATCTACCAGCCTCCATATCCGGTGACTCAAAAATTAATTTTGGACTCTGGGCAGAGATCACAGAAGAATTGCTAGACTGGTTCAAAGTGATAGAAAGGCAACAGTAATTCAGATGAGCATTTGTTACAACCAAGGTATGCAGAAGAGCATCTCTGAGTACACAGCACGTTGAACCTTGAAGCAGATGGGCCACAGCAGCAGAAGACCTCACCAGGTGCCATTCCTGTCAGCTAAGAACAAGAAACTGAGGCTACGGTGGGTATGGACTCACCAACACTGGACAATGGAAGATTGGAAAAACATTGCCTGGTTAGATAAATGTCAATTTCTGCTACAGATGGTACGATCAGAATTTGGCATAAACAACATGAAAACATGGATCCATCCTGCCTTATATCGACAACTCAGGCTGCTGGTGGTGTAATGGTGAGGGGGATATTTTCTTGGCACATTTTGGGCCACTTAATACTAACCAAAAATTCTTTAAATGCCACAGCCTTGCTGAGTTTTGTTGCTGACCATGTCCATCCCCTTATTATCACTGTGAACCCAGCATTTAATGGCTGCTTCCAGCAGAATTACCTGCCGTGTCACAAAACTCATATAATCTCAGACGTTCTGAAGGCAAAAGGGGGTCTAACCCAGTACTAGCAAAGTGTGTCTATTAAGTGCCAGTCACTGTGTTTAAATGCTTAACAGGGAGCACAAATATAGAGGGCATTTTAGACTAAGAAGATTAAGAAAAGTTTACCTGCGTAACGGTATGGAAAACATCCCAGTACAAAAATATTACAATAAAATAAGTTTATGTAACAAACAGATCCATGCATGCTCAACTAACTACAAAATGAACATGTGGTTATTGTGGTTATCCTATCAACAGAAATCTGCATATCGAAAATTATCAGGCAGAATCCAAAGAGGGAAAAAAAGTTAACACAAAGTAGCCAAACTGCAACAGGTTTAAGTATATCCCATAATTTCACAACAAAAATGATCAGTCTAGCCCAGGGGTCACCAATATGGTGCCCGTGGGCACCAAGACGCCCCCAAGGACCACATGAGTTGCCCGCAGACCTGTTCTAAAAATAGCACAACTCACCAGTGAGCAGCGTCTAAAATTTCCTTGTTGCTATTCTTTAATAATATTTACATTTGTATAGATTTGAAAATGATAATATCTAAAAAATGCATTTAAATCATGTTTTAAACTGAGCAAATTTATTATTTAAGAAGAGCGTATCAAACTGGTAGCCCATCGTATGGCTCAGTACCTGTGAAGTAGCTCTCAGTTTCAAAAAGGTTGGTGACCCCTGGTCTAGCCATTATAAACAGTAGTGTAATTGTTTGGAAAAAGAAGGCTTTACGGTGAAGTCAGGTCAGGCTGGGGAGCATGCACTGGTACAGCGTGTTGCTGCAGCCCCCACACAACAAAACACCTCGGAATCTCGGTTGGCAACCCCCGCAGGCCAACACATGGTCCATGTCCCACCCTCCAGAAATGTCTGTCTATCTGCCACAGCCAGGTGTTACGTGGGCATCCCCTTGGCCTGGTCCAATGACTCATGTCTTAAGCAATGAGGATCCTGTGAGCCGGATCACCCTTAGGGAATCGTGCCGCATATCCGTAGTTCTGTAACTGATGCTCTCTCACAATGCAGGTAACGTGTCTCATTCTAGACTCCCTGAGTAACTCCTCATTCAACACAAAGTCAAACCAGCGGTACCCAAGGATTTTCTGAAGAAACACAGTACCAAAAGAGTCTAGTCTTCATCTCAGGTCATTGGATAGTATCCATGTCTTGCAGCCATACAACAAAACAGGGAGCACCGGGACTTTAAAGACTTGGACCTTCGTCCTGTTACAAAATTATCGAAAGCGCCATACATCCATTTCCAGTGACCTCATGCCCAGCCATGCTCTCCCAATCCATCTACTGTCTTTACAGGAAAAGACACCAGAGACGTGAATGTTGCAGCTGAGGTAAGTGAACCTCTCAATGTGGTCTACATTCTCTCCACAGACAGACACACTGCTGATGGCTGTGCCCAAGAGGTCATTAAAGGCCTGGATCTTGGTCTTTATCCAGAATCCTCACTCAGTCTCTCAAGAGCCTGAATTAAAGCCTCCATTGACTCCTCGAAGATCAAAGCATCACTGGCAAAGTCAAAATCAGTGAATCTTGCCTCACAGGCATTGACCCCCACAATCTTGCCCAACTCCCAGTCCATGCAGGCACTGACCAGATTAACAGCAAGAGTACACCCCAGAATCAACTGGGAAGAATGCAGAGATTCTGCCTCTAGTCTGCATAGCACTCACTGTAACAGTGTACAGGCTGGCCATGATGTCCAGCTACTTTGGGGGGATCCCACAAAGCCTCAGGATGTCTCAGAACGCAGTTCGATCAACTGACTTGAATGCTTTATGAAAACTGACAAAGGCTGCAAAGAAACTCTGCTGATATTCAGTTGTGTTCGAAGAAAACCCTCAGCACCAGGAGGGAATTGATGGTAGACTTCTTAGTCATAGAACCAGACTACTCCAGTTGCTGGTAGGCTTGCAAGTAATCCTTGATCCTTTTGAGAATGACCCTAGCAAAGACTTAACCCAACACTGAGAGCAGTGTTATCCCCCTGCAATTGCTGCAATCTAGGATACCACTCTTCCCTTTCCAGATAGGCACAACAAAACCCATTTTCCGGTCAGTTGGGATGAAGTCCATCTTCCAAATGGAAGCAAAGATTGCCTGCAATGCAAGGAGAACAGCCTCACCACCAGCCTGGAGAAGTCCACCCTGGATACTACACATCCCTGCAGCCTTCCCTACCCTCAGCTGGTTCACCACCTGTGCAATCTCAGTGAGACTGGGTGGTTCACTAATCAGGGGATCAGACTCAAAAACTGTGGACCTAAAGATGTCTAATGTCCTAGCTTGAGGATCATCTTTCAACAGTTTCTCAAAGTAGCCTGCCCAATGGGTCACAACTGTAGTGTAATCCTTGAGGTCTGTTCCATCACCCGCTCTGCCTGAGACTCTCTGAGGAAGAAATTCGGATGTGCATAGTGCTCCAATTCCTCTGTCAGTAGGATGTGGGTCGCTAGACCATAGATGGTGTGTCACTTGCTCACAGATTCATTTAAGAAACACCTCTTTATCTGCCCACAGAGCCCCGTCAGCTGTTCTCAGTTCCTGGTATAGACCAGAGTTGCCATCAAACTGTGTGCTGTGACTCCTCTCTATAATATCCAGGATGCCCTGCGAGATAAAACATCTCCTTCTGGGAACACCAATACAACCTTCAGCAACCTTCAGGGTCTTGTCATTGAAGGTCTCCTATATCATATTAGAATCAGCAGTCACACCCAAGTTCCTCACATAAACGTCATGCAGACTCATTAGAAACAGCTTGATCTGGCCAGGTCCAGCCTCATTCTCTTAGTAGCTGGTAGCCTACTGGACCTTAGCTAAATCTTCAATAAATCAGGATACCTCAGAGAGTCCCGCCACTGAAATGAGGAATTTATGAAGCCCCTCCAACACCAGAGGAAGATATTCCACGCACCTGCCCAGATGGGCTGCCTCAGATTAGGACCTAAGTGCTGCCATGCGACAGGGGTGACGCCTCAGCACCACACCAGTTATGATCCCCAACAGGACTGACGTCATTGGCTCTCCGGTGGTTTCCTTTCTTCAGTGGATGAGGCTACCAAGGGCTTTCCCTCATCCCCTTCATCATACCTGTAGCCTTCCTGTGGGCAGCTGTGGCAGAGCTACTCCCGCAGAGAGCAGAAAAGAGTCCCGTCTTCTTCGTTAGAGCTGTGTGAAGTTTTTACAATGGCTGGAGTGCCTAAATTTTTCCCTGCGAGTTGGAGGACTGCTTGTAAGAAATGAATTTTATAAGTCTGTATTATCCATCTCAATAGAAGCTGGGGTTTCAGAGGGGCATAGATACCCTGGCAGGTTCAGGGTGCCCTTGAATACATCAGATTATAAGTAAACACTTGGGGAACATTACACAATAGATGGCAATTTTTACCGTGTAGGAATCTCCCCCAGTAAACGTTAGGTGGCAGAAAATGGCAATGCTAGCAGGGGCCTCAAGGTGACATTTTGTCCGGGGCCCCAGAATTTCTAGCTAAGTCCCTGGATAGAGGAATGGGTTTGTTGGTTGTAGGTTTGAGGGCAATGGACGAAGCTCATGATTTTCTAGCTTGTATTCCTCTCCTCACCTCTGGTCAAGAACTGTGGTTAATATGGTTAAGGTCACAAGTACGAGTGGCCGAAATGAGGTTTCTCCACAAGGTTGCAGGATTCTTCATGACAACATGAGGATTCTGGACATCTGGAGGGACCCTGAAATAGAATCACAGCTTCTTCTGATCGGGAGGGGCCAGCTGAAGTGTTTTGGGCATATTATTAGGATGCTGACTGATCTGATGCCAGTGGAGCTGTTCTGGGAACCTGGAGCAGACCCAGGACACACTAACAGGTTTACATCCCCTTGCTGGTTTGGGCACTTCTGGGGATCCCTCCGAACGAGCGAGAGTTTATGTCTTTGATAAGGGAGGTCTGACCAGACATCCTGGCGTACTAACATTGGGACCCTCACCAGGAAAAGTGATATGAAGAAGATGATGGCTTATTGGGTAGCACTGTTGCTTTACATGTCTATGTTGGGGGGTTTGAATGTGTACAGTGTGCATGTTCCCTTCCCATTGTGGGCAGTGGTGGCTTGATGGTTAAGGAAGCACACTTGTCATTGAAAGATTGCAGGTTTTAATCCCTGACTAGCAAGGCACCACTGAGGTAATCTGAGCAAGGTACTGCCCCCAAGCACTGCTCCTTGGGCGCTGAATTAACTGCCCCCTGCTATATCACGACGTCACATATGGGTTACATGCAGAGGACACACTTTGTTGTGGTGTGTCAACAATGACCACTGATCACTA
>JAODLC010000100.1:21297487-21329926 GCA_026781145.1 Hippopotamyrus pictus | reverse complement strand
CACACACACACACACACACAGAGGTTTGTAATTATATCTTCGTGGGGATTCTCCATTCATTTTTATGGGGAAAACTTTCATCCCAAAATGATGACCTTAACCCCTACTCAGCCCTAATCTTAACCATAAGTAAGCATACAAAATACAAGACTTTTGGCATTTTTAGTTTTTCATTACATTCACAGATCTTTGTAGGGACCTGAAAAATTATCCCCATAACATTAAACAGGTTTTTACTACTTTGTGGGGAACATTTGGTCCCCACAATGTAATATATACATAATCCACACACACACACATAATTACAAGCAGCACAGTGTAAGCACTGAGTTTGATTGCTAAGTAACAAGTAAACATTGGAAATATTATGTTTCTGATCTGCAGAAGTCTTTGCAGCCTCTTTACAGTGTCATCGAGATGATGGTTACTTTGTTTATCAAAATCGATATCTATTCTGGGGACCACCCAGGTAACTGTATGACGAAGAGAACGCATTCTTCCTGAGCCCAGACTCGGGTGTCACCTTGGGAGTAGAGAGCAGAGATCAGCCACTGCTGAGCAGGAATGAAATGTATCCGTCCGTCCTGGACAGGGGTGTCAAATGGTCAGTGTCTCAGGGCTGAGTGGGACAATGGAGCGTAAGCTCCACTCAGACTCGTGAATGATGCATGACGTACCGCGCACTCACGGCGGTAACGGAACGAGCGCTTCCCCGTTCATTTTGGGGTTAAGTGGAGAAGCTGATGGACTCGTATCAGTTTTCAACATTATGCAACAGCGGGGAGCCTTAAATGTCACTGTTGGTGCGTGTTCTTCAGTTTGAGAGTCATCAGAACTGAAGTTTCAGAACTCCAGTAAATTAAGAAATAGGTTGTCACCTGCTTTTTGGAATTTCATTGCAGATATAAATATAAATGCAGGTCGACTTTGAACACTGAATAAAGGTATTGATTTGATAGGTGCTAGGATACTGTACTTATTGTACTAGACTATAATTTTCAAGTATTTAAAGGATGTATGTTTATGGCCTGGATATAGTTTATCATTTAGGTTTAAAGTTATTTAGAAACTGATATTTAAAATGTGCTTTGACAGTATGAGGATCAAATGGATTTTTTCACACAGGACTTGTTTGTCATGCGCGTCTCTGGTCTTACTGGGAAGGTGTCCCCAAAAATAGGTGGAATTTGCCCAGCAAAGGCTTAAACTTTAAAGTATCTGTGTATTTTATGTTTTTTTTTCTTTTTTTTCCAAATTTACAATGTTAATAATTTTAATAAAATTCTATATAAATCAAGATGGGTCAAAACTGAACACACTTGGAGTCAGTACATCCCACAATTTTTCCTCAAGGGAAAACTTGATTTAATTTCAAATTAGGTCACACCGTGGTCACTGCTCCATCTATGGAAGCAGAATGTCCCCCTCTCCCAGACCTGATGGCCACTGGAACCGTAGCTGAAGCCTGGATCCTTTCCCAGTAACACAGGGCACATATATCATTATATCCAAGTCATATTTTATAAATGCTTTGCAGGAAATTATGGACATTGTGATAAGCCTCACAATTACATGAAATATGGTCATTACCACTTTTTCTCAGACTGAGGAGTTTGTTCCCTAACAGAAGTGGATGCTACTATATAAATAGCATGTTTATGTGTGTACAAAGAAAAATGATGTCATACAACGTAGTTTTTCCAATCAAAATTGGTTGCAGCTGCCTTCATATGATCCAATTTTTCTGGTCATGTTCAAAGTAATATATTGATCAGTGGCTTTTTTGAAAGCGATCAGGTCAGCAAGAGATATTTTGGCAACAGAGCCACAACTATCATCTCGTCTGTTAAATAGTCTGACCTTGTGAATCCTTGTGTTACATTGTCCATCTTGGAAAGGGTTTAAAAAAAATTTACAGAAAAAAGAAAAGAGGTGAAAGAACAATTCAAAAAGTTCAGATTTATTAAAAATTAGTTTAAAAAGACTTTTACGAAGCAAGCAACCCTTTTCATAAAATGGTAAAAAAGGCACTGAATTTCAATTAAAGTTTGGTAGTACAACTGAAAGTCACAACATCATTTAAAATCAATGTGAGGCATATAAAATGAAAGAAAATGTAAATGTAGAGCAATCAGTGGGTTTTGTCAGCATTCACAGGCAGGTAAACAATAACATCGTTCCAATTAAAGAAACAATGGCAAGGAAGTTTTCATTATACAAATACAAAAATAAATATATCACAAAATAAAATACTACACTGACTACCCAAAGCAGTAAACAAGAACAACATTTTTATAAATTGCATAAAAACAAGTCTTCTATAAGCATTTCTATAAGCACAGAAGCATTTCCATGAGTCTTATGGGTTTATCTTGGTATTTGGCAATCGGACCGCGCTACTCAGATAGAGAGTAGGGGTGTGTCACTCAGCACCGAAGGCAACAGTGTGAGGATCTGCTCAATCTCACACCTACAGCCCCTTCACCTCCCACAGAAAAATCTCGTTGTAAGCAGAAGTGAAGAGGTACTTTCCCGAAGGGGAGAACCCGCACACCTGTAGAGAATCGCTGTGCATTGGGAAATCCAGGAACTTCCCGTCGGTGGTCCTGATGATTTTTAGCAGCCGTTCTGGGGGGAGCAATAGGGAAACGTGTTATACGCAGTGTGGGACGCTCAGGTTAACGTCGGCAGCTGACGCCGTGAAGGGGGCTTACCGTTACAGCCGACTGCAACGAGATGGCCTTGGGGAGAGGGACTCAGGCATGAGGCCCAGTGCGACAAGGCAATCTTTCTAACAATCTGCAGGAGCAAACACTGCTTCAGCACGTCACAGGACACAGGACAGCCAATTACAATCTTCTACTAACAGTGTAAATCAGTCACTTATCAAGTAATTAATATTTAACTGTAAAATGCTGGATCAATCAACATCAAAGGTCACAGCCTTTAAAATACAGTCATGTATACATATACAGTACATATATAAAATTTAAAATGATACAAATATTTTTAATAGAAATCACGAATAACTTAGTATCTATGTTAATATAAATCAGTCCTATTTATTACTCTGGATTAGCCCTGACTGCAGACTCGGAGACTAAAGCATGGCTGCTGAGATGGTACCTGTTTCTTGGATAAGCTGTAGAATATCAGCTCCCTCTCCACTCCATACCCTGTGTAAAGGACGAGGCTCGACTTCTGGGGGCAGAAAGCTCCCAGGCTGGGTGGTGGGCTGTCGAGCTCCTGTCACACCGGAGTAAAAAAAAAAAAAAACCCCAAAACATTCGTAACAGTAACTCAAATTTATTAGCCGTCAACAAATACACAATATAATTAATCAACATCAAATGAAAATGTCGCTGTATTTTTATGTGTGCAACTTTTCTCGTTTGTACCTCAGGAATGGAAGGGGCTGGGAACGTGAGCCAATCCAGAAGCTCACATTTGTCCTCCATCCAATCAGACACCCAGATACTGACACGCCTGTCTGCGCTGCACGCTAGCCACATCTCATTACCTTTGAGACCGAATTCTTTATACTACGGAAAACACATAATTATTGTACTGTGCAAATGAAGAACAGCCGGTTGCAAGAGCTGACTGGAAACCTCCATTTCAAGGAGGTACGTATGTATGCCTTTCGTTCTGACCTTCTTTCTGACACACTGGATGGAGGTGATGGGAGCCCCCTTGTGGTCACTTATGATGCGGATGGTCATGCCAGTCAAGGGGCTACTGACTGCCACCAGGCCGTCGCTGCCCCCCGACAGAACAACCTGACCTGGAGGGAGACAATACACCAAATGTTACCCCTGCAGATCCCTTATGGTACCACACACATTTTGCTGCCCTTAAGTACGCGTGGCCCACCGTCTGCCGAGTACCGGACGGCGGTGATGGACACGGAGTGAGGCTGGAGTTTCAGCTCCATCTCCGAGGTGCCCAGGCGGAAAACACGCAGTGTGCCATCGCTGTACCCCGCCACCACACGCTGCTCTCCCGGGGACACGCTTGGCAAGGGGCTCCAGCAGACGCACGGGCAGCCCTGAGTGGGCACACATGCGTAAGAAGCAATGCTACCCGTGGGAAAGGGCGCCGCCCTGCAGGCCCCGGATGGCACGACCCACCTGGTTGAGCACCTGGAACTGCACGAGCAGCTCGTTGCTGGGCATGGCCCACACACGCAGACTGCCGTCCTCCCCGCATGTGGCGAAGCGGCCCTCATCTGGGCTGAAGACCACGCTGTTTACCTGGGTGTCCGTGCAGTTAATGCAGAGTCAGTGCCAGTTCATACAGTCTGCCTTGGTTATCTGACTATTTTTCAAGGCTTCATTTGTTAAAGAGCTGCAACTAAGAGCACAGGCGCGTAATTTCCAGGGGGGTTAGTAATAATCAGATTCAGCCAATACAACCCCCCCAATAATCATGTTTCCCCGGTAATGGGTGGAGACCTCAACCCCCCAATGTTCCAACCAAAGTTACGCCCTTATAAGAGGAGTATAAATGGGTATAAAAGCAACTGGTTTTGGAATGGGAGTGTTGGCATAACAACGAAAGCGTGAGCCGCCCATCGCAGACTGCGGCGACGCCCACCCTGTCCTTGTGGCCGCTGATGAGCCGGATGCTGGTGCTCTCAGCCCAGCTGATGTACCACAGCGTGCCTGCAGTGGTGCCCACGATGCCCATGTCCAGGGCGTCGTCAAAAGCCGCGCTCACCACCGCGCCGTCCAGCGTCATTTCCTGCTCCATCAGCACTGACACGCTGCTTAAGGACAGAGATCCTATTCGAACGAGGGCCGGGGGCAAAACTCGTAACGTAATACCCCAAAGATAAATTACACTGCCTCTATCGGAATTTATTAAAAAAAAAAAAAAAAAAACCCAGCAGAGTTCCTCAAAGCCGTTTCCGTGGTAGCAATGGAGTCCCCTCCCCCACTTCCCGCTCACTCCCGTGAGGCCAGCAGGGGCGCTGTCTCCTCACCTGTCCATGCCGCCACTCGCTCCAGGCCTCAGCCGCTGGATGGCCCCCACCGCCCAGAGCCTCACCCTCCTGGTGTTGCTGCCAGTCAGGAGGCGGCTCCCTCGGCACAAGAGAACCCCTGCAGACAGAGAAGTGCTCAGTGTTGGGGGGGGGGTTGGTTGCCAGGCCACACACAGAGCACAAACAGTGCACTGTAGAGCACAGCACAGCACAGACACACACAGCACAGCACTGACATATCAGAGCACAGCGCGTGTGCGCGCGCACACACATACACACACACACACACACAGCAGAGTACAGCACAGACACGCACAACACAGCACACACACACTTGCACACACAGCGGGGCAGTCACGCACAGCACAGACAGCAGAGTACAGACATACACACTTGAACACCACAACACTGACACACTCACAAACAGCACAGCATAACCACACTCACAAGCAGCACAGCATAGTCACAGCACAGACACACACACAGAAGGGCAGGCATGCACAGCACGGACATGCATGCATGCACAGCAAAGCACACACACAATGCAGCACAACACAGACATACACATGCGACCACCACAACACTGACACACTCACAAGCAGAATAGCACAGCCATAGCACAAACACGCACAGCACAGCACAGACACACTAAAGAGTAGCACAGCACACACACACACCCGCACACAAAGCAGAGCATAGCACACACACACAGCAGAGCACAAACACACGCACACAAACACACACAACGCAGCACAGCAGATACACACACACACAAACACCACAGCACTGACACACTCACAAGCAGCACAGCAGACACAGCACAGACACACACAGCACAGCAAAGACACGCAGACAGCACAGTACAGACACACACAGCACAGCAAAGACACATACACACACTCATGCACAGCACCAAACAGTCTTGATTGCAGTCACAGATTTTTATTAAATTGTTTATTCTTGTGGGGACCAAAAAAAGTGTTGAGACAAGGTAAAAAGTTACAAGTTTTTACTGGTCGCAACAATGTAACAATTTAAAAAAAGGTGCGCACGCGTACACACACACAAACACACGCGGGCACACGTGCACGTGCACACGCACGTACGCGCACACACACACACACACACACACACACACACACACACACACAGGTTTATGGAGCAGGAGTTTAAAAAATTTTTCTCCCCCATCCACTGCTATTTTCTGACAATGAAATCAGCTTGATCAAAACTTCTTTCTACATTTACTAAATAAAACACTAATATCTATGCAGTGACTTTCTGTACTATGATGTTATACGCATGTCATTCATCTTGACAATGATTTCCCACAATCACTCTGTGCCATTTCATCAGGGTTAATCTCATGTGATTCGGCGTGATTCGATGACTCACCGATCTCTCCGTCATCGGCCTCCCAGGTCATGAAGCAGCGGGCGTTGCCGCCGTCCCAGGCACAAACATGGCCGCCGTTGGTGCCCGTGTACAGGATGGGGGCATCGCCGTAGCATAGCGCTGTCAGCTCAGTGTCACCCAGCTCCGCCGGCACAGCTGCCCTCTGCACCTGCACCCAGAGGGGTGCAATGATGGAATTTTACAAACCACGGGAAGTACATTTAAAGTTAGGGTGGATATCTTACTTTATGTCATTCTGGGCAGGACGTAGCATGTGCTTAAGGACACATCAGCCAAGAGGAAGCGCAGACTTTCCTTAGCACTTAAAGCACCGTACTTTCTAAAATGTGCTTACTAAAGAGTGTTAAAAGGTTTGATCAAAAGTCCTTCTAATTAGGCAGTGCTGGATAAATTCTAATTTGTTTAATTTATTCTGCACCAGCTTGTAACGTCATTTCCACATCTTGTGTTTAGCCTGGGGAGCAGCTGTCGGAAAACTGAACTGAGGAGCAGAAACTAGCATCGGGTCAGCAGACAGGCGGGGCGAGACTCACCTTCAGCTCAACGTCCTGGCCGTGACACTCGAGGAGGCAGAAGAGGGCGCCGGCGCTCCCCACGCACGCCAAAAGGCTGGCAGAGCGAGGGCTGAAGGCAGCGTCGTGGAGAGCCTCAGGCAGAGCGACGGTGGTCAGCAGCTGATACGTCCTGGTGCTCCAGAGGGCCAGGCCGGGCTCCCTGTAGTCACCTGCAGTAATGGGACGCATGGGCCATCGAATCCCAGGATGGACATGGCTTGTACGCCTACTTTCTAGTTACCGTTTACACATTTACCCTGTTTTCCATTCAGCAGGTGATTAACATTGCATAACGTCATCTGTCATGTGAGATTTCAGCACTCAAAAAGCTAATGACTTGATATTAGTCACTAAAAACATTTCAGAACTGACCAATGGAGAGGAAGAACATGTCATCCCTGGAGAACGTGATGCCCTGCACCTCCCCCTTGTGGTAGGATAGGGTATTTTTCCGGACATCGTCGCGAACGTTCCAGATGCAAATGAGACTGCGGGATCCACCGGGTCCCCCTGACGCCGAGGCCACAGTCTGCGTGTGGGAGTGACTGCGGACGTCAGGATTGTGGCGTCCTCAAAAGCACAAATGGCTTAGCTGAATGGGAAGTGTACCTGTGCATCGTTAGTGACGGCCAGGCAGGAGACCTCCTCGGAGTGGCCCAGCCAGTGTCTCTGAGTGCCGGTGTGCAGGTCCTCCACGACGACCACGCAGCCGCACGTGTACGCAAACAGGCCTGAAACAGCCACGTTCAGTCGATGGCGAGTCGTACCGCCGAGCATGGTGGGTACAAGCTGAGTAAACGCCGGCCATTACCCGTGTCCGGTTTCCAGATCATGTTTCCGCGCCCGTTGCCGTTGTATCCGATCACCGCCTTCAGCACGAGGCCCTCATTTCCGTTGCAGGGGGGCATGGCACTCTGAGGTAGATGGGTAAAATCATAGGTCATCGACATCAACAATAAAGAATGTTGATGATGAGGACATACTTGAACAAGCCGATTGGGAGGATCACAGTACCTGATCCGGGCAAGACATTTTGAAGCGTGGAGTAAAATGCTTATAGCAATCTGGACGAATAAGGGACGTCTGTTCATCACCTGTTCATTATAAGACATACATACGCGCAGTAAACCTTAGCTGCAAACATATAAAACTCCGCATGCACTATTCGCTAAAATGCTAATATGCTACTTTTGAGAAGTACCATCAAACCCTTTCCGGAGACCGGAGACCCTCCACTGGCTACTTCCGGTTTCATACTCATCTCCGTCGCCCGCCATGTTTGTGACTCGGAGGAAGGACCCCGAGCCCGGAGCGGGAGCGGCTTCGGAATTCTGCTGCTCCTCATTCTCCTCGCACAGCGACAGGAAGGCTAGAGCAACAGAACAGGGAGACATGCAGGGTCAAAGGTCGAGGGGCGGGGTTACCATTGTGATGCCACTTAAACACAGGCTCACTGGCAGAGGAAAGAGACACGGTGTTCTGCGATGGTTCAACTTACGATATTTTAACGTCACGATGGTGCGAAAACCATGCACATTCAGTAGTCCACTGTGAATTTTGATCTGCTCCTGGCCTAGTGATAATGCTGTACCATACTTTCTACCGAGGCTGGGTGATGACAGCGTCCACCCAATCATGCTTCCAGTCTCTGTAGCGATCGCGAGCGTAAACATCTCAGGCAGTATTTAATATCATATCGTACAGTGTTTTTTTCTGTTTAACTAAATAAACTTGTATTCATTTACTTTTCAATTGCTGGTATTTCAGTAGTTACATGATTATTTATCATACCATAATTATCATATTCGACTTGCGATATTTTCCACTTATGATGGGTTCACCGGAACGTGACCCCACCGTGAGTCGAGAAGCATGTCTTTCAATCTCACATGCAATGCTGTATGACGTTTTGTGGGATTATCTTAACATTATATACGTATGTTTTGAGATGGTGTCGAAGCCACATGACAACAAGACCCAGTGCATACTGTGAATTATGGGATGTTGGTCTACTGTAGTGTGTCACTTGGTCCTCACATGTCTTGCTCATTGTGTCACCACGGCGCCCACTCACCTGCTAATATTACAGGGAATCTTTCATTCACTTTATTACACTAATAATGAGGCTTAGGAATTTTTATCATAGTAATTATCACTATAATTATAATTATATTGTTTGTGTGCTGACAGCGGGAGGCTCACCTTCATGACCTGCCTTGCTGATAGAGGTCATGTCCAGGCGGGGTGGGGGGGAGGAGGGGAGGGGGGCCGTCTCTCTGGGCATCCCATTGGACAGACCCGTCCTGCTGACGCTGGCGTCTGAGCCGCCCAGGGAACCATGAGGACCTGTCCATCAGAATCTTCCTGTCAGCCGCTTTCTGCCAATGATGTGCCCAATAGCCTGGCCCCATGCATACACTCACCTGATTGGATGAAAGCAGATATCCGAGGAGAGCTGGAAAGAAACATTTATTTTTAGGAAGCAGTGAGAGAGTGGAGATGGGGCAAAATGCTGAGTGTGGTGACATGCTACCTTTTCTCCTTCTCCTTCTCCTGGGGGTGGGCCAGGAAGTCCCAGTAGTAGATGGCGTCACCCACGGTGAGCACACCCAGCTGGTCTGGAGTGAAAGCAGCCTGCTGGATGGGCTGGGAATGTCCAACAAACACCTGGGACCAGAACACACAAGCCAGTGAGCTTTCTGCATGCAAACAGGACTGCAGAGCAAGCAGAAGATAGAGCTACATCCAATATGCTGTCAATATTATACATATTGTGTAATCTAAAGGCCTAGAATCATAAAAGTATCACACTACATATCAGGTTATTCCTTCGAGGTGTATAACTCATAATTACTGATAACAACACAAAAATCAGTGAAGGATTATTATATAATCAGAATTATTTATTGATTCTCACAAGGTTTGCAAAATAGCTGCTTTGTTTCTTTTGATATAAATCACATACCCAGCATACCGTTACCCATAAGGGCAGTATGGCATCACTGACCTGCGAGTTGACGTCAAGCCGCATGCCGTAATCCCACACCTTGACAGCCTTGTGCCCCGCTGTAAGCAGGAAGCGGCCGTCCTCGCTGACAGCCAGGGAGGAGCACCGCTGCTTGTGCACGTCAGACACCTGCGGAGGGGGACAGACAGACACAGCGGACAGGAAGTGGGGGGGGGTATTCCTCTGCGAACTCCGCAGGTGCTGCGGCCGATCCCATCGAGCGTCCCCGCATTAGCTTAGGCCCCGCCAGAGCCGGGTGCGGAAGATGACGACACACACCTGCTTGAGCAGCCGCCCCGTCCCGCCGCTCAGCCAGAGGATCTTGTTGCCGGAAGTGCTGACGAGCAGGTGCCCTGTGGAGCCTGGGGCAAAACACACTTTCAGAGCCGAATCCAGGGAGCTGCTGTCCAGGTCCAGGATACTGACATCCACCCGCAGCAGCTGAGAGGGAAGAACGTGACACTGAGGAACGTAGAACGTCATGCCGTTATTTGGGTGAGCGAAGAACGTCATGCCGCTCTTTAAGTGAGCGTAGAACACCACAATGCTCTTATGGTGAGTATAGAACGTCACAATGTTCCTATGGTGAGCATAGAATACCACAACACTCTTATGGTGAGCGTAGAATGTCACGCCACTTTTGGGGTGAGTGTAGAACAGGACAGTACCTCGTCAAGGGAGCGGGCGTTCATGACAGTGACAGTGTACTCTGATGGCCCCACAAACGCCAGGCTGCGGCTGTCCGCGCTCAGGGTCAGGGCATCCGGGCCACGCTCACTGCCCTGTGCCACCACCTTACCTTCACAGGAAGGGGACACATCATCACACTACTGGGCTAACACCCACACACAGCATGCACCTTAGCAAACGCACATCATCATATCATCATCATATTACCACAAACACAAATATACTACATTCCTGCTATTTCTGGCAGGATTTATCACTGATATGACCTATTTTTCACAGTACACTTAAAATTCAACAGAAATTTAGGAACTTATTACAAACTACAAACAGGAACATCTCATTGTATGTACTGGGCATGTATGTATATACATTTATCCATTCGCCACCGTTACACTTTTCTCATGCTCCCCAGTATCTTCCTCCGGAGCTCTGATCGGCCTGGAAAGGCAGACTCACCGAGGACCCGCAGGACGTGGTGGTCTTCCTGGGAGGAGTCGTAGAGGGCCAGGGTGCCCAGGGAGCCTGAGCTGTACATGTGCTGGCCGTCAGGGGAGAAGATCAGGCCTGTCACCTCCCCTCGGTGCTGCCTGCAAGCATGACGTGCGATTGGCTGAGGAGCTCTGCCCAATCAGAGCTCACGGCTCACGGATCACTTAAGATCTTTCAGTGCTCGGTGTCGTGTTATATAACACGGGGGTGGGGAACCTGATTGGTGGAGAGCTGGTGTGGGGGCGGGTTTTTGGGATGACCTCTCAATCAGCCAATAACAGTAGGTCCAAAACCGGAGTTGAAGATTACCGCTTTATTACTGACTGATTGAGAGGTCATCCCAAAAACCCGCCCCCACACTGACTCTCCATGGTTCAGACTCCCCATCTCTGATATAACACACACTACATACACGCAAATACAGACAGACTAAGCCCTGCTCACGCCTACTAAACATGTCGCACTCAGCCTTACGTGCTCCAAGGCTTCTCAGAGCGGCAGTAAGAGAGGACGGGACCCACTTGTGCTCCGCCAGCAGCCTGGAGGAGGCGATATCGAACACGCGCACGGTGCCGGAGCTGAAGCCGCAGGAGAACACCTGCTGAGAGGGGTGGAAGGCCACCGAGCGGGGCGTGTCCTCGCAGGCGAAGTCGTACAGCTGCGGGGGAACACAGCGAAGGTCTCCTTCAGTATAGCGACGCCGCGGTTAAAAGTGGGGTCATTCCAGTGAAAGACGGCACTGCTCTAACAGATCTACTGCAATTATATCCACTCAGAGGGATGTATAGGGAGTAGAGGACATGACTGCACAGAGGACAATGCAGAGCAGTGTTTCCCAACCCAGTCCTCGGGGAACCCAGGACAAACCACGTTTTTGCTTCCTCCCAGCTCCCAGCCAATCAGGAACACCAAATACCTGGTACAGGTACGCTGGGAGCTGAGAGGAAGCAAAGACGTGGATTGTTCAGGGTTCCCCGAGGACTGGGTTGGGAAACACTAATGTAGAGACACCAGTGCAGCTGAAGTATATGCCTCTGGATGGGAATGAATGGGGAAGAAAGCCACAGGAACACAGGGAAACGGTGGAGACTCCACACCCACAGCCAGGGTGGGAAATAAGCCAGGAGGTGCGAGGCCACGGGGCTCCTCATCGAGAGAGCTGCCGTATAATCACTGCCCAGGAAGGCTGGTATAATTACTATGATAAATGGCTGGAAAATGGATTTATGGGTAATTATAAGGCTCCACAAGCCTGGCTAGGAGAAGTGGTTAGGAGAGGGACAGATAATTACAATTAATTTTTATGAAGTGGATTCCAACATACAGTGCAGTTATAATTAGCTACATCATATTATTATTATTGTTAATACTACTACGACTGTTTGAGGCAGGGGCGATTCTAGTAGTTTTATGTGAGTGTAGCCAATAATATATTCTGAATCAGTAAGTGACAGGGGATGGGACACTCTGGCAGCCAATCACCTTTCAGCTAGGGCCAGTGCCCCGGTGGCCCCGCCCCTGTTCAGGCCCCAGCATGAATATAGTTCTTGAGTGACTGTTAGCCATTTCTTTGTAATTTTCTGACGCTATAATTAAAACTTTTTAATTAAATCGACAAGTTAGGTTTGAATAAAACCGGCGGAACCATCAAAGTGGAGACGCTTTAAGGGTCGTCGCCTGCGACTGGCCTATTTAATGGCGTCCTGTGTGAGTGGCGGGCCCACCTGCTGCAGGGAGTCCAGGTCCCAGACACGGACGGTGGAGTCGGAGGAGGCGGTGACGACACGCCGGCGCACGCCGTCCACGCCGAAGGCCAGCACGGTGTCAGTGTGCGACCTCATCAAGGTGCGGTACGAGCGGCCGCTCACGTCCAGGAAGCCCAGACTCCCCGTGCTGGTGGCCGCCAGGACCCGGAGACCGTCGTCGCTGACGGACACCAGGCTCACCGGCCCGTCGTGCTCTGGAGGACACGGGGGCGGGGGGGCACGCGGCGACTTGATCAAGCCGCAAAGGAACGGCGGTTTGAGGGCCGCAGCGGGAAGGCCGGGCGCCGGCTGCTCACCCGCTTCCAGGAGCACCGCGGAGAAGTCTCGGGGCCACACACGCAGGTAGCCGTCCTCCGAGCCAGTGGCACACAGGGCCGAGGAAACGCTGATGCTGTTCACCGCGATGCCCGGGTCTGTGGGCGACGGCGGGTGGAACACAGCCCGTCAACGAGAAGGGGCCATTTTAGCACAAAGCACGTAATACAGAGAGCCGGCGACGTAACAAACAGCAACCAAGCGACTTTAGCTACGCAAAACTTCTCCAAGTCACGTGACGTCCCATCTTTTAAGCCTGCGAGCCCTACAATAAAGGTTTAAAACGTAGTGTTATCTGGAAGAATCTTTCATAACCAGAATCATAAAAGCATAAAGTTGTCAGTGTGACTCGGAATATATCCACTAATTAGAGCAGAAATATATTATGTGGCACGTACTGTATGGGGAGAAGCTGATGCCCGTCTTTTAGAAGAGGACTAATTAAAGTGTAAATCCCACAAAGCCAATTTGTAAGCTAGGCGCTTATCTCGCACCTCTGCAGTGAAATATATAAACATCAGAATGAGAAAAAAAAATGAATTAAATGAGTTTAAAAAAAAACGCAAATCCCTTTGAATTAAAGTGTGGGTTGGTCTCGTTTTAAATGAGCAGTAAAAGAACCCCCCTATAAACAGTGTCTCCCTGGGCTGTTGCCTCTTTAAAGCAGGGGCGCTGTGTGGATCTGCAGCTCTGTCTGGAAGGTTGCTGGTTTGAATCTCACAGCTAGCAGAGTAACCCTATCACCATCAGGCCCTTGGGTGAGGCTCTTAACCTCCTTAACTGCCCCAGGCTGCCAGATTAATGCTCTTTTCCCTGTGCGCGTGAGCCTGTTTCCTAAGCAGGACGGGACACGCATAAAGCAAAGATGCGCTTCAACAAATGGCAAACAGGCTGCTGGGCCTCCGGGCTCACCGGAGCTGAAGGCCTGCTTCTCCCTGCGCTGGCTGTGTGCCTGCTGGACGGGCAGCAGGCGCCTCACGCTGCAGACCGTCACAGACTGGCAGTCGACCTCCAGGACATGGCCGCTCCTGCTGCTGGCGAACCTGAGTGGGCGAGGACCCGGTTTAACGTCACACAGAACCGGCGGTCCGGCGAGTTCGGGAGATTAACGAGCTTAACGGAGAGCTAATGAGTCACACAAAGCTAAAGCGACAGAGGTCACGCCAAACTGGGACATTCGCACAGAACAAGTGGTGGGAGGGGTCAGTGTCGCCATAGCAACACTGGATCTTTAAAACACCAGCCAAATATCCCCTCAGGTTATTTAAAGACATTTTTAGTCACTGTCTGCTGTTGAAATAGCTACCACGGGCCTGATTTGCAGCCGTCATTCTGAGTTGCATTGTATGTAACAGTCACCAATTAAAGAAACCGTCTGAATGTCACGCCCAGGTGGCTGATGGGAAGGCGGCAGGCACTCACAGAGAGCGGGCCTCGGGTTCCCTGTCTGTGAAGGGTCCCTCCTCAAAGGCCACGTCTGTGAGGTCCAAGCTGTGGTACTCGCCCAGGTTGACGGGGCAGGAGCGCAGAGAGCCGCTCCGCAGCCGCCACAGCCGGATGTTGTCCCTGCCGCAGGACACCATCCTGAGGGAGTAAAAAAAAAAACACACCAGCGTTACAACAGATGTGAAACAGAAGTATGGGGTGAAGAAAAGAAGCAGGCTTAGGCACCACGGCTGCCCGGCAGGGGTCGCGGCACCTGGTGTCGTCGAAGGCGGAGATCTTCATCGCCTGCACGTCCGCGTCTGTGTGAGCCTTGGCCAGGAGCAGCACCTCCCCTCCGCCGGCTGCCCGCCGCGTGTTCCACACGACCACCATCTACCAAGGGAGTCAGGCTCAGGTCATCGAAACACCCTGCGCATTCTGCACGATCCAGCAGAGCCAAAACCGGATGGCGCAAAAGGGCATCGTGGGAAAACCATCTTTTAAACCGGACACTATGAACTAGTGGTGAAAATGTTTGAAAAAGGGCAGGACAAAAGGCTCAGTTTAGCTATCAACAACAACTGATTATTCAAGTATTACTCAATAAGGACTCACATACAAAGGTAATAATACTCACAGTTTTGCCATGGTTGTCCTTGCCTACACCACAAAGCACCCCCCCGTTATATGAGAAACTGAAAACAAAAAGGGGGGGGGCAGAGGGGGGGTGAGGCTAGTGTTTTGTTATTTAACCCATGCAGGTCAGTCAAAGTATTTCATACATCCATCACTGACATTGTTAATTAATAAAGGCCCTGATGACAAAGGATGCTGAGTTAGCGGTCTGCGGCGGACGCAGGCGGTACCTGAGCGAGGACAGTGAGCGCGCGAGGCTCTTGAACACGGCCACGCAGCTGCCCCGCTGGTAGTCCCACAAGCGCACCACACCCAGGCTGCCCGTCTGCGCAGACGCCAGCATGGTCCCGCTGCCGCTGAATGCCAGCGCAGACACCTGCAAGCCCACGGGCCGTCAGTGACAGACTTTTCAATTTTACAACTTAAAGCCAAAATAATACGAACATGCTACATTAATTCTTTTACCTCCCAGTCTAATAAACTGTCACTCAGAATTGTGTGGGTCCCAAAGGAAACAGGCAGCCATGTTATAGATGCACTGCTGAGAGTTTTATTATTAATCACTGATGAGCAACTACTGAATAAAATGATATAGAAAGGTAAGGAAAAATCAGGTTTCTGTACAATAATTATTAACCCAGCTTTGCTAGGCCACATAATTTATGTGAGATATTTATGTATACGTACTGCACATAAAGCTGTACTGCTATTCTACACAAACCAATAATTATAGAAGTTATGATAACAACAATTATGTAAGTAACACAGAAAGAATTTGAAATAGACATTTTAACTTGTGCCTACTTTGGTCTAATTGGGGCAGTTCCTGAATAACTATAATAATATAATAAAAATCCCAGTGTGAAGTCCGGATTCAGTGTCATCAGCACTTACCTTATCTGTATGGCCAATGAAAAACCTCTGCTCCCCAGTGGAGATCTCCAAGGAGACGATCATGGCGTGACAGGGGTACACCACCGAATCTCCCGATCTGGTCCACAGAGCCTTATGGAAGGAAGTGGGTATTTTAACTTTCCCAGTCCAAGCGGCTGGGGTCTAAATTAGTTTATGAATAGTGTGTGTGAATAGTGTGGATGTGGACACTTACGAATTTGGTGGTGCAGCCCCCAAAACCAATGATCCTGTTCAGCCTCAGGATGGGGTCAGGCTGCAGCTTCTGACCAATGAGGATGAGGGACCATCAGTGAAACACTGTTACTAATGAAGACAAACTTCAGCCTCCATAATCCCTGTTTAGTTCCTACCTGCTGGTTAGTGGCCTTCTTTGAAGGCAGCTCAATTGGACGTGAGACTCTGGCACACAGAATCTATAGTAATAAATATCATGGTAAATGCCAGCTTTATGATGTGTGAATGACTGTTGAAGGAGAAGGGAATGATGTAATGCTTAAGGATAATCACAATAGACTAGCTCAAAGTCCCAGATCTGAAAAACTCACCCCTTCCTCATCACTGTTTGATCCTGAAGTCACGACGTCGTCGTCTTGATGTACAAAAACATGCACACCCGTGTCGCCCTCCTGAGAGGCAGTGAATTCCTGCCGGGGCCCCCCCTTCTCTTGGGGCCTCCAGTTCTTTGGCAGGTTGTGGGTGAGGGACTGAGCAGGCAACGTACCGAGCTCAGGCACGCTGCCGGAGACCAGAGGAGCGCGGTGCCTCGGTTTCTGTGGAGAGAATGAAAAACTGACTGCGATAGACTGGCATCTCATCTGCATCGTGAGCTGTGCTTCCCGGGATGGTCTCCAGGCTCGCTGGATCCTGTCCTAGATAAGCGGTTATGGGAGGATGGATGATGGACTGTTCACCATAGGATACCATCAAAGAGAACCAAGCCAGACTGATACACAGTTACATAAAAGACATTTAAATCAAGAGTGAAATGCTCTTCAAACTCGAAGAGTATTGGGTAAGCACCACTATCACCAATGGAAAGTATTACTACTCAACGCGATGATTTCTAATGAACATCACAATTAGACAGCATGAAGCAGGACGTACTGGTATTGGGGTGGTGATCTGATGGATGAGTGAGATCCTGTCCTGCACAGGCTTGCTGATGCTCGTGCTGTGTGACAGCTCTCGCGGTGAGCTGTCGCATGTAGTGATACCTTCCCATAAAAGGAACAGGAAGGAAAGCTTTAAATTGGCACATTTAAATTGGCACAGAGATTGTACGATGGACTCACTGGTGACGGGACTGCTTTCCGCTTTCTGAAAAGAATCACGGGGCATCTTGGCTCCGCTAGAAGGAAACCTGAATGATGTGACACACAGAAGGAATTATGGGAGATTAGATAACAGTTCTGAGCCATTCAAAATATGTGACATCTCATAGAGAGCTTTAATGCACAGCTGCTGGATATCAGGCAAATACTGATGACACGCACCTGATATAGTCATACAAATTGTGCCAGTTCTCTCCCTTGGGCACAGGGAAGCACATCACCCGTGGCATTGGCCCAGTGCCAGACAAGGACAGCATTCCCACCTGTCTGGCCTCGGCGAACGACATCCCTAAATGCCAACAACAATGCAGCATCGGGGTTGTTCCGGAGCATTTTTCACACTAGACACACTCTCCACACTTGTATCTGCACTCTGAACACCTCATACCAGGATCAAACAAGATGTCACTGGTAAAGAGGTTCTTCACGGACATGCTGGCACACAGCCTGATGCTCTTCAGGTAGCTGTGGTGCCGGTTCAGGTAGACAGATAGGATGTATCGCAGGTCCAGCACCAGACAGGTCCAGCGCACACAGGCCGGAGCAGGACTCCCCAGGTCTAAAGGCACACATAATCCCCTCTGTGAATCTCAAATATAAACAGAAGATTTTCTTACAGAAAAAACTACCAGGCAGTAGTTAAAAGCACCCTAACTTATCTGTGCCACATGAATAAGGATCTGCAGTAAGCTCAGACGGCATCACGTTTTGGACAGCAGTGATCTTCCGTGTCAAACTCTCTCCTTTGCTGCTTACCAGGTCTTGCTGTCTTGGCTTTGGCCTTGTACACAGAGCCTTTGGGTGCTCCGCACAGGAAGGGGAACTGCAGCCAGGTTGCTGTAGACTTAAACTCCTTGAACAGGTTGGAGAAGGAGATGCGGATCACTTGGCCCTCCTAAAAGGCACACAGAAACAACATCCTGCTTATTGTACATGTCAAATATGACAGGCTACATTGCCTAGGCAACTACTCATTAAAATTACATACATACATTAATCTTACTGCTACTTCAACAAATTCATATAGCCTCAACAATGCAAGAATGCACACATTTTTCATTACTGTTATTATTTACTACATTATCATCTTTATTGCCTCTTATTTATGATTTAACTATCTCTTTAATTTTACTGTGTGTTGCCATTTGAAATTTCACAATGGTTCCCGGAGGCACCATGTCTCATTCTGCCCTGTATTTGTTTATGACTTATATGTGAGCAACAACACTAACTAAATCACTGCAAGCCTCATTACACATTATTCGCTGATTATGTCCGGTTAAATCTGTCCAATATTCATGCAGTTAATTTTCAAATACGCAGTAAAAGTCCTAAGCAGTCAAAGAAAATAATGTTTAAATGATCTTCATGTTAGTGTAAAACTGGGATATTAAGTCTGGAAGGCCATTTCAAACCTCTCTTAAGTTACCCCAGTATCTGCAGCAAAAATCCAATACGCCAGTGTTTTCTTGATTGGACCACTACTCCACCTCTTATGGCTAATCAATAACTCAATTAGCTGTTGAACTAATTAAATTCATTAATTAATTGAGCTGGTGGTAAAATTTAACAAATGCGTGGAATGGCCGGATGCCCCTGAGGAGAGGTTTGGGAACTGAAGCAGTGTTCATTTAGCCATCCAAGAAGATACCAGTAACTTTTTGGAGAACACAAGATGTTCTTGCTCATTGTTTCAGTAACCGCGACTTTGCATACTTTCTAATGTTAAGTTGGGCTTTTGTTTCACTGAGCAAATATACACTTACTGCTGGGATAAACAGTTTTAAACATTTTCTTTGACTGCATAAGACTTTTGCATGGTACTATACAGTATATCAATGTGCTGAAAATCAAAAGGAACGGGGGGGTGCAGTATAGTACCTCAGAGGCAACATCTAAATGAACAACAAAGTGTTTTGTAGGGCTGGGTCTGAAGAGCAGATAGAAATAGTGTCCAGTCAGTCCGAGTGACTGGCTGCTGGTTTTGGGCAAAAGGATGTAGTTGCTTGCTGAAATGGATCCTCGTATTCGATAAACTGATGCTTTCAATGTTTTGTCCTGCAGTGATGACAAATGAAACACGATTAAATCAGATTCATGATAGATGAAAAAGCTGACATTCTATCACATTTTTTAAAACCGACAAAACACTGATAATAAAAGATAATAAGAGATTTTTACCATATAGGTGGTGACATCTCCCTCTTTGGATGACTTTCTCCATTCTTCAACCTTCACGTGCTTGAATATATCAACATAAGGATGCTGCCAAACTGCAGTAGAACGGGAGAACATACTGTCATACCAACAAACATGAATAGCAAATAGAACTTGTTTCCTGTATCAGAGCAGGAGGTTTGGTCGTTTAGTCGTGCGATTCGCATAATTAAATGTATGAAAACTAACTAAAATCTATTACTCTGGTATGAATCTAAAATCTATGATACTAAAACCAGATAGCCCAGATAGTTAGCGCACATTACAGGTAAGCGTGCTAACTGCAATGAATAAATACTGTATAACAAATTACCTTTCGAGGACATGATCATGAGTCATGCAGCGATCAGCCGCCGCTTGAGCAGTTGTTAGCAGGCTTGCTACTTGGACACAGCAGCTAGTTAGGTAGCCAAGTAGCTAAAGTGTAAAACTCCCCATCAAACTTTTCTGACAATTTTTTTTAGATAATACGACAACAAAGGTACATATTTACGTCTTTATTTTAAGAACAATTCTGTATAAAACACGTCCGCTTCGAATCATTTTGTAAACAACTCCATAGCTAATCCTTGCTTCAGGCAGCTGGCTAACTGCCAGTCTAACTGTATACGCATCTTGATACTCCCGCGGCGCGAGCCGCCGTTTCCAACGGCAACCCGTAATACGCCACGACGTCCCGCGGGCAGGCAAGGCTTTTGGGAAATGTTGTTTAAAATGATAATTTTCATTTTTTTGCTGTAACTTTTCACTATAAATATTACAATTTCAAAATAATTATAAGAAAATAGTTTTCAAGGTACAGAAGTTTTTTTTTTGCCAAAACGTAAAATTATTGTTAAACTACGTTTCATTATTCGCATTATTCTTTGTAAAAAAAACATCTTAAATTATTTCAAGTACGCTGACAATAAACAAAGGTTATTTTACATTGTCAGAAACATACAAACAATTTATTTACATGTAGATCACAATAAGTGGGTACTGAATAAAACGGAGGCAATTGAACGTGTTTTATTAAAAAAAAAACACACACACACACAGGAGTACAACAATTCAGAGTTATACGGGGTAATAAAAACATAATTGGATATTCATATCCTATGCTTATGAAGCATAATATACATAAGTGTCACACGACTATTTAAGACACCTGAAATGCGTTTTGAGACTGTTTGGCTATTAGCGGCTTCCGTATCCGTATGAGTGTTTGAGATACCATAGAGACGAAAAATGTCACTGGATTCCTCAAATCAGTTAGCTGCCACTTTAATTGTATAGCTAAATAATAGAACATCGATACATAGCACAACATCGCTAACAGGACACAATTAAGGTAAATTAGAGTTATTGAAAATTGATAATCGAAATATATTTCTAGCTAAGTAGTTTTCTTACACGTCAGTTTTGTATTTTATGTAATACTTAGCTACGTGTGTATATGAGACGCTGGTGCTATGTTTTTTCCCCATTTCTGTTTATTTATTATTTCTTTTTCTCGTGCACTTTAGGAGAGAGTAAATGCAAACTCGTCATGTCTTTTAGAGATTTAAGAAGTGAGTATTTTCTGCATCTGAAGTCGTTTTGCATTGTATTGGATAAAAATGTTGTTGACTGCATGGATTTTATATATCATTGAAGTCGGGCTGTAATTAAATTAAGCATGTGACTCTTTACTTGGATTATACGTCGGTAAAAGTGTTTCACGTTAAATAGATTTTACGGAGATGATGAGGGCCCTGGGGTATCCTCGTCTGATTTCTATGGAAAACTTCAGGACTCCAAACTTCACCCTGGTGGCTGAGATTCTGATCTGGCTTGTGAAAAGGTCTGTATTGCAATCGTCCTGATAAGATTTTATTAAGAACTAAAAACACAGTAGGTGGTTTACATCTGATTCTACTAAATTATGAGTTTCTCTGGCCACACGGTTTTAACAATTTAGACTGAAAAAAACATCCTGGATTTCATATTTGATATGTGGAAAAGTAGCCCTGCCTTTGAGATGCATGTTGTGTTAATACAGAATTCTGTGATAGGATTAGATAAAAATTAGGCAGAATTCTAGACCGTTCAATCTTCAGATCAACAATCACTTGGTATCCTTATTGTTAGGGATGCTATCAAACAATTAGTCTGACTTTCATTATGACATGTAAAGTACATTTTTGGCAGTTAGGGGTCTATTCACCCAACACCGGCCTACCCATTGTTTTCAGGCGAACCGTTGCTTTTTGTAAAAATTGTGTACATTTTATACATTCAATAGGGTGCATCTTGATACAAATTCTAGGCTGATTTCAGTCTAGTCCTCAGATTCTGTGTCAGTTATGTCTTTGAGGGAAGTAAAAACAAGGAACATCTGGAATAATAACGAAAGTGAGTGAGTTGGAGGAATTAATGTCTGCAGGGGAGCTCTCAGGAGACAGGCACAGAAAGCCTCCTGGCCAGTTAGCTTCAGTATGTGTGGCTCCTGTGCGGTGTGTTGTTAGGTTAATTTTACTGGGCATCCAAGAATTAGCGACATCACCATACACTTTAACAGGTCTGAACAAGGTATCCATGTTTGCTTCCGCTTTAGATATGAGCCACAGATGGACATTCCCAGTGACATCGAAACTGAGTCCGACCGGGTTTTCTTCATTAAAGCTATTGCTCAGTTCATGGTAATGGTTTCATTTCATTGATAACTATCTATTTTTTTCTGTTTCCATCTCCTTTCATTCTTTGAGGATTGATTTATCTCTACCCTTATCAAACATTTTATGAAGCCATGTAACATCCTGCAAATGTTTAATCCAAATTATAAATTATAGTGCACCATGATCAATTAAAATACGTTCTCAATAGAGAAAATAAGTTATAAATTTCAGCAGAGTGATATTTCATACTTTTTGCATGCATCGGATTTCCATGGGAATTTTTCTTCTTTCCCTGAGGTGTAATCTCTTACGTGGGATCTGCTGCTTGGGTTCTGTTCAGGCTACAAAGGCTCACATCAAGGTGAACACTAAGCGCCTGTACCAGGCCGACGGCTACGCTGTGAAAGAGATGCTGAAGATCACGTCCGTGTTGTACAATGCCATGAAGACCAAGGAGTTGACTGCTGGAGACAAGCCGGAAGAGGACAGCAGCAAGTTCAAATTTGACCTGGGTTCCAAGGTAAGAGGGACAGCTGGAGCTAATAGTTACATGGACTTTTAAAATGCGGCATTGATATTGAGGCATAAGAAAGGGGTACGTGCTGGGTGGGGTACCAGTCAATTGCAGGACACATACAGGCACAGGGTCACACACTAAAGGCAGTTTTGGCTCCAGGATAAAAAGTGAAAAGATGTTTCAACAGATGCATTAATATTACTTTACTGAATATTTTAATATTTAAATATATTTTCGTTGGAAAATAACTCGTGTAGAAATTAGCGGATGTGACTTTTAAGAGTATATGAGTACTTTGTAATATTTACATCTTTAATGTCGTGTTTGTCTATAAAAAGTAGGGCTGTAACAATACACATATTTATCATGAGCTCTTTGGTTACCAATAAATTACAGCAACACTGGAGAGAGAGCGGTTGATAAGAACAATACTGTATCAGCTCAGTTACTCTGAACTCTGATTTGTTGCTGGAAACACATCCAACACACTAACTTATTTGAGACATAATCTGAGTGTGTACAATTGGAGCAGGGCAGAAATAGTGTCTCCCCATGACACATACATTACTTTTGTGTTACAACTGCTTGTAATTGTGTTTGTTTGCAGTTTTATTAATCAATATTTTCAAAACAAATTTTGCTTTCCCTGCTGTACTGAAATTGCCCCAATCTGTGAGTCCAAAACAGAGGTTTGTATTGAACTGTGAATTTTGTGTACTGCAACACCCATAAGTCTTTACTCAAGCAGTAGTGGACAAGCCGTGAAATAATGGTTTAACAAGTTGAATAAAGGTCAGGAGGAAATCGAGCCTTTAAATGGGAACCTCAGGAATGGCACAGAAGCATCCAGTGAGGAGTTAGGAATGATCATAGCGGTCGTCTTGTCTGGAGTAGGGAGCCTCTTGATCATCAGCTCGTGGAATGTTACCCAATGGGAATCTCATTAGGTTTTCTGGTTTCTCCAAAGCACATTGCCACTGAAGCCAGTATTCCTCAAGTATCTTCCTGATTTATTGACACTGCAAGCTTAGAGCCGATGTGTTTTATTTTTTTTTTTATTTTTTAATTTAAAAACAGATTGCTGATTTGAAAGCGGCAAGACAGCTGGCATCGGAGATAACCTCTAAAGGTGCTGCACTGTATGACCTGCTTGGGAAAGAGGTGGATTTAAGGGTAAGGAATAAGCTTGCATTTGTCCCTCCGTGCTCCATCTATCAAGGTCCATTCTGACAACAGTGGAAATATGAATTCAGCATGAAGTTTTATGATTGTTTTCAGTGTTTAGTAGACCTGATGTCATCACTGTCATCTTTGTCTCCGTGTTTTACTCGACGGACCGTGAGATGAAGCTGTTTCCGGGACATAAATCTTTTGCGTATTTTTTCCCCCTCTTCTAGGAAATGAGGATTGCTGCCATCGCAAGACCCCTAGAGATTAATGAGACAGAGAAAGCTTTGCGATCAGCCATTAAAGAGGTCTTGGTGAGTCCCAGACACACGGCAGTCTCCCACATGTGTGGATGTAATGGTGCGGAAGGGAATGCCGCAGTACGGGCAAAATGAAGCTTAACCTGGTGTGAAAAGCAAACATTTAAAAGGCTCTGATATGTTTTTTTGTCAATGTGTAGTTAGGTTACTGTAACTTCTTATATACTTTAGGTAAATGACCCTTATGAAGAGTAATGCGTAAATGATTTTTCCAAATGAATCTAAAGGACATTTTCTTAATGACGTATAGCCAAAATCTTGCCTGTAGATATTTAGTGAAAATATATGATTGCAAATGTACATTTAAAAATGAAATGGCTTATTGTACTATGTCTTTCCACTCTGTTCCTAAAAAATAAAAAGGGGAGGGAAAAAAAAAACTTTCAGAAAATTCTTTAGGGGCCTTTAAATCGTCAGCTGTACACTCAAGCCTGTTGGCAAACGTGAACCTCTTCCGCTTTCAGGAAAATATGCAGAAGACCGAAGACATGCTGAACAATGTGTCATCGGATGAGGCCAGCCTGGAGGCAAAGATTGAGAAGAAGAAACAGGAGCTGGAGAGGAACCAGAAACGTCTGCAGACACTACAAAGTGTGCGGTGAGTGGGGAACCTCACTAATGATTGACTTGCTATCAAGGATCCATGAGGTTAGCAATTATGGCTATGACTTGCTAAATAAAAATAGAATAATAATAGTAATTAAGAATGTTAAAGTGCTTACTGGAACTACTGCTTGCCTTCCTCAGGCCAGCGTTTATGGACGAGTATGAGAAGATTGAAGAGGACCTGCAGAAGCAGTATGAGATTTATGTGGAGAAGTTCCATAACCTGAGCTTCCTGGAGCAGCAGCTGGAGGACTACCACCGGGTGGAGCAAGAGAGGTTTGAGGTGAAGACACCAAGAGCTGCCTTGGGGGACTGATATTCCCTTTATGCCAACAACAAGAGCGGCATGCCAACTAGAAGGTGTGTCTGTTACGCAGGAGACGGAGAATGCCATGCGTGTGATGCAGCAGAAACTGCGAGAGGAGGAGAGGAGGCTGATGAAGAGCGGAGGTAGCTCACACATCCACCCCGACATGCTACTTTGCTGTTTGTCAACTCGCACCTCCAGGGCTGGGGGTTCGAATCCTTTCCCAGCTTCACCTGACGTGGGTTTCCTCCAGTCCAAAACCATTCCCTGTTACTTCTAAGCTGCCCCTGAGTTTGTTGTTGTCAGTCCACACTGCGATGGACTGTCCTTCTACATGGCCTGTCCCCGGTCCTGTGACCTGTGCTGCTTTGGACGGGCTCTAAGCCCTCAGGACTCTCTAATTCAGCGTTTCCATATTTGGTCAACGAGGACCCACAGACAATCCACGTTTTAACTCCCTCCCAGCCCCCTTATCAGGAGCTCTGAGGATAATAATGATTGTACTGCAAAGTCAATCATTTCATTTCAATCATGCATCTTTCATTTGCAGGTCAGCTCTGTACTCATTTCTTTTATCATGCAATATACCAATGCTAAATGTAAAATAGAAAAAGACCAATAGGCATAGCTGTAGACTAGAAAAATTACAAAGTTGTTTTCTAATTTTCTCCTTTGACCTGTACATCTTTTATCCATACACATCTTTTTCACTACTAGAAATGAATTTGTAAAGCCAGAAGAAAGAATATGTACATTTATTTGTTTAACAGGCACTTTTTTCAAAGCAGTGTACCATAGAGAATGCAGGGTCTGGCCTGGAGCAGGGGGTCTTTAAGGGTCTCGCTCAGAGCCCCGACAGTGAGATCGCTCTCTAAAGCCACAGACGTTAAAGAGCTTTCAACAATGTTGGCTTTTATCAATATTTATCATTCAGCAATGAAGATGTTTTGTTTTTTAATATGAAACCAAATGTTCTGGTGCTTTCAAAACCATAATTGTAGAAAGGTATTTATCTTTTAGCAGCGGCTAAGGATGAAGATTCAGACATGGACATTCCAGAGGATGAGGGCTCAGATAGTGACATAGAGGAGCGTAGACCGTCCAAGCCTCACCCTCTCCGAAATGCACCAATACCAGGTACTTTGCTTGCTCTGTGAATCTCTCCCTGAGCAAACATGGGCATGTTGTGGGTTTTATTTGTCTGATGTTTATTATTGTAAGAGGAAATGTGAAATATAAGATACGTGAGAGTGTTTTTTTTCTAAGTTGGTCCAAAATTCATGAAAATCAGTGGGGAGGGGCCAGCAGCATAGGATAACCCTTAATTTCTCCTGTGCAGGGCGATCGGGAGCTCGATTTGTGGGTACCATGCAAGGAGGAGACAGTGAAGAGGTCAGTCCTACAAGTTAAAGGGTTCCTACTATAACCACTCAAAAGCAATGGGGACTTGCAAACTCAAAGCTTTCTGGAAGTCATTCCCTCTCTTCACTCTTTGATTACTTGTTCAGCTGAAATTTTGTGTTGTAGAAATCTATAAGGGGCTAACCACAGTTTTTGTGGGTTCTGAGTTTGTGGTCACAGGAAGTCAATCTTCAAAATGTTTTTACTCTTTATTTGTTCTTTTTGGTTAATTTAACCTCACACTCCTTCATTCTTTCCAAGACGAAGGAAACCCACAAGGCTTCCCTAATGAGCCCCTCTCCCCTTCCACACCCCCCTGCCCCTTGCTCAGTTCTCTCTTTCTCTCTCTCTCTCTCTCTCTCTCTCTCTCTCTCTCTCTCTCTCTTTTTCATGTTTTTTTAAAAAGCCCATTATGAATGTATCCAGCTCACATCCACAAAGTTCCACTCGCCGGAGGAGAAAGGTTGGTTCTCTGTCGTGAATAGGCCCCCGTCCATGGCTTCTCGTGGGCTCAACATGTATGATTTTAGCCGGTAACTCGTCCCCCCAAGACAAAGTGGGGGGAAAAAAGGGAAAAGACCAGAAGTATCTGGAGAATCGAGATCAGCAGAGCCAGCCCATTAGAAGTCAGTTGTGGTTAGAAATTGCGTTGTGGGGTCTCATTTATGAAACTGTGTGTAGGACTTGTACTAAAAGTATACGTACGCACGAAAGCCAAAATTGGCAGATTGTAAGCAATGTTCTCCTTATAAATCACACTCTACCTGGAATTTTACGCACGTGGAGCAGCCTCGTATTCTGCCCTCTACACGCCCACATTTCAATGCAAAAAAACCTCATGAATACTGATGTATACAAATTAAGCCTGATAAATGTTTACTTATCATGGCAACCGATAAGAAGCGCAAGAAAAGCTTTTCTGAAACTGAAATCGAGGTGCTCGTGGGTGAGGGGGAGACTAACTAAGCAGGGAATGGCAAACACGTTCCAGATCCTGTTATTGCTGTGAGCACAGCAAACAGGACACTTCATGAGATTTATAAAAAGCAATCAATTACGCAACATGCTGCATGTGTGCGGCCGTAGTATTTATGTTTCCAGCAATCAGACTTATTGCTGCGCACTTTGTTCAAATGATCATGATAATCCAATCATATCCACCAGAAATGCATCCACATTTCCACAGCTGTGGTGCCGACAGCGCTGATGAAATATTACTGTACATTATGCCTTTTTCCTATAATAACGTAGATATATGTGTGATTTGGGCTATGAGGTAAAATTAAATAAGAGTTATGACTCGCAAGCACGATATTACATTATATGTGTAATGATGCCACTTGCGTTTTTTTCCTACAATCTGGCTTCAGTTTGTCTCCACCTGGGTCGCCAATTTGTGTGTGCATGGGTCAGAGTTTCCATACAGATACGCACGTTCTGCCGCCATGTTTATTTCTGTAGATGACAACGCTTTTGCAGGAAGTTGTGTACGCCTCTTTCAGGTTCCGACTTGTGCATTGGCTGTGGTTATACATGAGACCCCTGGAGTTGTCCAGTATAGCCCAGTTTGGTAGTATTGTAATAGCCATTGTCTTGAAACCTACTTGTAATTACTATTGGTAAAACCAACTAGTTTAAGGAAAGAAGCACTGATCAGACAGTGTTCTTCAGTGTTTTAGAAATGAATAAGAAAATACAGGGTCCTTTTCATCTGAGGAACTCGAGTTCTTTGAGGCTTAGCGAGAGGGCCTTTGTGGAGGTGACAGTTTTTTTTATAGCCTTTTCCATGCTGTCAATCAGTGGCTTTTCATTAACTCTCATTTTGCTATGAGTTTAATTCCCTTTATGACATGAACACCACTGCATCACAATGGCTGACATACCCAGGGGATAGGAGCTAATGGAAGAAGATGAGCAGACTCGGCTGCCCACACGCTGGGGCTCGGGAAGCTTGGGATGATGTGTGCGGCTGGTCCCACAGGAATCGTCTGAGGACAGCGAGATTGATGTGGATGAGGATGACGAAGATGAGGCTGACGGAGGAGAGAATGGGGACCGTGAGGACGACAACGACAGCTTGGAGGCGCCCATTCCCAAGATGTCAAGGCCGTCCCGTGGCCTCCGCCAGCCCGAGCTGCTTGATGAGAGCGACAATGACTTCTGAACTGCTGGAGACTCGCTGCTCATACACTCTGGCTTGTCTACTTCAGTGCTGGAGACTGGTGGATGCTTATAGATTCAAATTCAGTCAATATATGCACATACCTACATATATACGCTGCCACAGAATTTCCAAGATCAGGAACATCAATGTCAGTGTCAAAAATACACAAACCCTGTACTGACATTGGGAAAGGCGGCATGAGCCCATTTTCAGCTGAATTGTTCTACTGAAAGGAGCAGTGGTGCCCATGATTGGAAGGTCACTGCGTCAAATCCAGTTCAATTGATGTCACAGTTGGGCCCCTCAGGAAGACCCTTAACTCCCAGTTGCTCCAGGAATTGTCTGACCTGCTTTCTTAAAAAATGTATGTTGCTTTGGATAAAAGCATCTTCTAAAATAAATGTAAATATTTATGGTGTCTGGACCTGCAACCTCATAGTACAAATAAGGAACCGTCATATTTATTCTGTATATACTATTTTAAAACCTGAATAAAATAACATTTTTAGAATGATGCTTAAATGCCTTTTCATGTGTTGTTGTAAATTAGTGTGTGTATACGCCCCTCATCTATGGACTACTGTGACTGCAAGATGTTTAATGATTTGGCATTAGAGATTTGATCCCCAGTATTTGCTCAGTAATTACTGTGCCTTTATAAAAACTCAGCAAATTATTATGGACACTCTCCACTTCTGCCCTGTAATTACAACAGGGCCTGACTCATTAGCTTAGAATACCTGCCTGTGAAACCACAACAGTGTATAAAATGGTCTATTAAAAACAGCCTTAGGCCAGCATGGGCATTTATTAGGGTACCTTTAGCGAGTTAATGTGTCACGATAATGTCAACAACAGGATTCAAAAGGAGTCCTGCCACTTCAGCTTTATATAGGCTGCCTCTGTGACATAAATACTGTGTTTTGCAATACTAAGGCCTCTATCATGAAGCATGATTTTTTGGTTGTTAGAGAACTTCTCGAATTTAAGGTGCCCCAATTTAAATGGACTTCATCTTCGTGCACTTACATTTAGCCAAGACCACCTTAAATCCGATGTTATTTTGCTAACTCAAAAATACATTATCTTTGTGATACAGGCCCCTGGTCAGCCTATTGTGTGTGTGTGTGTGTGTTTGTGTGTGTGTGCAACATTGGTGATTGGTTAAATTATTGTTTATTAAGGGGCAGCATGTGTGTCAACAGGCTAAGCATTTGTGCCTGTGATCAGAAGGTGTCCAGCCGGCCTCGACAGAATAGTCACGTCTGCCTTTCACTGCCGAGCCTGTTCTCACCTATATGTGTGTCATGGAGAGCGAGATGAGGTAGGCAAAAAGGGAATTCCCCCATGGGGATCAATAAAGTGCCATTATTAATGAATAATAATAATAGAGATCATTATTTATAATAATAATAATGATAATAATAATAACCTGTTCGATTAATCTTGGAGGATGCATTCCCAGTTTCCTGTTAGCCGTTACCTGGAAGGCAGGACTGTATCTGCCAATCCCACCCCCATGTGAGGAGTGAAAAGTGGAGGCACTCTGCATGGGGGCTGTTTCAATTGGCATAGAGTTAGTTGTACTGATTGTGGGTTTTTGTGCTATTTCCTTTTTCCAATTATTTTGTGTGTTCTATGTTTACAGTAGGAAAGCTGTTTAAACTTATTTGGCTTTGTCACGTTTTTGTTTCTGGGTGTGGGGATAGTTGGGTTTGAGTCTAGAGCTGGATTCACTCTTGGTTTGCTAGTTGTTTGATTGTACATACTTGGTGTAGCATTGTCATTATATCTGATATTTTCTGGAAGTTTTATTCTAGATTAACTTTCTCCATTGTCCCTTAATGTTAACGCCCCATCCATTTCCCCTAAACGAGCCAAGGGCTGTCGCTCAATTGCCAAGGGCCATTTCAGTGCAAGAAAAGAATAAAACCAAGTTATAATTATGCATAGTTAAATGTCTGCTCTAATTTAATCCACAATTCACCACAAATTCTCAGAAGAGTAGTTACTTCAGAAATGGGTTTGTAACACTAAAACCGAGGTTCGAGAAAGGGGCTTTGCCAGAGCCTGAATCGCCTTTTGTCTGGTGCTTTGTGTCGAATCGTGCGTGCCCACGCATCGGAAACTGGCTACCGCAGTAATGAGGTCTGCCTTGCTGCAAGGACTGAAGGCTAAAGGCCAGGCCTAATGATCCCAGTGACGCCGAACGGGGGGCTGGGGTGCACTTAGTGTTTAAACAGTAGTTCATGCTGCTGGAGCAAATAGCTTCTTAGCTGATTGTTATTGGTGTTCATATTAATGATTATTGTTCTTTTTTGAATAATATAAAAAAACAATTCTTGATATTTCTGGAATGTACTGTATATTTTAATTGAAATGAAATGGATTTTTCCTCTCAAAATATCTAGCACTATTTACAAACTGAAATAAGGGCATATTTAATATTAATTAATAAAATGCACTGTTGCTGTATTAGCCTTATGAAGTTGTACTGGATACGGTTACTGTTATGGACATTATCTAGGTATTTTTTTGCCGGTGCTATTGCCATATTTGAGTTCAAAGTACCCCACAAAACAGTATTATAATTACTGCTGCCATCTTGAGGTCTTCATCCCAAATTTGATCATCAAGAAATGACACACATTTTATAACAAATTTAGTTTGAATCATGAGCAAAGAACACTTGCTTATACATGTGAAAGGCTGTGGAAGCAGCAGTTTTAATTCACCGTGCTGCTTTGTACCATTTCAGTGACAGATAACAGATGTAAGTCATTTTAAAACTCTAAGGTAATTTGCTGCCAGATTATGTTTTTCCTGGTGTTTGGAACCAAACATATTACAGAAATTTGCTTGTACAAGAAGAATATACAAATATTTCATTAAAAAATAAAAAAAAAAACTTAAAATTTCAATAAAACACCAGTGGTGACCCTTGCGACACAAGGCAGTGCAGTAATAAGTACGGAAACTTCAGTGGCGAGATGCGAGCGCAATAAAGTTAGCATGTATGCGGCATCATTCTCTTTAGTATGACCAGAAGTAGTCAGACAGTGGCAAGACGCTCATCAAGAATTATCCAGAACCATTGGAGTATCGGGGGGAGGGGTGGCTAGCACACTGCTAGAGCTGGTCAGGCTCCTCTTCATTCTCGTTGAGCTCCATCGAGAAGTAGTCTCTAGGCTGCCTGGAGAGGGGAGAACGCACAGTATGCAGCCAACACCATCATGCAGGTCCACTTCAACCCCCAGTGCCTTTTTATTGCAACTTGTTTCTCCGGTTAAACGGTGCTAGTTAGCTGATAATAACCTGTACCCGTCTTAGCTGAGAATAACCTATACCTGTTTTAGCTGATAATAACCTGTACTTGTCTTAGCTGATAATAATCTGTATCCATTTTAGCTGATAACCTGTACCCGTTTTAGCCGATAATAACCTGTACCCATTTTAGCTGATAACCTGTACCCGTTTTAGCTGATAACCTGTACCTGTTTTAGCTGATGATAACCTGTACCCGTTTTAGCTGATGATAACCTGTACCCGTTTTAGCTGATGATAACCTGTACC
>JAODLC010000100.1:21277573-21297387 GCA_026781145.1 Hippopotamyrus pictus | reverse complement strand
AGCTGATGATAACCTGTACCCGTTTTAGCTGATGATAACCTGTACCCGTTTTAGCTGATGATAACCTGTACCCGTTTAACCTAACCTGTTCCCTGTTCAATTGCGTTGAAACTGGTGTGTATCAGCTAAAACGGGTACAGGTTATCATCAGCTAAAACGGGTACAGGTTATTATCAGCTATTATATCTTGATTTTTAAATATAGTCCATTTAGTTGACAAAAGTGTATGGATGGAGCTGATAATATGTTTCAGGGAGTGTGTTTTTACTAAATGCCGCACACAAATCAGGTGCTCATAACAGGACATCCCAGAATTCTAATGTGCAGCATGACAGGCACTCGCATGACATGGTATTTGTTTTTCCTCAATTGACTAAAATGCATCAGATTTAAATCATTTCTCATCATCCCTCCATTATCTGTACCCACTTGTCCTATTCACGGTCACAGGGGATCCCAAGCCCCACAAGGTACAAGGTAGGGAAAAACCCAGGATGGTGGACTAACCCATCACAGGGCACACTCACACACCAGTCACTCACAGAACATTCACTCACACACCAGTCACTCACAGAACATTCACTCACACACCAGTCACTCACAGAACATTCACTCACACACCAGTCACTCACAGACCATTCACTCACACACCAGTCACTCACAGAACATTCACTCACACACCAGTCACTCACACACCATTCACTCACAGACCATTCACTCACACACCAGTCACTCACACACCAGTCACTCACAGAACATTCACTCACACACCAGTCACACACACCAGTCACTCACACATGCACATCTATGGGTAGTTTGGTAACCCCAATCAGCCTCAGCGTATTTTTGGATTGTGGGGGGAACCGGAGTACTTGGAGGAAACCGCACGATGACATGGGGAGAACATGCAAACTCCACATATGGAGTCATGATGGAGACTCAAACTGTGTGGTGAAGTAACAGCGCTAACCAATGCAGCACCACTCTGCCCTTTAAATCACAATACTATTAAAAATTAGATCAAATTTGGATGCCTGACAAAAACAGTATCCTCCCCATCTCTATACCTCTCATGTATTCCTCTAAACCAAAGAGAAAGCTCATTAGCCCTGAGCAAAACACATTAGCATGCAGCTAACGGCTTAGTGCTACTCAGATCCCTTCCGAAGTCCAGCTGAAATGATACCACTTACCTCTTTTTGTAGAAATACGCAAAGAGGGCAGCTCCCAGGCCCAGCAGGAGCAATGTCACCACCACTAGGCCAATCTGCCAGCCCAGCGCAGACCCTGGCGAGGAAGCGCGGCCAATAACAGGCAGTGTCAGCCAACGTTCTCATACATAGCGAGAGAGCTTCAAGGCCAAAATGCATCAGGAAATATGAACAAAAACCAAGAATACTGGAATTTACTATTTACCAGAGGGTAAAAAAAAACACCAGATTTGGAAACATAATTAGAAGAAGCGCCTAAGATGGCTCAAAATAAACCTTATGGCTAGAGGAGAAATTTATAAGGCAAGCCCTACAGACAAAGCGAAAACAGCACAGGAATGTCCAACAAATGCCAACCAGATTCATTCAGACTAAATGTCCATTATAAACACATCAAATGCAAAGTAGCAGATGTTTCATCATTTTTTTTAATTTAAGAATGAAAATCAAATGCCTTGTGTTTTCCAGCAGGATTCATCAGACCATTGAGTTTTTTTTTCAGTAACAACACAGGACCAGGAATTCTGGTCAGCAGGGTTAACTTTAAAACAGCAATCCCTTCTCGTGAGCATAGTGCAGACTGCAAGTCCAGTTCAATGCGCGAAAGAGTGGGACTGTGTTCAGCTGACACCAATCAGACACGTCTGAAATAAGCATCCGACATCTGCCTTAGCACCACCCCAACCCGTTTCCCACAGCAGGACATAATTATGCTTCAAAAAGCTGTGGATAGTCTTGTAATGAACACCCAGAATGGCACGCTGTAACACGAAGTGGACTGGTTTTGCAACAAAATAAGGATTCATAGGTGATACAAGTTCACTGGTGTTGGCTTGACCCAAACCATGGGGGAGTCATCAGTCCCAGAAAAAAAAATCAAGTCAGTATCACGGCAGAAGCCGGCTAACAGAATACGTATTAACATTTTTGTGTGAAAGGGGAGTGAAGGTCACATTCTGTCATTCGATACGTCTATAAAGTACAAATGTCACAGTTCTGCATGTCTTGTGTAAATGAATATCTGATGAAACTCTTGATATGCCGTGTGTTTCATTGTCTGATAAATGGGGAAGTTTATATTGTATATATATAGTCTCTTCCGATGAGTCTTTCCTAAGAAACCACAGCGTGCGTCAACAGTTTAAAATCTCAATGCTGACTTGCAGCAGATATTAAATCATCTTCCCAACCACACATGACAATAAGATAAGACACTAATCCCTAAGCGCTTTCTGGACAGACAAATCCATTATGCTAGAGTATCCATAAAACTATTGTGATTTATATGAAAATAAAATTGTGTAAGAATATCTTTTTACTTCCCAGTTCATATTTTCGAGAAGGTATTCTCCAGAGATTGTCCAAGACATGTATAGAATCCGCCGACAAAAAACAGCTACTTTTTTGTAATTTACCCTTCCAACATCCTCTTGTTCATGCAGACAGCTGGTGATACCGTGACTCGACTTACTTTCACCCACAGACTTGTCCAAAATGTGGTTGGAGCAGCCTTCTCCGAGCGCCTGGGAGCGGTACTCCCGGGACGCCTGCTGGATCAGTTCCCTCTGTCGGGCCGACAGGGCCCGGATGCTGCCCTGCACACTGAGCCAGCCCTCCACGCACGAAATGTTGACCTCTGTTAGGGAGCGAAACACCAGCTTGCCCTCAGTGTGCCACACAGAACAGATTAGCAGCTTGATCATCTAATGAGGGCAGGTGGGCAAGATAAGAGACGACTGGACCGATCTCCTTGATGGGCGGGGTGGGGCTGTGGCCATGAAGACTGTAAACGCTAAACAAATGGCAGGAGGCGCCTTCAGCTCTCAGCCGTGCCTATCCAGGACCTGAGCCTGCGGCTGAAGACGCTCCTCATCCTCACCGGCTCTCTGCTGAGAGAACGGGCCACATTCTGTAGAGCGGAGCAGACTGGACACGGCTCTTCCTCCCACCGCTACATCTTAGGAGGGCACCTGAGCTGTGGAGTTATCACATGATTCTGCTTGTCTTATAACAGGAGGCTGACGCTGGCTGTGTTCACACGGCCCACCTGCCTGCCGCGGACTAGAGCCAATAGGCTTCAAAACCATTATGGATACGGAATTTTAGATTACAGATATGGAATTTTAGCAGCATCGTGTCATAAAATCATCCATCCATACTCTCCTCGCATAAACAGTCATATTCTATTGGCCAGTTGAACCAGGCTGAAACAAAATCTTGGTCTGGATTTGTACTTTCTGGACCAGAACTATTCACCTCTGTCTATATGCTTCAGAGTCACCAATCGTTACACCCATGTCACTCGGAGCGAAGGTGTCTGGCAACAGTGCTACTCACTGAGACACCATGCCATCCCATCATAAAAATGTGACACAACAACATTTATCCCAGGCCACAGATTGAGACAAGCTACATGATACAAGCTCCAGAAGGATGAATTACACATAGTGCGCCCTCCGCTGGTCAGTTTCTTACCCCGCAGATGGAGGGCAGAGATCCCACAATGACACCAGTTCTCAAGGTACATGGCCACCTCCACCTCTCGCCTGCTGCTGCTGTCCTTCCTCCACCCACTGCAGTCTGCACAGAAGGGGACAGTTGGCATGCTGGAAAACTAGCTCAAGGTCAGCTATGACTGACAAGCTCTTCCCCTGTCAAGTGAAGCTAACAGGCAGCTCCGATAATTCATGTGTCAGGTACTGGCCAGAGCCCAGCAGGTAGAGGGAAGCAGCAGTGGGTGTATTTGCATCACAATGCTTCAGAAAAGGAGCACAGTGCTTCTGCTTCTGCTTCAGCCAGAAATGGGATCCCACCAACTACTCTTTAACTTTCATTTTTTTCCCCTTTTCTCTCCCCTATTGCATATTATAAGATTTGTGTTGGGAAGTGATCATATACACAGGATGCTGGGCCCAGTGGAAAGCGGCTTCTTGGGGATGACAGGCTCAGTGATTAGAGTAAATATGGAAGACTGCTGCCTCAGCTCTAACGAGAACTGCAGTGACAGGAAAACTGTGAGAACCATAATGTTCCATTTAGTCTCTTTCGCTCCTCTCATGAACAAAAAGGACTGCTCTACACCCTTAACAATTAATAATCAATTACGGGTCCGTGAAGGGGCATGTCCCCTGACCCAGCCCCTCCCTCAGAACATCCACCCCTCCCCCAACCCTCCCCCCCGTCTCACTCCATCTCTTTTGTGACACAGTGGCTTCCAGGGAGACGCAGACATACTTAGTGAGCGCTGTTCCCCGTCGCTGCCAGGAGGCCCGAGGCACAGGGCGACGCTGCTGGAGAAGTTGGAGCTGGGACAGAGATTGGAGAGATGCGGGGTCTGGATGGAGGTGGTCCACACCAGCGGGGTCCTCGCCGCACAGCAGGAACAGCGGCTGAGAGACAGGGGCCCCTCCGCTGACCTGCAAGCGGAAGTGGGGGGCAGAGTAGATAAGATGGAAATGGAGAGATGCCATAACCGGCCCCCATCCCCGCAGTAAAAGAGCTCATTTCAACTGCAGATATTCTCTGACTTAATGTTCATGACGACATATGAAATGATGCATATTTAGTTGTTGTCAATGTGCTTTTATAGTCCATAGATATATAGCTACAAATCAATTATTTAAACTGAGAAGTACTTATGCACTTCTCGACGAGTAACAAAGCATCTGAAAAAGCCTTATGCTCAGATTATGAAAGAACTACGGTCAATGTATTGAAGAACAGGATGCACAAGCTGTCCTATTTCAGGGTTTGTGAGTAAACGCGTAGCGCTGGTCATCGGAAACAGCCGATCATCCCGCTCGCTGACTAATGCTTACCTGAGAGTGGGCATCACCTGCTGCCCGCTGCCCGCTGCCAAAATGCTCAGCAGCTTCTGATCCTTTGTGAAAGCCACGGCGTCTACGATGCTGCCGTTGGCTTCCGGCCGGCAGACCCGGCTGTAACGCAGGGAGCCGTAGCACAGAGCCACAGCCCCGCGACCTGGGATGGCGGCACCGTTTCTCCTCGGTGGCCAAGCCTGGTCTGGAGAAAACGTCATAGGTTCAACTGCGATTCAGTCAGGAAAACGACACGACAAGCGACCAGAACCCTCAGCATCCGTTAGGGTGCTTTAAGAAAAGAAAGCAATGACTAGACATGAATATTTCAACTCAAATTAAAATAACTCCATAGCTCACCAGCATTGGTGCCATTCCCAATGAGATAGTACCCATCCTGATCAGCAGAACCTGTCAGGGGAACAGCCAGTGTTTCCCCACCGTGTCCCTCTTCAAAGACGACTAGGACCAGCCCCTGCAGCTTGGTCATGGGTGGAGCGTGTAACTCCACAAAGTTCTGCTGCTGACTATGGTTGGACCACTCAGTGCTGCTTATCTCGTTAATTACAACACCTACTGGGGGATCGGGACACACATTTTTCTGCAGGGGCGTGGGGGACGTCACCTAGACGGAATAGAAAGTTAGAATGGGTTGGGTCGGGGGGGGTCCTCTCAGTAGATTTCACCGATCTATGGTCATGCGGTCTGGATTAACTTGAGTTTGGAACTGGAGTCCGCCATTTGAGTACCCTACATTTGAGTACTTTACATTTGAGTACCTTACATTTGAGTACCCTGCATTTGAGTACCATTGTACTATGCCATGGGGCTGCCCTGTCTTCATTACTCTGACATCTAACTCCAAAGCGTAACAAATTATACACCTCTAATTATTTGCATTCAAATGAAGCATCATGCATGCAGCATTATAGCTAATTTTAGGTGTGAAGGGCAGGTGTAGGAAAGGGACTGACCACAAAAGAGAGCAGGTCAAAAGGGTGCCGGCTGTTACAGCGGCTCAGTGACTCATCCTCCATGTGGAACGTGGGGTCTTCAAGCAGGGGCAGCTGGCCGGGAGTCAGTGCGTCACTCAGATCTCGGGCCTCCTTGTCGGAGCCGGGCCTGCGGTACACCACGGCATCCAGGAGGCCCTCCGTGGGGATGCCAGGGGAGAGTGTGGACGGTGGCCCTCTGGGGCTGCGGTACAGGGCCACGGCGTCAGGCCCGTTCTGGATGGTGTTGGGTGGAAGCTGTATGGAGGGCTTGGGGACCAGGCCGTCACTGCCCACAAGGAAGTAGCCGCGGGAGTCTGTGAAGTAGCCGGTGAGGCTGATCTCCCGATAAGGTTTGCTATTGTGCCCGTTGAAAAGGAGCAGCCAGATGCCTTCCAGGGATATGCGTCGACCGGTGGGGTGCCAGATCTCAATGAATTCGGCGTCCTCCTCGGCACCGGGGATGTCGGCGTTCACCTCATTTAGCAGGAAGTCCTGCTGACTGGCCGGATCCCTGGGGGGGGGCGCCGCTGTACCCTCAGGACTCACTGTCGGGGCGATGGGCTTGGAGTTTACTTCAAGAATCACACTTATTCACATTCACAAGGTGGGATTTTGTGCTCATGTTCGACTAATCTAAGGATATAAAGTAATCTTCAAAGCACAGATATGACATCCGAGTTGCAGTACTGGCAGATAACCCTCAAAAATCAACAAATAATATAATATAATGAGTATTATCACATGCCACAATCAACTGTATATCGATATACATATTTACTTGACATGTGACTGCCACAATTCTTTCTTTTACGGCATAATAAAATTAATGGATGTGCTGTATGAAGAAGCGAATATTTCAGCTAATAATACATTTTAAGAATACAGCTTTACAGCCTGTGTGACTTTAAACTCTCACATATGACGAAGTTTAAAAAAAAATGTAAATGTAAGAATAAATTTTGAGTGGCTGCATGCCTGACAGTGCTACGCTACCTAGTGTGCATCGTACGATAATCGCAGCTTGAAAGTAAAACATTCATTTCAAGTACTGATAAATTGAAACCTAAAAACAGCTGTTCAGAGTTAAGAAGTTCAGTCACAAGCAGTCTCACTGGGTGATTCTTACTTAATTAGTAATGCCTAAGAATGAAATGGTTACCAGTTTCACTATAAACTAATCCCAATGATTAGTAAAATTCTTTAAAAATGTAATCATCATTAATACTGTGGTTGATTACCACACATTGAAAAACTACTGTTCAGCATCAACCAAAGTTAGACCAAGCGTGTGACGTGGGCTTGTTTTACGTCAATAAAAACACTGCAGAAGGCAGTTACAGTGCTCTGGAGATTTTTGATGTTAATGCATATTTGATATTGGTTCCATGTGTTTACATAAGGTATTGGCTACATTATTATTTTATTGTCTATGCAAACAATAAATGCACAGTGCTGCTAATTTTATTTGTGGTTTTCAATATAAAACTGTTTCAGTTCGTGTGTCAGTATTTTTTTAACATTTTCAGCACATTTTAACAATATTGCGAGAATACTGATATCTGTGATAATTTTAGTCAGTATAATCGTAATATAAAATTTTCATACTATTTCATCTCTAGTAGCACATCAATATCAATAACATAAGACACCAAATATTTGTGCATAGTATGCCTTTGGGGGCCAATGACTACAACTGCAATTAAGAGCAAAATGGCAAGAACAGAACTGAATGAGTCAACCAAAAAAAAATATGACACCCAATAAAAAGAAAATGTCTTTGTGGAACATATGTGCAGATATGTTAAGTGTCCCAAGACTTTGTAAGTAGGGATAGTCTGTACTGTGCCTCTCTATAAACACTTCATAAGAGACAGTGCCTTTCCCTTCCCATCCAAAATGACTCACCAGATTTTTTAGGACACGATTCTGGCCACAAGCAGTGGTTGGCTTTTCCGGGAGTTTGAACCGTCTTAATGAAAACACCTGGGTCTCTGCTCCAGCTAGCTGTTCCACAGCGGCTAATGGTTATGCCTCCCAGTTCGACACTGAAAAGAATGACGTCCTAGAGTAAGTGGTGTTTTACAGTGATAGCCCCAGACCAGTGCTATAAACTATAGATTAGTCAGACTTGCCTACTGCTGAGCTGAAAGGCATCTCTTCCTGGGATTAAAGTTTCGGTCAGGTTGGCGCTGGGTGTGGCGTCTGGCCCGGCGTACACAAAAGAGTCCAGGGGCTCCAGCGGGCTGACCGCGCTGCCGATGGTAAAGTCTGTTGTTCGGCCAGCATACACTGCCAGAGCACCAGAAGATGCCCCTTGAGGTTTCAGTATGGAGAGGTTCCCCGAGGAGAACATCAAGTCACCTGAGGAACACGACCAAGATTAAAGGTTTCTTCCTGTACAGGAAACCATGCACATGTAATAACAAATGATCAGGCCTGCAGAACAGATCAGCTGCGTTAGCCTGTACTCATCCCAAATCAGGAAACAGGCAGGAAAAATCATCACCCTTCACTCCAGGGCCACAACCTCTTTGAGCTTCTCCCCCCTAGCGGGCGCTATTGATCACTATATGGCACAAACAAAGCGTCCTCCCACACGCCATCACCCTTACAAACAGTTGCCCCAATGACCTCACAGTTCCCCATTACCCCTCAGTTGCACTGTTACCCTCACAGTTCCCCATTACCCCTCAGTTGCACTGTTACCCTCACAGTTCCCCATTACCCCTCAGTTGCACTGTTACCCTCACAGTTCCCCATTACCCCTCAGTTGCACTGTAACCCTCACAGTTCCCCATTACCCCTCAGTTGCACTGTAACCCACCCCCATTACAACAATGTAAATAACTCACTCTTCATTTCATTGTTCTGTACATATTGTATTTACTCCAAAATTCCTTCCACTGACATGCATTCCTGCACATTTTATACATTTATCAGCTGCACATTTTATATATCAACCAAACTGTATGTGACTATTCTCATGTTGCCTCTGACAACCGAAGATGGATTCCACGTGTGTGTGAACATACTTGGCGAAAAACCTGATTCTGATGTAATACTTGACAGCAGAAGCATTTTCGGTCCTTTCAGTCACATGACCAACCTGATGACCAATCATCTGCTACCATATACTACTTGACAATGCAGCTACATGGTTCTATGCAGGTTAGTCAGCGTACCTTTCAATCCACTTCCTTTTGAAGTTATGAGAAGAAGGCCCTCCTTTGGGGCATTGATATCCATGCTGAAGGTAACAGTGGCTGTTCTTCCATCCAGGAGTACCAAGACCAGGGGATCTGCTGGTTTAGAGATACTGAGCTCCACAAACCCTTCCGTCTGTCCTTCTCCCAGGCGGAGCTCGCTGATTTGCACTGTGGTGCCATTGGATGAGTGGCACTGGTTGTGCTGACCAGGTGATGGTAGCCCCACCTGAAAGATCCAGCTGCCAGAGGAGAGCCAGCAGCGCTCCATGGACTCGTCGCTCTTATGTACCGAATCATCCTCAATAAAAGCAGGAGATCCTGGTGTCAGGATATCCGCCATAAACTCTGCATCCATCGACTGCCGCGTTGAGTATACAATAGCATCCATCAAACCGACGGTGGTTATATTCATCTTCTCGCTGTACCGCTCTGTGTCGCCTTGGTAAAGCACAATGGCGTCTGGCCCATTCTGCACTGTATTTGGGGGCAGTATGATTGCTGGTTTGGGCTGGACTTCAGCAGAGCCCACAAGAAAGAACCCCCTGGCATCTGTAGTGTGGCCACTAAGGTTCAGCACTTTGTAAGCTACATTTCCGTTCCCATTATAGAAGACCAAGGTGTAGCCATCTAGAGAGGCTGCCTTGCCACTTGTGTGATAGAGCTCTACGAACTCAGTGGTGTCTAGCTTGGGATTGTCTGCGTTCACCTCGCTGATTATAAGGCATGATTCGCTGATTACTGGCACGATCTGAAGCAACGCAACAAAACCAACCAAAAATGCAGCCATCCGGGATCGCACTGCTCGGGCAAATTTGCGAAGACGGTGTGTTATAAATCCTTTATTCGCAAATGCAATCACTTGTTTTGGCGCCCCTGAAATCCTGAAAACAACTAAAACAAAACAGAAAAAAACAAATATCATACAGATGAAGTTAATCTTCACTTCTACAAAACATAAAATGAAATATAACGAAATGTATACGATTTTATACTCCCAATATTTCCACAGGTTAGGAAATGTACCGATTTCAAGAGGAAATAAGGGACAACGTTTTGGAGGAGAGTTGCACAAGTAAACAGCGTGATTCAACCCGTCTTTTTATTACCGAGTTTTTTTTAAGCTCGTGTCGTAATTTTCGTGAAATGATTGTAACACCATGCGTAAGCAAACAGAAAGTTTCGAGACGACGGATTTATGTACTGGATTGACAAGGCAATTAAATTGTCACTCCCGTAGATTTTCCATGTAGTCGGCTGTACACAGTGATGATCCTTTTAAAGTCAATGTTGGCAACCACAAATCTGTGTCATGTAACTCCTCTTGCTAGTTTGGGATAAATGTTTACTTGGCCACTACCTAAACTGCCTCCAGTGTTGTCCGCTAGCAAAGTTGGAAGACTAACTATATCTACCTATATATTTACCCATTTCGCGTTAGAACATAGAAATCTATATTCCATATTTTAAATTCATCACAATTCTCACTAGAAATTACCGCGTTTTTAATGGAAAAACGTATTGTAAATTTTGCAAATGAAAATGGGGCGTAAATCACACAAGGTGCTCTCACGCTGCGCGGAGATCTTTCACTGAATAATTCATTCATTGCATCAAGTATATGAAGTAAGATAATATAAAGATGGGTTGCACATCTTGTCATTTAAATTTTGCAAAAAAAAACTTGATTAGCTGATTTATCCGGCAACAGAACCCATAGTAAACATGCATGTTCAAACTTGGCCGTTTTAAATTAGCCTTTGCAACAGTGCAAAATCCGTAAACCTATATAATCTCCGTTTCTCGCTGAGCAATGCCCTGTCGTTGCAAAACGAGATAACCAGTAGGTCGGTAAGATTTAAAAATAAAAGAATAACACTGCTAGAATAAGCTATATGCAATACGCAGTTTTTCTAACTAGTCATTCTAACTAGCTAGTCAGAAAATATTTCTGGTTTAATTTTACACCCCGTCTGCTCAAACATGGGGCGTCGCAACTCCACGACTTACTTATCCTAGAGGATTGTCCTCTTCAAGATACTCCAACAAGGCTTCACGATTCGAAATTACTTTACTAGTTCCAGACATTCGCAACTTTTAGTGACCATGTCACCCTTTTGACGTGTCCAGCCTTGACCAACCGCGTTTCCTCCTGCCAGTACGTAGGCGATCACACAGAATGATGCGAAGAAAGTTGGCTGGGAGATCCCGAGGGTGAGAAGGTACAAAGGGAAATTCATCCGAAAGTTGGATCTTCCTCACTGCCGAGTAAGTAGCGGCTCCATCGCATGTAACAAAGACAAGTAATATGCCTGCTGTATGTTGCCCATCCAGGGATAAACTAATAAAACTGGCGCAAACTTTCGCCGTTAAACTAGGGATTTACTTGTTTCACTTCTTCAATTGCAAGAAATACTGTCGCTACTGAGAGGAAATGGTGTTTGGCAGATTTCATATTTCGCAACATTCTAACCCTTCCCCACCCCCCGCGAATTATCTTAGTAATGGAATTTTTTATTCCTCGTGTGATGCCGAAGTCATTGTGGTTAAGTAGACATCCCTAAACTATTATTTTCTGTGCGTTCTTCTTTTAAATATAATACTCTGTACAGGTATTTTCTTATAATATATTTAGGTTTTTATTAAAAAAAACAGCAGCTGTAATTTTATAGAGTTAAATTCATTTTTTAATGCTACTTTTAACATCAATTTACAGTTTTGCCCCATGCACACCAATATTAAAGAATTACAATAGAATATGTCGGAATCGATTTTAATGAAGGTATTGGGTTATTAAAACCCAAATTGACCCTTTTATTAATGAAAAAGTGCATTTTAATGTATTTAAGTTTTCCGTCTTTGTAGTATGTTTTCCCTCTTAGAAAGCAGCATTGCACTGGTGGAACAATGGTACCACAATAATGTGGAATGTGAACGCAGGTCATCAGTGCTATGAATGCTGAAAATAAACAAGGCTGACTAAAATGCTTCCTTTATGATGTAACAATTTTTGAGTGGGTTGGTGGATACATGGATGTTTATTATGCTCCTGAAACCCGCGATTTCTTGTCAGTGATGGTCTAGCGAAATCTATTTGGTGCTCTTTTACTGCCTACAGAAAGGTCACATCCAAGCTTTCCAATTTGCTCCACATCGATATATTTGTTCAAAATAACATATAATGCTATCTTTGGCTATTACTGAAATGTATACGTATGTGAAAAATATAGCTGAAAACTAATCTAGTGTTTGTCTGATGTAATCATTTCACTGACTGGAGAGGAAACACAAACTATCATACAATAGGCACATTCAGAATGTTTCAAAGTTTACATCAAAGAGAATGGAATGCTTGAGTTAATTACACAATAAAGTGATACAAGTGAGGGGTAGTGTATGGCTCAGAGCCTGCGATTGGAAGGTCGCCAGTTCAACTCCCGTGACTGGCAGAGTGACGTCACCGCTTTGGCCCTTGAACAAGGTCCTTATTTCCAGTCTCTCCAGGGAGACATGGTGACCCTTCTCTCTGATCCAAAAGTATCAGCTAAATAAAAATAAATGTATATATCAACTGCCAGTGTATGTTTATCATTTGTACAAATATATTTTATAGTAGGTTTTATTTTTTTTTATTGTTGTCTAAGAATTTCTTTTTAAGTGCTTTTTATCATTATTTGTGTGACGTGTTATATACCTGCAATTGATTACCTATAAACATTGTTCTAAGGCGTGGATTTAGTATGTCTTGGAATCACCTTGTCCAGTAACTGAGCTGAGTGCTTTAGCTCTCTCTCTCTCTAAATATATTTATTTTAAAAAGTGTAAGATAACAGACAACTTTTATACAAGCGTAAGTCTTCAGACACCTGGGTGCCTACAGATCCTTCACCCTGTATCACGCTACAAATATCGTTTTCCTTCTCCCCGGCCTAGGGTCACAAATAAGCCTCCTAGACGCCAAGAATGTAACTTTAGTTCCTTCAGTTACTGTAAATTTTCTTCAGTTACAGCAGTGCTATAGTCTGGACTGGCTTTATGACAATTAAACAATCCCCGGAATGACACAGTAGTGCTGTTTTCCGTGCCATTATTACACTATCCATGTCTTAAAGCTTCAATTACAGTTGCATTTGAATTGAAATAGTAGAACATTTTCTGCTAAAAGAATAGTGCAGATTCAGGCACAGAGTCAACACCAAGTTCGAATAATATAAACATTTAAAGATTTCTTTGGATTTGCTTGGGTGAGCACTATACTATGAGCTGAGATTCTTTTAAATGAACAGAATGGTAGTATGTCAAGCAGAGCTGTTTTCTTTGTAACGATCTAAGTAATGCTATATGAGTAACTTTACTCCAAAGAAGTACAGTGATACAGTTATGCATGAATACTAACTTATTACAAAAATCATTGACCAATATCCTTGATAATCAATATCAATAGCTCATCCAAAGGTGTCCTCCCAGATTCTGCTGTCTGGATGTATATTATTACCTACTTAAGCTATCAGGGTTACAAATAACAGGTCAACATTCCGAGCAGGATCAACAAGAAGGCACCCCTTGCATATTTATGACTGATGCTTACTCTGCTCACAGGCAGAGCCAATAAACACAGAAACTCAAGAGGCGCGACAGCTATGAGTGTACAGCTTATAAGAGCCGGCAAATATCCAGCGGCATAGTTAGCAGCGGTAAGGTCTCTCCCCCATCTGGGTGAGCTGCTTCATGCTCAGCGCTGCCAGCTAGCCAAGGTTCTGGCCACAGTCTCGGAAACGAGCCGAGGTTTCCTTTCTTCTGGAAGCTCTACTCTTAGGTCACCCAGCCGGCTGGAGGTCTTCCTGCACTCGAAGTGTGGCATCTTCCCGGTGTCCCGCCCCCCCAGGGCCTCTTCAGGTTCTGGGACTGGCCGAAGCTCCTGTGGGAGTACGTGCACTGATAAGGAGTCTAGCTGACGTGGCTTCACTGGTGTAGCATCAGAGGGCCCACCAGTCTGAAGGTCTTGTTGCTGCAGGTTCCCTGGCGTGCCGGAAGCTCTTTCCATAGTTGATGCTGTTATTCAGGGTATCACTGTGCAGCAGGCCGCTGTAGTGCGACCTCTGGTGGTCACACAGAGTGCACAGCCGATTAAAACCCAGTTTGCAGCCTCTGCAGGAATAATACCACTGAGTGTGCCCCTTCCCAGCAGTCTTTGCAGTCCACTGCTGCGCCATGCTATTCTCACTGCCATCTCAGAGGTGGGGAGCCTTCAAAGACTGAATCCTGTTAAATGGCTGGTTTGGCTGCGTCAAAGTCTTCGTCGTTGTGCTGGTGCGTCTTCAGTGGGGCTTTTTGCTGGAACAATCTCCCACACTTCACACAGTGGTACACTGTACCCCCCACCCTCCGGTTTCCTCCCCCTTCCTTGGCCCCCAGCAGCCTCCCTGTTAGCACACAGCTCCAATTGTCCAGGCTTTGAAAGCGCTGTTGACACTCTGGGCAGTGGTGGAAGGTCATCCAGCGTTCTCCAGACCACAGGCAGGAGGCTGATGCTCAGGACAGGCATGCTGGATCAGTGCTGCCCAAGGTCTGCTGCCTCTTCACTACCAGGCTGAAGCCATGTTTCTCCACCATGTTCTTGTCCAGGACCAGCTGATCTCTGCAGGTCAGCCCAGAGGACAAATCCCACTGATCTTATCTGCAAGTACAAAAAAACCCCACAAATCTCATTGTAATTTGTTCTTAAATCTTAACATATTCTGCCGACTCCATTGATGAGTAAGCAGGTTTTCGCAGGTGATGTTGATGGAAAAATATAGAACAGTATTTTATTCAAATAACAGACATTTTTCTGCACAAATTGTCAGTGGCAGCTGGTGGGCTAAAAAACTGAGGTAAGAAGACAATCGATGCTTTGAATCATGTTACTATATTGGTTGCTTACTTTTCTATAATATCTTGAGGTAAAAAAATAAATATTTAAATAATAGGTTGCACATTTTTTTTTTTAAACACAGTTAATTTCTTCCATAAAGATTTCCCATAAAGGTTAAATAATAAAATACTCATCAATGGTGTCAGACATAACAGAATGTGTTACTCAAGCCAGTGCTGTGTATTCTCTAATTCAGGGGTGTCAAACTCCAGTCCTGGGGGGCCGGAGCCCTGTGTAGCTTAGTTCATTCCCTGTTCCACCATAAATGATTCAGCTCAAGAGCTGTGTGGTAATTAGCACAAGGAGCTGAATCAAGTGTGTTAAACGAGGGTAAACCAAAAACTGTGCAGGGCTCCGGACCCCCAGGACTGGAGTTTGACAGCCCTGCTCTAATTTATAGGGAAAAACAGAACGAAATACATTCACCTGAAATTAATTAATAAAAAACACCATTCTGTCTGGAGCTGGGTTATAATCACTGTACTGTACATGTAAAAACACAGTGTTTTCCTGTAAATGTGGCCTTCTGCTTTCGATCTAGCCATTAGAAGCCATCACAAACAAAGCTAGCCAAGGATGTACAGATCAAGGCCTAGTGCCCCGTGCAGCTAAAAACAAAAATGAACCTTTACTGGTAATTAGTGATTGAAAATGCAAAGAAAAAAATAATTCTGCCAATAATACAGTTATCTTCTGTCACCCGGAGCAGAGCGAGGATGCAAACAGGTGTGGTGCTGTTAGCCTGAGGACCAGGGAGAGGCCTGGATGGTGCTTATGTTGTCAGGAACAGAGAAGCAGGGGTGCAGCTGTGGAGGAAAGAGGCACAATATTGTTTCCCCAGAGAGGAGACAGCGCTGGCATTGAATGCAGTGGAGCACAGAAGCTTAGTGCTGCCAGCTTGGATCTCATCATCAAAATAAAACACCTGTAACTATGACTTCAGCTTTGCCAGGTGAAAGAAGTGGCCACGGTTGTTGTTGAGCCTTTGAAATGCTGCCAGGGTAAAGTCTGCTTTGGATGGTGAGAATAGGTTATAATCCTGAAGTTCCATGAACTTCAAACATTCAAGGTTTTGATACCGTTGACCAGTTTGGCTTTTGACATGAAGTCATGCAGTTGTTTATAAACCTGTCTGGAGACCTCATTACCTTCTGTAATGTCTGCCGCTCTACTGATAATCCTCTCAAATGGCTCCTCTGACAACAACTCCTCCACAGTGTCCATGACCCTTTCGACACTGCTTTTACCCAAAGAAACATCCATTACTTCTGTCTGCAGCAGACTGAGCACAGCATCTCTCTGTGAGAAAATCTGCTCAAAGGTAAAAAGCAAAACAAATAAATAATTCTAAATCTTCTAGCTTTGTCTTCAGTCTATCTGCTAAGCTTATAGACTGCTCATCCATGGTGGGGGTGATCAAAGACACTATCCACTGGGCTGTCTCTAAGAGCTACTGGAACAGGAAGTTCCAACATGTGCATGGAATTCTTGGCACTTCAGAACACTCAGATTCTTCCAGCTTTGTGACTTTCTTGGTTAATTTACAAAAATTCAAGGTTTTGATACCGTTGACCAGTAAAATATAAATGCTGAACCTACAAAGAGTAACAAAGGAAATTTTATCTTTGCTGATGCTGTTCAATCCTTGGCTGAGGACGAAATTAAAACGGTGTGCATAACAGTGCATGAAGACTGCACTGGGGGCAACCAATCGCATTTCACTTTGTAAGCCATTCAGATCAGGTGTCATGCTGGCAGCAGCCTTATAGGTTTGTGCACCAAGCTTCTCCGCAAAGCTATAATCAGACATCTCTGACTGCAGTGACTTGAAAATAGCCTCAGTAATGTGTCGACTGGAAACATCGGAAAACCGGACAAAGCCTTCCTGGATTTTCCCATTCCCACCGTCTAAGTTACGCACATTAACAGACAGCTGGGAATGGCAGCTCAGGTGTCCATCTGCTAAGAGCACGGAGCCGCGTGGATCCACCTCTCGCCTGATCTCGCGTTTAATTATTGCTGTGATTGCCGAAATGAGGTCATTTAGAATAGTTTTGGCAGTCATACTGTAGAATTTTCAGCATGCTCCACAAATATGCTGTACTTTCAAGTCCACCAACTGTTTGTACTTGCCCTTGTTATAGCTGAGTCCTGTGTCCTGTCCTCCCCTGCATTTCAAGATAGGCTGCTGCATCAATGACAGATTAATGCATCTCTGTTTTGCCTGCCTTTGTTGTTGCTGCTACTGCTATCCGATTCCCATCCATCCATCCATCTTCTGAAACTGCTTGTCCTGGTCGTGGGGGATCTGGAGCCTATCCTGAAGGCTATGGGTGCAAGGCAGGGAACAACCCAGGATGGGGCACCAACCCATCACAGGGCACACTCACACACCATTCACTTACACACTCACACACACACCTACTAGCAATTTGGTAATTAGCCTCAGCATGTTTTTGGATTGTGGGGGGCGGTTACCCGGAGGAAACCCCACGACGACACGGGGAGAACAAACTCCACACAGATGGACCCTAGTGCTAACCACTGCACCTCCTACCTTCTGAGCCATCTGGCAAATTTTTAAAACAAAATGAACCAAGCAGCAACAGTATTGCGACTGTGTGCTGCATCACCTTCCCGCTGAGAATGTGTGGCTCCAAACTGAAATATTGCTTCTTTCAATGTGAATGTTTCAGTTTGAAAATTGATTCTAATGTTAAAAATAAAATGGCTAAACACCAATGCATTTATGTAAATAATGCTAGAACACCAAGTTACAGTTAAATCACAATGGATAAATTACCAGTGTGTGTTCCACTGTGAATTCCACTTACTGTGGCATTCGTGGGCAGTACACCCTCAGATTTAGGCTGTTTCCTTCATTAAATCCCCTGCTGACCTCTTCAGCCTTCTGTGCAATACCCTCCAGGCTTTACACTGAACATTCCTCTCCTTCAGCCTCCTCTTTGATCTTTACCGTCTTGACTCCTTCATTAATGACAGACATGTATGTAGTGCCCAAAGTCTTGTACTGCTAAGGAAATGCAAGCACGCTGGATTTGCATGAACTGCAGCTAAAAGCACAGCATCATAAAGTGCATGAAGTCTATAAGTGCGCACCTAACACTTGTATCTAAAACACTATAACACTGAAAAATTAACTAATATAAACGTTTTATGTCTAAGCACACCTTTATAATTAATTCTGAATGGCAAGATATAAGCTGCACAGTTAATGTCAAGCACAGATTGAAGGTCCGCACAAACTTAGAGAAATTTCTTAAATGATGCTCTTATAAAAAAGGATATACGTACTGCTGTTTTGTGCATTCTAAGCACAAATAGAATTCAACTTTAACGGTAGTAAGCAGATGTCGTTACGGTTACCTGAACTTAAAATTAGTGGTCCTTGCATGGTTCACAGAAAAGTGATTAGAATTATGGTCGCATTAAAAACGAGCGAAATACACATAATTATAAAATAATGCATGGTTTTACATCTAGGAAAATGGTCCGACATATTTACGGCAACACAGAAAAACTCACAAAAATTACTGAACAAAATAGCGGTACTTTAAAGTTGGTTTATATGCTTACCTGTATTACCACAGGTTACACAAGACATTTATATATCCCGATTAAAGTTTTGATCCAAGACAGCTTGTAGCGTGTCAAAAGAGACAGCAACAATTCTTTATTTGCGTTCAACTGTAATACATAATCAGTGACCTCCGATCATGCACCAATAACAGTTAGTTAAAAAAAATACAGAGCTAGTTAATTAATTTGGCCATATTCTGCCTCATTGACTTTGCAGTCTATTGGTTCAAAGTTAGCTAGAAAGAGACTCCCGTAACATTTTGAACATGCAATTCTGTGCATTGAAGCTCCCTAACCAGCCAGGCACGATGAACAGCAGGGCAGCGGTATCCCGGACTGTCATTAGATTATTAACCAGCATCATCCCTACATATGCATCTCAGGCACGTCAGATTATTACCTTGTGACTTCTTTTGCTGGTATCTACCACTTGCATTCACCTCTGTCAAAGTATGTCTCCATTAGCGTTTGCAGATTCAGGTAACTTTTTTTTCTCACTTCCTGTAATGGCAGCTGAACCAAAGAGTTGAAACAGGCAGTTGCTGCCATCTACTGTCGGGTTCGCATTTTGTGTACTTTTTACTTAATGTGTTTCTGCAATAAACATATTCAATATGTGATTTCTTTTTTGTTTATCCAAATATATTGTATAAAAGTATAAGGATACCTGAATCTTTAGACACTTTCAAGTCTAAAACGCAACATTCACCAAGCCCGGCTAGCTCAGTCGGTAGAGCATGAGACTCTTAATCTCAGGGTCGTGGGTTCGAGCCCCACGTTGGGCGCTTAAGTTTTGATTGTCGTGGGCTAGAAAGTCCGTTCGGTATGTAGCGTTACTGCAAAGTTTTAATTCGACATACGTTTCAAATTTTACACAAGCGTTATTTTAGACACCGTTTCGCTTAGATGCCATTGTATTTTATATAAATAAACTCCAAATAAATTAAGTAAATTTACCCAGGGCCGTGCAGAAATGTTTGAAGGGGCGGGTGCTCTAAGTTAAAAAAGGGCACATAGAACCAGGCTGAATAACAAGAACCCACATTCATCAAGAATCTAATATGGAATCACAT
>JAODLC010000100.1:21242623-21264905 GCA_026781145.1 Hippopotamyrus pictus | reverse complement strand
AAACCCAGGTGTGAGGACTCTTTCAGCCAATCAGTCCTCTAATTAGTAATCTAATTAGGGAGTTGCAGTGAAAACCCACATACACACCGACCCTTTGCGGATAAGATTGGCCACCCGTCTATTAGGGTATGAATCGGCATTTTACGCTTATGTTAGTAAGTTTTGCTACCTAAGTCAGACATGTTTTAACGGCATTTAATAGTCATTTAGGTTATATCACTTATATTAATGATCACTCCTAATTTAGATCTCACGGCCTAGGCTGTTGAGATAAAGCACAACTAGTTTCCATTCAATCATCTATCTATCTATCTATCTATCTATCTATCTATCTATCTATCTATCTATCTATCTATCTATCTATCTGGATGTTTGTTTGTTTATTTAAATCCCACTGCGTTACTTACAGGATATAGGTGGATGTGTCAGAAAGCTGAATGTGTCTGTGACCTACATAGTATTTTATTATGTTTTTTATTATGCGTGTAGCTCGGCCTGCTGCCAGATTGAAAATGTAAGGGACGGATACCAGCAGCTACTGATCATACTACTGAGTGGAAGACAAAGGCACTCATAAGGTAAAAGGGGGACATAAACAAGGAGAAACAATGGGGTCTGTCAACTTACTCTGAAGTGAAGGGGGGAAGAATCTACAAGGTGCTGAATTAATTTAGAATGACTTAATGAAGAATGACTGAGATGTTCCTGGTGCATATGTAATTCTCTGCCTGTCACTGTGAGCAGATATTCAGTACATTTTCTGATGCATCAAGAGCAGCAAGGATTTATTGTCAGCTCAGGTAATTGGAAAATTATCTCAGCATCTTCAGACTGTCGTTAATTCCAAAACTGCCTTAGCTGAATATTTTAATCCACGAGTCGTGACATTCTCTTTGTGAGGCTGGGGTGCCAGGCTGCACTTACAGCTGTCAGTGTCACTGCCCAAAGGATTTTTTTTTTGAGCTTATCAATGAGACCTTTATCTACATTTCAAGAGTCTCTTTGAAAAAGATAAATGAGCACTGATTATAGAGTTTCACTGCTTATGCTCTTATTTCATTCTATGTGATTATCTCCCTGTATGTAATCTGGAGTCGTGTCTGCCCTCATTGCAACTGTTACTCTAATACAGGGCTAAAACGCACAGTACCTCCGACACGGAGACCGAGCTTCACTGGTCGCTGTTTATTCAAGAACTGGGTAGAATAATACTGGACAAACATGTACAAATATGTCAGACGTTTACGCGACGAAGATCAAATTCATGAGTCATACAAAATGTGCATGTCAGCTGATCAAACATGACTGTTTACTATAATGAGTATATTATGGGACCATTAGACACAGGGTTATGCACCATTAAGCAGAGAAGAGCAAGGAAAACAGCGATGTGGCGTAGCAGGCCAGTAGCGTGAGTGTGCAGCTTTCAGTTTTCCAGAATGACAAGGCAATTTACCAAATGTGTTATTTATGTGAGAACTTTGGAGCTTCATACAACCTCCTGTGAGGCAGGGAGATTCAAAGCGTGTTAGCATCTGGCAGGTAGCTACAAACCCACGGAAGTATTTTCAGGTACCCAGTTCTCTATTACTGTATATCAGGTTCTCGTTCCTCATCGTTAAAGAACCTGACACAATCACGTCTTATTGCCCGTGGGGGTCCTGCTGCACCTGAAGTCCAATGTATTCAGTTTGAACTGGGGAAAATAAAATAAAATAAAATGAATATTGATCTGCAGGGAGCCTTCTTTGTAAAGTGGAGAGTCAGGACACGAGGTCTAGGACAATGGAACATCATTACATAAACACATAAATCATTTTAGAGCTGGTTTGTTTTCCCAAATATGAAATTCAGTATTGCATCGGAAACTGCTTTGTTCAGCATGCTAAACTGCCTTATTTGCATTTTAAATAACAACTTTAGATGTTTGCTTTCCACATAATTGTGATTATACTTTACAACATTAGTGCTCAATAATTTATAACCAATTAGATCTTTTTAAATATATCTCTTAGCAATCTGGTCTGCAGCACACCAGCCAATTACAAGCTGTTATGAGGAATTTACTTAACTTGCTTTCAATTAAAGTACAGTATATTATTATATCTTCCAAGGGGCACCAGTATTAGGCACAATGCATAGAAAACATTCATAACTGAAATGTTGTATGCATATTTTATTATTTTTTAAATTATACTCCATGTCATATATAACCCATTATACACTATACAGTTGCCAAAAAACACATTTAAAAAAATTATGTTTTTCATAATTACTGTTTGGACGAAACACAAAACAAATGCGGCATCCAGTCCAATCCACTGTGTTCTTTCCTTTTTTTAAAAAATTTATTTATGCTAAGTGTTGCAGGACAGTTTTTTCCCTGCTAAATTCAGTGCTCTTCTGTGTCTGCTTTACTGCAACACTCTTTAGTGAACAACAATGATTTTTACAGAGTTCAGTCAGAGGAAAGTATCATGAGTGCATTATGAAGCTGTATAATTCTGAAAGTGCTTGTGAAAGCAGGCTTGTTTCTATATTAAAAAAAAAACATATTGATATATAGTCAGACAATAAGACATTTACTGTATATGAATTTTAAAAGTTAGTTCAGAACCTTCGTAAAATTAACAGTCCTTGACTTTTGCTCTTCGGGTAAGCCTTGCACATAACATCACCCTTCAGTTTATTAAACCTCAAAAGTCGAATTCCTGAAGCCCGTGGACAGGCCAGTGTAAGAAGTTTAAATGAATCTTTGTGAAACAAATCACCAAGGCACAAATCCGTAGCCCCTTTCATTACATTTCACAGGAAGCATCTTATTCCCAGAGTCCCATACTGAAATGCCTCTCGGAAGCCATCCTGCCATTAGTCCAATTTATTCTTCACGTTATGACACGAGACATGCTCCTGGGGGAGACTATTTATTACATGGAATGTACTTTGTTATTTCAGGGCTCCTGCAATGCTCTCCTTTTTTACTCATTAAATATACAGATTACTTCAGCCTCAAAAAGCAAATGTGCGGGTGAAGCCTGTCCAGCAGTGGTACTACTATATTGATCCAAAAGGTGGCAGTACCTCCAAGATGTAGTGTCCTACTTAAAATGTATCTGGTCCGTGGCTTGTGATTGTTTTGAAGGAGCAGAAGTCCAAGTACTTTGTTGGTGTATGACTGCAAGACAACGTCGAGATATTCATCACAAAAACAAACAAATAAATACTAAAATACTAAAATGACAAATATTGGTTCTAAATTCAAATGCTTGTTATTGTACATCTGGCCTCATTGGACTGCTGTTCACATCAAATTACAAACAAAGATTTATTATTAGTAATTAAGACTGCATTTGGTAAAGGTTTTCATTTACAGAAGGAGTAACAATGAGCCTGTCATGGGAAACATAGGGTACCACAGTATGACCGGGTATGAGAGCGTCCCCTGAGCCCCTCTGACATATTTAGGGTTATCCTGCTCATTTGCTTCTTCACTAATTAATGAGATCAGTACAATATTGTGACATGTAAGTGTGTTGGAGACGTCTGTGGCTCAGAGGGTCTGGATGCTGTGCTTGTGATCATTTATATTTTTTTTCCAAAGATTAAATATGGGTTGTTGAGCAGCCCTCTTTACTACAATGTCTATAAGGAAGTTTGTTTGAAGAAATTGCATTCTGGGTAAGTTTGACTTACTTTATGTACTCTAAACTTTCTTCTACAGGGCTGTTTTTTTCTGATTTCATCATAATAATCTCAATAATTGTTGTAACATCTGCCACCCCTTTTTCTGCGGGAGAAAATGGTGCTCAAAATAAGTTTTTTTGACATACTTTGAACAACATAAAATATATTAAATTCACTTTTACATAATAAATAAATAAATTCTGCAATATGTTGAAGTAAGTAATTTAGAAAAATAGCGTGACTGTAGTGTAGAGTTATGGCCTGTTAGTTGACACACAGATCCAAGCCTTGAGTAGGAGTCTTGAGTCTTTATTACCGTGTAACTACCATCTCTAGATGCCAAGAAACTAGCCAGCTATACAGTGTTCTAGAGGAGTACGGCCAGCATTCCCAGCACCCAGACACAGAGTACGTGTCAAAGTCTGAAACCAAAATGGATGTAACTAACTTGGGGCCATGGAAGGCCAAAAAAACATGGTTTAGTTTTCCTACCCTCACATAACCTCTTAGAGTGCAAGCTGTTTCTGACACTTCAGCTTCTAAAGATGTCTTGCAGAACGGATGAATAATCACAGAAATGCTCCACGTGCCGGATGACTTTTGGGGAAACAAGACCTGTTCATCACAATCTTGATGAAGTGAATAATTTGCATATGGAGTTTTGGGACATTTATTGTGCTTTGTCATCTTGACTTCTGAGATTGCACTGTGGTACAATAGTTTTTTTTTCACTCATGAGAATACAGGAAATAAACACGAAAGATTTTCCATACTCACTGTCAGCCCAAGCCTATAACCTGATGATGCTAATTTCCTTCATGATGAAAACGTTTAAGCATTGCAACATAAAAAGGAATGAAATCTGGAATATAATTTCTTTCTGTGTCAGTGTTGTTCCAATAAAATATCCCTGTTAGGTAAGACTTCATTTAGGGGAGGGGGTGAATGTTCTGTAGGGGAGATACTGTAGAAGTGCTGTGTTCTTTTAGAGCAGTGTTTCCTAATCCGGTCCTCGGGGACCTGCAGACAGTCCACGTTTTTGCTCCCTTCCAGCTCCCTACCGGAGCAAAAACATGGACTGCCTGCAGGTCCCCAAGGACTGTGTTGGAAGACACTGTTGTATCGTGATCCATAGAAAATGTATGAGAAATTGGCACTGTGTTGCTAATCCGTGGGCTTCCCCCTGTGAGACTCTGACAGACAGCGGGAAGCATCAGTAATATCTGCCTTTGTCCATGAGTGCTTGGTGAAGTGATCAAGACTTATAAAGCTTCCATGAACACACACATAGCATTTCTACTGATATTAAACAAATGCATAGATCAGTACTGGTGTACAGTACAAAATCAGTACAGCGGTTGTGGGACAACTTTCATTGCTAGAGTGTTCGTTTATATATAGTAAGTCTATATAAGTATAAAATAGATCAAGAAGATATATTGAAGTTGTTCTTCTTTAGGGGGTTTGCATGTTTCTCTTTGCAGATTGGTTATGTCCAGTTTTCCTGCTTATTATGGATTGACTGGAAATCCCCACCTGAGACCCGAATGGCCATTGTGTGAACTATGTGTGAATATGACCATCATCACCTCGCAATGTCCTCACCGTGACTCATGCAGAGCTGCATGGAAGACTTAGCAGCTAGCAGGGGAGCACCTGACATGTCCACGGGAGGTGCAGACTGAGTGGACTGTAACTGTTCCCCGCTGCCCCCTGGAGGATGGGTGCCAATAAGCCGATATAATACCTAGAAATCCCGACTCTGTTCGTATTGACTTGGGCCCCATGAGCAGCAAACGTATACAGCTCACAGGCTGCCTGCCATCAGACAATAAACTCGTCTAATTAAGAAGCCAGAACCTCCCTGGAGTCCTGGCTTGGGGAAGATATTGGTCTGCCTCATATGGTGAGGTGTACCTGTGCCCTTCGGTGCGGCAAAATAATTCATCCTCCATTTTTTATGAGTCAATTTATGTGTAGAACTCAACAGATGAACTTGAGGTGAGTTCCAAGCTATTGGTACTTCCTGTGAAAGGCCGGCTGGCTGAAATGCAGTTGGCAGTTCGGAAACGTTCATGAAAATGCCCTTGAACGTCTCTTGATATTACGTCTCTTGATATTATTTAGTTATGTATTTTTTCGTCATAGATTCAAATAAGCATCATGCTAAACGGCACTCTGACCTTTGGACAGGTTCCTGGTAATCTTTGCTGCCAGCATGAAATAAGCTTATGTCGTTCTTTCTTATCAGTAAATTACTTACTTCAATTTTAATAAGGAATCACACCTCGCCTTTTGCCTTACTTTGAAACAAAACACACAGAAATTACCTTCAAAGTAAATGTGTGATCTAATGATTCCTCTCTGCATTACAGAAAGAAACAGAGAAAATACCAACTCTGATTGAACCATTAGAGATATGAAAATCTACAGTGGCTTAATTGGCTGGACGTGGTGCTGAAAAAGCAACATGAGCAAATACTTCAGGAAAAGCACTATAAACTTTAAAAAGACCATAGGGGTTCACTAGACATCACCCACCTCATGACACAAGCTCTCATAAGGATGCTGACTCTTTCAGCACTGAACGTTTCACTGTCTCTGCAGTATTTCTGCAACAATGCGTTTCAGCATTCTGGCGAAAACAAAAACACAGTAAATACTGTACCAGGGAAAATGCTGCTATTGAGCTCCAGACACATGTTTCTGTCACCCTGTCAGAGCTGTGCTCATTGACCTTTGTTCAATAGTCGTGACAAACGCTTGAAGTACATCATCAACAATGGGAAAAATGGAGCAATATGATTGGATGCTGTGCAGCTGCCTTTGTGCTGTTGGATAGGAAAACCCTGCAGGCATTTCTCTGTTGATTTTGTTTAAAAATAAATTAATAAACACAGCACTCCACATAGTGCTTGTTTTTTCACAGAGGTCCACATATAGGTCTTAGTGCCTGGAAACATGTCTGCTTTGAGCAAGAATATTACAGCTTTTTTTTTTTCCAAAGGAGTGGAGAATTCAGCGGTCAATTGTGTGTACGGACACTGTGTATATTCCTAGAAGGTCACTATTTCTCAAGTGTGAAGGGTGGAAAAAAAGTCCGCAGTAGCACCAACGAACACTGCAGGTGCTCTAGTGGTCCCAGCGGCGTGACCCCAGGAGCCGGACGCGGGGAATACGGGGAGCTACTCTGCCTTTGATAGCAGCCTGACACAGACGCCAACACGGGCCTGAAGCGAAGATAACCCAGCGGCTACACGGACTCGCTGAGATGTGAAGGATGCGTGTCAGGTGACGGCGCTTGCGGTAAAGCGGCAGCTGCTCCGCTCTGAGGCTCGCCCTCAGTCCCGATCCCTGCCATATTACCTCCTTAGGTGAGAATCCTCAGGATGCAGATGGATTCTGAGAGCAGGCTCCAGGAGAACGCCTTCAGCGATGTGACAGCCGTAATGCAGTCCCCTGGGGATGCTTTGAAAGTAAATCCCCTCCAACACCCCCCCTCCCCCAACTTATCTGAGGAGGTCAACACAGAAATGTGTGCGTAATTCCCCCCTCCCTATTACACAATGTTTCCATAGGAAGGGCAGATCCAATGTGGCCACATGACAGTGGCAAATGGAGATTCTGCAAAAAGGGAAGATGGGCTCCCTGAAAGGCAAGCAGTCCCTGTGAACCCGGAGTGACACTGAGTCCACTGAACCTCATCTGCAGCTCGCGGACTTTTCCTGTGCGGCCGTGCATTTACGTCACCAGTCTCATTACACGCCTTTGATTTCGCTATAGCCTAATAAGGATTTTTAAGTAATGCAAAACACATTAGTGTTCTATTTGAAGTATACCAACATACTGAGGTGGAACAGAAAATCGTATTTTAGTAGTACAAACCAGATATGTACCAATTATATAAAATACAGTCCTAAGATTATTGCATTTTCTGGAAACAATATGCCATTGAATTTTGATTATGATCAACATTAGTCTCAATCGATCCACCTCATTGCAAAATATGAGCACTCTGAAAGGTGCCTCACTGCATAAGTTCACTTTTTGTTTTCCGTAACTCCTCGTTCATGATTACATTTTCATTGACAGCATTTTTTCCAAAGCGATTTGTAGGTTCAAAGCATACCTCAAGACCCTGTAACCTTGTATTATGATACAAAAACAGGGCTAAATTTAGGACCTTATTTGATGTTGCCCTGCACCTCAGAGGGCTGTTCTCAATGAGGGTGACTATAACAATGGCACACTGGAGATTCCCTGCCATCAGACCCCTTTCAGACATTGTCTCCGGTTGGTACAACAATTACTTATAGCACAGTTAGAATTTATTATTTGGCTGCCTCTCTTTACAAAGGCACAAGGCCACATCATGGAAACAATCGACATGTGATAGGCAAGTCAATGAGTCGGAAAGTTTTAAAACTCTGGAAGGCTATTAGAGACGCAGAAAGTGCAGCACACCTACTGACATTTAATCAGCTTCCAGAAAAATATTTACTTCTTCCATAGGGATTGCTCTGACCCTGCTTTACAAATAAAACAGTGACTCTTTCTGGTGAGGGTTGTGGTGGCAGCATGCTGAGCAGGTCAGAGCGGACCTTCTTTACCATGGCCACAAACTCCAGATTATTAAGGGACACAGGAATTCCCAAGCAAGCTGGGATATTCCCTCCAGCATCTTCTGAGTCTTTCCTGGGACCTCCTCTTTGGGGGACGTGCCAGGAACAGCTCCCTTGGGTGCTATCCAGATGCCCGAACCACCTCAGCTGCCTCCTCGTCATCTGAAGGAGCAGATGTCTCCAAACTACACGGTAACAGTTATGCCCACATTCCAGGCTTTAAAATGAAGCAGTTTGGGTCTTGGCCTCTGAGAAGGGTGAGTGCTGTCATGTTGTCTCCACTCCAGTCTGTGATCTTCATGGACAGTATATCAAGGCACAGCTGTCACTGGTAGGGCATCTGATACGGGGAGCAGAAGTGACATCTCTGCTATTTTCAGATGATGTAGTGCTTCTGGCCTATTTGGGTGAACAGTTTGGAGATGTTTTTTTTACCTACTTGGTACTTTTCCTAGGCTTTGTTGGATCATAGTTTGTCTGGCCTCTTCCTCGAAACCTGTTCACCAAAGAGGCCCTACCAGGATCTCAGGCTCTAAACAATATACCTCTTTTGATCGTTAAGGCCAACATACCCCTCCCAACGCTAAGGTTATGATGGCTTAATAACACAATAAAACCATAACTCACTGACTAATATTGAGCAATATAACAAAGTTTTGTAAAGTCAACATGACCGGCTAGGAGGCAGGCAGGGGTTAAGTACACTTACAGAGCTATAATGATGCTGAGCTTTGGGGAGAGCTATGCTGTTTGGCTGGTATGGACTGGCAGACAACTTTGATTAACCGTTCCTATGGCAACCAGGAACCTTCTGCAGCTGACCTATATATGTAGCGGGTAGATTTCTATACCAGAATGCACACAGGCAGCATCTGTTATCAAGCGCATCTCTGTATCTGGGGAGCCTGGAAGCCAGATTTTTTGATACCTTTCGGAGTAAGTCCAAAATAGGGGAAAATCTATTCCAGGTATCACAGTCTTTTGTTGAAACATGCTGATAGAGTGACAGGCATCTTTTTATTTGTGTATTATCCTACTCACTTAGAACAGCAGTCATTCCTGCAATCATAAAGACTCACATCTGCTGTATCAACAGCATATGCAAAGATTTTCTGATATGTAAAGATTTTCTAGGTTTTGAATGAAATTCTACAAAATGTCATACTACTCTTCAACAAGTTTTTCTTAAATTACATTATAATGGCAATTCATGACTTTTAATTAGTATATATTGCTCCACAGCAATGCCAAAGATTAATATCCTCTTACCACAAGTGTTTGATTGCAGTTGTTACTGCTAAAGGTGGCACAACCAAACATTAAGTTTAATGGGCCAATTCCTTTGTCACATGCGTGATACAGGTGTTAGTGAATTATTCTCCCTCAGTGAATTAAATGATCATTTAAAAACTGCATGTCCTTTGCATTATATTAAATTTGTTTGGAGATCAGAAGCAATTATGTGCTATGAATAAGCAAAATTGGTGGAAATACTTTGTCACAGTGCTGTACAGTATATGCATCATTTCGGAAACTGTGTCCCAAATGGTTCTTTTTATAACTGAGTTGGTTATGACTGCTGTGTGAATTCATGCATTTACAGTTTTTCTCAGTCACTTTGGAACATTTCTATGATCAGAAATGAAATTCTCATAACTACTTGTACATCCTCCACATCGAGTCACTTGTGCACTTGTGCACATCATAAATGCAAAGTCTCGTTCCGTTGGTCAATTTGCAAATGCTTTGGCAGAGTCATGCAAATGATTATGTACAATCATCTGCTGATTCCTACATTATCAATTATTTATATTATGTTGGTCAAAATGTATTATACCAGTTCTCTGTTGAATAGTCTTACCCTCCAAAACATCTAGGCATTAGTTCATTGTACAAGTCATTACATGCGAAATGGTTGAACAAGTTGTCATAATCTGTCAATCCTCTATACAGTTCTATTATAGTATTTTTAAAATATATAAATGCGTCCTGAAGTGATGAATTTCCCTCAGATGAATCTTGACTTTAGCAGACAGTAGGGAATGTTTAAAGTGTTAGATTGACTGATGATCAACCAGTTCTCTAAAACAGCTCAGAGGTGCATCTCATGAACTTTCAGTTGGCAAGTATGTACTGTAGTGACAGAGCACAACAGAGTGTAACAATTAGGCAATGGAAGGACAACAAGGAAATGAACAGGATCAACAGCCGGTAAAAGAGGAGTAAGGCTGCATAGTGGAAGGGTAGGGAGGCAAACAGAGGATGAGGTAGAAGAGGCTAAGAAGAGATGCACTATGCAGAATCATCTCACTGGTGCTATAATACATTAATTAATTATATCATAAACATCTGGTATGAGTCTTATGAGTCTCATGAGGGTTGCTTAGTAACTACTTCAACTGAACATGCCAAACTCAAGTTCATAGTAGTGAAGGCCAAAACAACATTTCTTGAACCATTTGCTGTATTTTCCACTAGGCGGTGGTCTTGGTTTACTTTGGGGCATACTTTGAGTCCTTTTTTGGACAGAGGACACCATCTAGTGGGGTCAGAAAATACAACAAATGGTTCACAAAGTATCGTTTTGGCTATCGGGAGTCGGGAGTAGTCAGCCAGTCACCGTGCCCCGGGCATGCACGTAGCACAAATATGGATTACAGTATGCTGAGGGGCACTAAAGGCAACATGGCTACAGACAGGGTATGAAAAGCTAAAGTAAGTGAATCAAGAAATGTTGTTGTTTTTATATAATAATTTGTCAAATATTTGACCTGTGCACTACGTGGATGTGCAAAACTTTGCTTCGTTTAGATTTGAAGACTGGTCTGACTAATTCATTGAAAAGATCCAGTTGAAAAGAACAATTCGTTCTCGAATCGGGCATTGATACCATTCACTTGAATACCTGTTTTTGCGTGGAAGTAGTGTTTCTGGCTAAGACCATATTGCGATGTAGTTTACGTAGTGCTTTTTTGTCCGACTGAAAATCATACAAATACAAATGGGATTCTGCGTTGTATTAGACTTTGGCACTAAGATTTGAAATGTGCATTAGAACAGATTTGTGGTGTGATATCACGTGGTATAACAGAACTGACTGGTTTGTACCCTGGTTTTAGATCATCCCCGACTACAACAATATAACCCTATCATATAATGGAGAGAGGGAAACCTTGTTTCATTGAGTGCATCATATTTTGGATGTAAGTGTATAGCCCTCCCTTCTTAGTCTGCCATTACTGAGAGTCCTAGGGAACCACTATTATTATAGTCCCAGAGGAGTACAAGCAATTCCTGGAACTGTTCAGTAAAACGAAAGCCACTATTCTACTTGCATACCATCCTTGGGACAGTGCTGTCAATCTGCTTTCCAGTACTGCATTTATCTACTGTCTATCCCTGAGTCAGAATCTGTGGACTAGTATGTAGATCAGGCTCCTAGTCAGGGATATATTCACCTGGCCATGTCTGCTGTTCCATCCAGTATTTTCCTTGTGGAGTAGAAGAGCAGGGGTCTGCATTCCTGTACAGATTATCAAGCCCTGAATGAAATCACTGTCAGCATCTGTTATCCACTCCTGTGGATCCCAGACACTCCAGAATAATTTTGCATAGTGACAGTTTTCAGTCAGCATATAAGATGCAGTGTTTATTGTCTTATCAGGATTAATTAGGCAGATGGGTGAAAGACAGCCTTCATTACTGCCGGGGGCACTATCAATATATGGCTATGCCTTATGGGCTGAGATATGTGGCTTCGGTTTTATGAGTCGTTTGTGAACAGGTTCTGTTCCTCACCTGTCTTGAAACAACCAGATCCTTCTTGTTTTGTTTTGCATTGGAAATAGATACTGCTGAAGTAGGTCTAGGACTGATTCTTTCACAATGGCATGTAATGCCTACTAAATGCTTCCAAATTGCCTTTCCCCCACAAAATTTCACAAATTGAGAGAAACTATGACATCAGTAACTGGGAATTTCTATCCATCAAGCTAAAATGAAGACGGTTCACCCATTTGTGGTCTTTACAGACTATTGAAACCTGGAATTCATCCATGAAGCTTAGTAGCGCAACCCTAAACAGGCCAGAGAGGCATTGTTTTCTTAATAGATTTTGATTCCCTGTCACATATTGCGCAGTCACAAAGTATTCAAAAGCTGACTCTGTCTCAGCAGTTTCAGTTGCCTAGTCCTGACGGCCTTCTACCATCCCCCTGTATGGTGGCAGTTCCCAGTCAAATGGGAACCAGTGCATGCCATTCAAGAAGCACTCCCTACCAACCTTATCCCAGTCGGAATCATAGCCCTGGAGGCTGGGCTACACCCTGGGCAGGATGCCAGGCCATTGCAGGGCGCACATTATGGGCAATTTAGCCCAGACTCCTGTTAGCTTAACAACATATCTTTGGATCGCAGGAGGAAACACACGTCACACACATGTGACACACACTGAGCGGAGGCGGAATTCTGTCCCCCACCCATGGCAAAAAAGCCACCCACCCATTTCTGCTTTCCCCATTTTAATCATTACCGCTTGATAATTATTATCTAAATCCATACAGTAAAGCGGTAAACATCACCGCTGTTTAAAAAGACATGCCTGTGTAAGGTCTAACAGTATCACTTTCAATGAAAAGGCTCTGCCTTAGAAAGGTCAAGCAAGAGGTGTAAAAAGACAAGAAAGGCATTAAGTATCCCTTGGAGCACAGTAATTTTGAGAGTACCCGTAATCCTCTTTTCCCCAAAGCTATTTTCCCAAGCTGAGAAGTTAGGTAAGAAGACTGCTGATCTGAAGAGTCACCAGCTCAAACACATGCACTGAGAGAGACTTGCAGAGATCTCTGTGCTAATTGTTCAGACAGTCTGTCAATCCACCCCGTACTGAGAAGTAGAAATTGGCACATTTTTTTTGAGAAAAAAAAACCTACAAGTAGTATCACGAAGACAATCTCTGGAATAACATGAGAGAAAATAGTCTAGTGCATGGGATTAAAAAAATGCAAAGTGTTATATATGCTGTAAACCCAACAGACATCACGCAGGTAACGCCATCCTTTCTCCAAAACTCGATGATTGCACCATCCTTGTGAGAGACTGGGGGCTGCCACCTGTTTTGTGAGCATAAACTATTGTAGTTAGCTTTATTGATTTTTTTGTTTTTAATTCCGTACCCCCCCCCCCCCCCACATAAATTCAGAAAAGCACAAGGTGTCTACCAGTCTCCCAGTTTTCAGCGTGTCTTTGAGCTGCTTTATCACAGCCTCATATCTCGGATGCTTCCCGTCGGCTAAGAAACCAAGAAACTTGCTAGCGTGCAAATCCGAAGGAGCAGAATTTGGAGGAGAGCTTACATCGGTGTGAAAATGTCTTAAAGCTGAGGCGGAAACACACCTTTTCGGCTGGAAGAACGTGATGGCCGCGCCAGTGTAGACTGAGAATAAGTAAGCAGTGTTTTGCCTCATATCCAACTGACAATCTTCAGAGATACCTGCCAGCTGCCAACTGTATTCATGCAGCTTGAACAGCTTTCACTAGAAAATTAAAGCAGTAAAACCCAAATATACAAATGTCCACACCTCTGTTTGCTTTAAATAATTATTTTACAGCAGTTTTGAATTAAATAAAAATGATTTTAAGGCAGCCAGCTGGATCACAGGGCTTCACTATTGCCTTGCGCCTCCAGAGCTTGGTGTCCTTGTCCTTGAGTTGTGCGGCTCTCTTCTCAGTTCTCTGGATTCCTCCGGCAGTCCAACCTCACTCTCTTAGATAGCGGAGTAGCTAGACAGGTGACAAAATGTCACCTTGGGGCCCCCCGTCCCCCTCACATTATATAATTTTATAATTTTACGGTTTCATGGACCCCTGTAAAGTGCTGGGCCCCCTGAATCTGTCAGGGTATCCGTGCCTCTCCGATGCTGCTGCTCTTAGGGGAAAAGGCATCTCTACATAAAAGTCCGTATGAGTATAAATGTGGGTATGTCCTGAGATGGACTGGATGACAGACAGGCTAATCGGCACTTTCAGAACATTTTGAATACCGAATTACATGGAACAAAATTTCAGGTACACAACAACATGCGTAAAGTTCCACAGTAACTGAATACTACTTTAATACATGCTAAATAAATGTGAAAAGCATCCATCCGCCCATTTCCTGTACAGTACCTTCTTCTCCTATTCAGGGTCACAGGGGGGCAGGATCCTAACATGGAGGTTGTGGGAGCAATGCAAGGAATTAGCTAAAGCAGGGAACAAACTCCTCTGCAAGAGCATACACACCATGCATACCTATGGGCAGCTTGGTAACCCAATTAACCTCAGCATGTTTTTGGACTGTGGCGGGGGGCTTGAGTACCTGGGGGAAACCCCACAACAGCACAGGACATGCAAACTCCACACACATGGATCCATGGTGGAGACTTGAAACTCTGTCCCAGAGGTGTGAGGCAACATTGCTATCTACTGCACCACAACGCTGCCCCAGTTAAACACATGTTTCTTTAGATAAAAAAACTACTAAGTAATTTTCCTCAAGTGGAACGAGATCATGGCAAAAACCTGCAGCTCCGAAGCCTAACAGTAAGAACCCACCACTATGGAATAAAAATGCACGGAGTGAGGAATTCCACTTCCTACGAGACCCACTACAGAGAAGCCATGTCAAAGCCAAACTGTTTACCAGATCCCATCACAATGAGCAACATCCTCAGTGAGCTGACATGCGCCACCTTTTCCCCACATCTCCTTGCTTGAAGGTACCCATTCTTCCCCTTTCATCTTGCGCCGCGTCGACCTTCCCATTCTCGTTTTCTGAATTCACAGCGAGAGTGGGGCTGACAGGCTGTGGCCTGCAGAATGCTGGGTAATAAATTGAGGTCCTGTCCCCACGCAGAGTCTCCTGGGAAAACTCACTGTAGCTGGCCCACTTCTGCTTGGCTCAAAATAGCCGCAGCAGAATGAAAGTAGGACGTATAGACAGGGAGTTGATTACTCTGACGCTATCTTACCTATCATCAACCAGAGTGGGAACATTTGATGCATGTCTCAGAGCACATCATGGTTTTTTGTGTGTTTTGGGGTTGGACCGGAATTAGATTCTTTACTGAGAGTGAGTTTACTTTGATTCCAGCACTATTAAAAAGCAGGTCTTGCTAAAACTCTTCACCTCCCTTTTGACTAAACATCCCAGGATCATCTACACTTCCACACGACACCATGTTACTTATGACTGTAGAATCATGCTATATTTCTTATAGTCTTTCTTGTAGGATTTGTTCAGTTTAAAACTTGACAACCCATATAAAATACATACTTTATTTGGATCAACTAAACTCAAAACCTATTAAAAGTTCCACTTAATATTTTAGTATTGGGTTCTGGAATTTAAATACTGGGATTTTGATTTATGGAATGTTCCTGAATTTTTCAGGCAAAGAATAAGAAAAAAAAACTACAAACAGTGAATTTTTTGAGATTACAGTTTCAGGCAAACATTTTATATGAAAAACAAAATTTTTCACACCAGTTTCGTCAGCACAATAACCGAATACAGTAAAGCTTCATTATATTAAAATATTAATTATTTATCTAAAATTGCTATTCGTTACTTTTTTCCATTGTTCTAGTGATATTTCACAAAATTGTTTTTTTTTGGCTAGGCTGGAAATACATTATAATTTCTCCCATTTATAATGATGGAAACTGGTTTTCAATTTACCTTTTTTCGATTCATGTTTTTTTTATTTTATAAACATACTGTAATAGCAACATAAACTGAGAGAAGGCTGTGTTATTAATGTCCATTCATGCGCATCCTCAGCCATAGTGAAGACAGCAGTGAAGCTCCTCCTTCACCAGACCCTTTCGCTGTCCTTTAGCTTGTTCACACTGTAGCAGGAAGGTCGACTCGGCCTCTTACCCTCTCTGGGCAGACATGCCTTCCAGTGCTAGCCTTTTCCCGTCGAGAGTCTCTGGCCACTATATTTGATCACAGTCTGCTTCCGCTTCATATCTCTGACAGAGAAGGCACACGAGAGGGTAGACTTTGATCTTTTTAGCGCCTGATAGACCAGTCCAGTTTACTTTACATCTTAGATTAGATTTTCTTTTCCGCTTTTGGGTTTTTATTTGCGCGAGTTACAAATTTGAATTCTTAACAGTTATTTCTGTGAGCTTCAAGACGAAAACAGCAGTTCCTGGGTTTTTAGGATGTTGCAATGTATCTGCAGTCTGGAGCTAGCCTGCAGGTGGATGCTGCATTTTAAAGCTCTGATTTTGATTCCTGGTTCCAGTCATTCTTGATGATCTCTTTTGAATATGCAGGATGTTTTTCAAAAATTCTGCTCCAAGGGATTAGCTAAATAATTGTCCCAGATTGTGGGCTGACTATGTAGATGCCTCAGTTATATATATAGCAATTTGGGTGGCTGTTTTTATTAGTGTAGACAGCTCTTCTGTCATGTAACATACCAAAGTCACCCTCCTGCAAGTTTACCCAGATATAAAGCCGTCACTTTACCACCCATTGTATTGTATGCCGTGTCTCCGTTTGTTTACTGTACATCATGTCTTAGTTTCTGCATTGTGTGTCATGTCCCAAACTATGTATGATATGTCAGGCCCAAGAGCACCATGCAGCATCATTCAAGGCTTGAATGTGAATTATAAATGACTCAGAAAATACATCATGCATTTTCCTCCTCAAAGCCACTGACAGAAGTTCAAGGATTATGTGAATAAACTGTTGAGTGTGTGTGTGTGTGGTTGTAATAAATGTGAGCGGGGGATTGGGGGGGTGGGGAGGCCTTGTAGCTCACTGCTCCTCCACGTTCCTCCGTCTCCCCACAATGACGGGTTACACCGGAGCTGCCCTCCTGGAAAACCAGCCATATCTTATATCTTATCTATGACTCATTTACTGCCTCACATCTGCAGGGGGGAAAACAACGGATTTTTCAAATTGAGCTCTTGCTTTGAACCTGACATCCTCTTATTCATGAATGCTTCCTCCGACTGGGTTACTAATTCAGACGTGTACAAAGCAATGCTTCACAATGTAGATCATCAGTTTAAACTGCAGGGCACACAGCAAGTTACCTATTCCCAAGCCCAATTTTTTGTTCCTTCTTGCAGTTTCTCTCAGCTACTTTGGTGCATTGCTCACAACAGATGTAACATTTGCACAACAGCGAGTGCATTTCTCAGAACACTTAGTGCAAATGGCAAAGCATCATGGATGACCAGCAAAAGCAGGTAACCTCTTCAAAATCCTTAGTCCACGCCTCAAAAGCAAGTACTTATGTCATTGAACTTGTCAGTGCCATCAACATCTCAAGTCCACGAATCATCGTCTACGGACATGACAGCCAAAATGTAAAGTCATGTTATCAATATAAAACTGGCACAATCTAAAAATTTTCTGATGCACAAAACATCTGAATGACAAGGGCAGGAAACATAAATATAAAAAACACTGATTGCGGGAGATTGATTCAAGAAGAATATTTTATTAATAGCACTGGTATATGGTGACATACCATGCACTGCAATTGCAGTCTAGCAAAAAATGCATTTCAATGCCTCATGCATAATATATGAAATGAAAAAAAAAACAATTTAAAAAATCAAAAAGGGAAACAATATATACATACCGAAACTCTGAATGCTTTCTACAATTGCAGCCGATCCTTGGGCCACATGTTCTCATCCACATCACAACAGCTATCTTCCTTTGCAATGCAGCGTGGAAAGAACCTCCTAGAATGTTTTATCCAGCCTCTGCAGGCATCTGCTGTTATATCTGGACACATAGCTTCCATGGCAGCAAGCAGTGTCATTTGTGTACTGTATGTGGGTTACGGTCATATACCTTCCACCTCCAAGCTGAGAAGAACTCCTGAGCTGGGTTGAGGAACGGGGAATATGGTGGTAGGAATTCCACCAGCATCCTGGGGTGGTTGGCAAATCATTGCCTGATTGGGTTGGAAACTTACATTATCACAAATGATCACATACTTTGGTACATTTTCTTGACCAATCTCCTCTTCAGGAATGAGATCCCTGTAGAGGGTGTTCAAGAAGGTCAGCAGATGTTGGGTGTTGTATGGCCCCACAAGAGGGATGCGAGTCTGGACCCCATTGTGATATTCCCACCCCGCTGGCCTGGCATGTCAACAGCAGCTCTCTGTCCAATCAGATTATCTCCTTCCTTTGGCCAAATTGAAGCCTCATCCATGTATCTGAAAATGGTGCAGGAATCATTAGTATTGTGAATACATACCAAAAACGTTTTGTAGAAAGAGGGCTAGCACAAGGCAACCGCTGATGTATGATGTAGCTGAGAATTGCACATAAGCATCTGCCTGAGTATACTAAAGCAATTGCAAAATCACAAAAACAACCAGAAATTGCTGTTATGATGTGTACAACTGACTAGAGGTTGTTGAATTGAACGAGCAGTTTTGAAAACTTCAATTCTGTTCTGAGAAATGCATCAAAGCAACTGAGAAAAACTGTAATACTAATGCCTTAAATTGGATTATTAAACTTTATCACTAAGATATTGCAGCATCTTGAAACAAATGTAACTATTTTGTCCATTAAAAGCATAGTCTATGTCAGGGCTCTCCAGGATCGGAGTTGGAGACCCCTGGTCTATGTTATTAGGCAGCTTTTTTTTTGCTTCATCTAGCTTAATTATTAATGAATGGGGCATCGTCAGAGAGTCACCCTCCCCTAGAAGGTGCATTCATCATCAGTCGGCAATGAGTAATGTGATCTGGGGTGCAAATGAGGAAAGAGGTGAAAATTTCATTCACAAGTCTTTAGTGCAGCCTGAGAGTATCTATTTTTGCTGGTGGTGGTTGGAAAAGGAGAGACGGGAAAAATAAATAACCAATTGAATCACACAGCAGTCTACCCATCCGTGCAGATTCCCATTACATAAATAATGAAATACCAGATTGTTGAGAATGAATAGCTGGCCTGTTTGAGCATTTAAAACCAGAATGAGTAATGTCTTTGGCAGAGAATGTACTTGCCTGGGGAAGTCTCTTCGTCTTCTTAGTCCAAGAGGATCTCGAAGGTGGACCCGGGATGCATGCAAAGGCAGGCCGCTTGTTAAGTGAAAAATGAACATCTAAAAGCAGAAAAATGTGAGCCACTATTCTGTGCAGCTGCGTAGCAGAAATGCTAAGGAGTAGCTGGGCCTGGCCTTCGATCAGTCAACAAACATAAAATGAGAACGATTTTAAAAATAAAGCAATGGGCTGAATTGAAACTCTCATTTTACAGAGTGCTGCCTTCAAGTTGACACCTTGAAGTGACAAGGGGTTAAACTAATTTGCAATTTGTCTTAGAATTTTTTTTTTTCTTTTCAAAACATTCAAATGTCAAAGAACAGCAGCAATGATGGGATGTCTGTGGAAGACAAAGCATCAAAGCCTCAGATTTGGATAACTGAAGCAGGAGCCAGAAGAAGGGACTTCTGCCCCACAGACGCGTATCATCACTCCTTGGTGGAGTTGTCTTCATTACAGTTCTTCAAACTAGCATGTGTCAGTCAAGTGGGTAAATGGCTATATTTAGCAGCAATGGGGCAATTCCGTTAATGAGCTCTGTGTGCCCTGTAGTGTCTGATTAACCTGTGGGATGAGTCCGCAGCCGCCTCGACCCAGTCGTCAATAACGCAGGAGCCTGCCAGCGCTGAACCCACTTTCATAATTGACATTTAAGCATGGGCTTCTTGACAGTTCTGGGTGTCTCTTACTGACCTCCTGTCTCCTCTGCTCTCCAGCCCTGTGACAGCACAGATAGCCTGAATTCCAGGATTTCTGCTGTCCTGGTTTCCTGTTGCTGCCCTGGAGAAAACTCACTGCAGATCAATTTTCCACCTGCTGTGGCCAGTGGGTAAGAAGCGACTCCCAGGATCAAACCAAGGCGGAGGAACTGTGATTACACCCATGATAAAGGTCTTCAACTTTTTAAGCCAATGGATATAAATTAATACAAATAAAACAAAACAAACTGGCATTACCAAAAAAGTCTACAGGGCATGTTTTGATGTCATTCCACTAAAAATGTATTGTGCTTTATTTCATATGCTGATGTAAAATAGCGACTTAATACAGTATGATATAAATAAGAACAAACAACTGTGTATTATGTATTGTCATTCCAATCTGGCTGAGCTGAAATTCTTCCTAAATGGCCCATTTCTTAGAAGCTATTGGACACTGTGGTTTGGGAGCCTCTTCAGAGTCCCTGCAGCAGATGAGATTACAGTGCACAATGTCCTCTAAGTAACATGCATATGGGCAAATGGTGTGACTAAGCAGCTTGATATCTAATATACGCAAACTCTACTAAACAAGGTGAGGCAGTTTATTAACCCAACCTGTTATGCCTCCGCATTCACACTGATGCAGACATACTATGGTGATGGCTTCTCAGAAGACACGTCGGTGTTTATTCTGTGTGACCATACTACAGTATAATAAACCGTATCCGTGTCAACATCTCAGCATGAGACTTTAGTGGGCAATGCTTGGGAATATCTTTAACTAACTACTATTAAAAAATACACCGAAACAGAGATTAGGCTAATGCCCTCATAGGCCATTCCCATGAAAATGACCGTTTTACAGGGAAGCTGATGGATATGAGTAAGTTTTTCAAGTCTGGGTCTCACCCTTGAATTGAGCTGATACAAATGTATTGGTGTATTTTATAATTGTTACTATAGTAATGTTTTAATGTAATAGATACAAGCCGTACAGCTTTGTCGTTTTAATAATACAGCTGGTACCTGTTTAAAAGGAAATTACAACCAATGACGATGGTGGTCAGTTTGCCTTCCATACTTTGGTCATCATCAGACTGTTTTCAATGTATTCAAAGGGAATTGTACTACCTGATGTTTACCTTGAAAAGACTTAAAGCCACATTTATAAAGTTTTTACTGAAACAGGTTTTTTTTTTTTTTTCTTCTTTTTTTTTCTCACACTTGAAAAAGCACACATTTTATATGAAAATGCTTGCTGGGAATTGTATTGGACAGTCACGGATCCACATGCCACCATGCTTACACGTTTCACAGCTCGGTAAACCGTACAGCCCTAATTCCTAGCATTATAATCACATGGGATGAATTTTTAAGCCGTCAGACCGTCTATTTTCATCTACGCATATCTACCTCATGGGACCCACCCAAAATGATGCTGATCTGCATTGTCACTCCTTACATCCTCATGGGCTTTCAACAAGGTGCAATAAATGGATTCTGCCCACAATTCTAAATTGACGCTTTACAAAGTAACAGCCTGAAGTACCCCAAGGAAATTATTAAACACACGGGCACATTTATACAGCTGCAGCAGCAGGTAGTGATTAAGGGTGTGAATTTCGAGTGCCGTTTGTTTGAGTCCCAGCAGAGGTCCAACCATTGTACCCTTGAGAGATTTGCACGAGTGCAGCATCCATCCCTGTAAATACATAAGGCCTGTAAGTAGCAATAAATAACTTCAGTTATTCTGTTCAATTTAAATTTAGATTTATGTAACAAACATGCTTCATCATCATAGTTACATGCAATACAAACACTGTTCAAATGCTTCCAAGAGAGCACTTTGTAGGCATATTTGAATAATTTTCAAGTATTCTAGAATTTGAGCTCATTGCCAAGTTTTATATACACTGCGGCGATTAATAATGCAAAGCACTGCTGACCAATCACTGCTGCTTCAGGCAGTCATATGCAAGTATGAGCTGTGCTTTTTAAATAACACATGTTGTTAATGATGAAGCTCAAGATTGAGAATCTTTTGAAGGTGTTTCGAATCTCGTAACTGTCTTCTTTTTTGTCATAGTTAAATCCAATCTTCTGTAGTTTATTGAATTAACCTTTCGGTAACACTTTACTTAAAGTCTGTATGCGTAACGCATTATAGATACCTTCATAATGCATTATAATGCATTCA
>JAODLC010000100.1:21227207-21242523 GCA_026781145.1 Hippopotamyrus pictus | reverse complement strand
TTTTATGAATAGTTATAGCCATGTTTATAATACTTTATGAATGCATTATAATGCATTATGAAGGTATCTATAATGCGCTATGCATACAGACTTTAAGTAAAGTGTTACCAATCTTTCAGTTCACAATGATACTCTTTTTAAAAACACTACCAACGTGAACTGTCAACACGGAACATTTTATCTAGCGTTTAACCCACAAGAAAAGGTTTTTTTCATTATGATGGACAATAAATACGTACACAGTCTTGTGGTTAGCCTTATGGTTCGGGCTGCCCTGTGAGGCTGACAAACAAGAAGGATGGAGGCTTTTTGTAAAATACTTTATAAAAGCCAAATCTGTAAGTGTGGGGCTTATGACTTTCACTGTGCATGAAGATCCCTTTTGAGTACTCATATGATTAAAACATAGAATTCACTGTTGAACAAGAAGAATGCAATTACCAGCTCAGATGTAATATATACACACAGACACAAGACTATATTTAAACCCTCCACTCTGTTCACGTGACTGGATTTACTGCCATGCCATGAATGGGCATTTCAGCTCTTCCTCTACCCTCAATATATCTCTTATGTTGCTTGAGTCCCAGAGTCCATCTTAATTTGGGAAGCTCATTATCAAATACTACCAAGCAAACATGCTTGCACTCATTTCCAAGGATCCAGGATCATCATGCTGAGTACAGACTCACAATGTGCCTGCAGCCAAGCAGAGAAAGAAGATAATGGAGCTTTTGGGTCTACCTAGTCTTCTACAGTAGTTGAAATGGAGATGTACGGTGTATGTTCTATTTAACAGATTTAAGCATAACTTGAAAATATAAAGAGAGGAAAAGATGGACTTTACAAAAGAAAGTATTCTTCCATACCTACTGAACTGCCTCAGAGTTCTCTGACCTTTAAAAATAAAATAAACAAACAAAAACCTCATTTCAAAGCCTATTGAGAGAGATTATGGTTGTTTCAAAGAAATTATTACCTGTGTCCATAAGTAGTCCCTCTGTCTCAAGGAAGAAAGAATTTCATATCCATCACTCTGTCAGGAATTAAATGACACCTGAAATACCATGAAATGGTGAAGCACATATTACATTATAAGGCAGTTGGGGTGGCAATTTTCCACATGCTGCGGAAGGACGGTATCGAGAAAACACTGAATATAACTTGCTGTTTTTGACTTGCACTTGTGAATGAATGAATTATGAGTGAATGAATTATTCTATTATATACAGTAGCTGTTATACACTTGCTTTGCGCTCCCTAACCAGACCCCTCAGGTAATAGTAACGCTGTCTCCGTTCACACAGTAAGGACTTATAGCGGAGTCGACATCTGCAATGCAGCTGGACCGGATGTAATTTCAGGTCGCATTTTAAAAAGCCGCAGCACTCAACTGGCAGCTGTTTTCACTGACATTTTTAACCCGAAACACTCATCTGTCCCCACTTGCTTTAAAAACACCCCAAGAAGAACAAGGTGAACCACCCTAAGGATTACCGCCCAGTAGCACTCACTCCCATTGTGATGAAGTCCTTAATTCCTGACACCTTGGACCCTCTGTTGTTTGCCTGCTGCCACAACAGGTCAACTGAGGATGCCATTTCCTTCACACTTCACTCCTCTGTGACGCATCTGGAAAACAACAATCGCTATGCTAGGCTGCTGTTCCTGCATTACAGCTTGGTATTCAGCACAGCCATCACCTCCTGACTCACTACCAGGCTCCTTGACCCACCTTCAACTGGATCCTGGATTTCCGCACCAGCAGACCGCAGCATCAGAGAACCTTTTCCACCAAGAGGACCTTTTCCACCCTGACCCTCAACCCCAGTGCTCCTCAGGGCAGTGTGCTGAACCCTTCGACGTACGTCCTCTATACCAATGACTGCATGCATGGCCAGACGCAGTCCCAGCTCCGTTTTGAAGTTTGCTGACGATGCCACCATCGTACCACCATCGCCTGATCAGCAATCGCTAGGAGCTGCAGCTCCTGACACGATGGTGTCGAGACAATAACCTCTCCCTGAATGTCAGCCGAGCCATGCAGCTGCGGTGAAGAGGGTCAGTAACTTTAAATTCCTTGGCGTCACCCTCACAGACGATCTGAAATTGACAGAACAAGCATTAACTGCTCTAAAGAAGGCCCTCATCTGCAGCTCTCACCGCTGTCATCCTCATTTTGCTGAGTTTGTTTGAACAAGCGAGGGACTTGCATTTTACTTCCAATCACAGTCTTCATTGTATCACATCAACACATTTGTGCTTTTTTTCTCATTTTCAAATGTAAGGCTTTCGGCCATCCAGTCACCAGGCCTTGGGCAGTGTGTCTCGGAGCAAGCTAAGCCTCTGTGCTTATGATTGCAAGGTTGCTGGTTCAGGTTTCTGTTTTTGTAACATCAAACCACACAATAATTCAAAGTTCATCAATAACTTTCCTTCAACTCCACGTAAAACAACACAACTAAAGGCACAAACAGCACGTTGTTAGACTAATTGTTTACTCTGCAACCACATTAAACATTTAATCATGCAGCCCCGGAATATGGATACAGTAATAAGTACACCCAACTGCAGCCTGAGGAATGGGACAGGGCTACACATGGGGCAGGGCTACACATGGGTGGGGCTATGTATGGGGTGGGGCCAGATCAAATCAGGGAAGGGCCATGTGATGAGTAGAGACCAATTAAGGCAATTTTAGAAGTCTCCATTTTCACCCATCCATACTGAAAATCTAAAACAAGGTTTTCAGAAGTATATGGCTCTGAGAGCGTTGTCAAAAGTTTCCATTTCTGGGGGCAGAAAACTCCAGGGCAGTGTGGACGAAAGGCAAAAATGTTTAAAAATACATTACTGCAAGATATTTCTTGAGGTTCGATGTTGAATTTGTTAATGCTGACAACTTGGTTGCTGCAAGCAGAGCTTGCTTTACATTGTACTATTCCTTCCTTTAATGCGCTTGAATATGGAATATTCCCGTAATTTCCAAAATGAAAAGGTATTGCATCCGGTAGATTCAGTCACTTCCATTCTTACATCTCATTTGTGAGTTCTTTTTTTAAACCTTGGGAGGGTAGGTGACACTCCCAAACAGCCTATTATTGGATATATTTTGAATAACAGTTTTCAATGTTAAAACATGTCCATGTACGTTAAAAGTGAATCTTTTCAGAAATCTCCATATGTTTGAAATGTAACTGAATTTTGATTATACCAATTTAGGCAGCTGTGAAACAATGTAGTTTCTCTTATTTTGCAATTTAAATGCATTACGCCATTACATGTATTCCGCTGCTCCCCTACCCTGACCGCAAGGCACTGCAGAGGGAGGTGAAGACCAGCAGTGGGACACAGGTGCTGGGACGCAGGTCAGGACCCTTACCTCACAAGCCGTCTCAGAAAAGCCCAGCACATAATGACAGACCCCAGCCACACAGCAGAGTGGCATTTCTCCCTTATCCCCCCCTACCTTACAGGTCCATCAAGACCCGGACTTCAAGACTCAGGGACAGTAATACGAATTTTAAATACAGGTGGGTATCTCAATATAATCCCAGTCTCCACTATCATTTATTAATCACCGGCACTTTGACCTCAGCACCTTGTTATCGTTGTATACTCACTGGCCACTTTTTTAGGTGTACCTTGCTAGTACTGTGTTGGACCTCATTTTGCATGCAGAATTCTTGAAGAATTCTTCCTTCTTCATACATGATAGCATCGTGCTTTTGCTGCAGATTTGTCAGCTGCACCTTCATGATGTGAATCTCCTGTTCCACCACATCCCATAGACACTCTACTGGATTGAGATCTAGTGACTGTTGAGGCTGTTTGAGTACAGTGAACTCAATGTCATTTTCAAGAAACCAGTCTAAGATGATATGAGCTTTGTGACACAGCATGTTATCCTGCTGGAAGTGGCCATTAGAAGCTGGATACACTGTGGTCATAAAGGCATGGTCAACAGCAATACTCAGGTAGGCTGTGACATTTAAACAATGTTCATGTCATGACCTGATCGTCTGCTCCTTCCGTGTGCCACGCCCCCTCGTTAACCCCATGTGGATTCCCCGTGTTTACCAGCTGTTTCTTGTTGCTGTCATTAGTCTTATGTATTTAAGTCTGCGTTAGGTATGTTTCCCCAGTCTGGTCACTGAAGTCTGACGTCCTGTCTTGTGCCTTGCCTCGCGTTCTCTACAATAAATCCCTCGTTTACCTGAGTCCTTGGCTCTGGCTGCTGCTTCCCCGCTCCTTGCCCGAGCGAACGTGACAGCTCAATTGGTACTAAGGGGTTCAAAATATGCCAAGAAAATATCCCCCACACCCTTACACCACCACCACCATCCTGAAGGCCAGATGGATTGATGTTTTCATGTTGTTTATGCCAGATTCTAATCCTATCATCTCAATGCTGCAACATAAATCAAGACTCATGACCAGGCAATGTGTTTCTAATCTTCCATTGCCCAGTGTTGGTGAGCCCATGTCCCCTGTAGCCTTAGTTTCCTGTTCTTAGCTAACACCTGGCACCTGGCGTGGTCTTCTGCTGCTGTAAACCCACCTGCTTCAAGATTCAACATGTTGTGCATTCAGAGATGCTCTTCTGCATACATTGTTTGTGATGAGTGGTTATTGAGTTACTGTCGTCTGTCTATCAGCTTGAACCAATCTGGCCATTCTTCTCTGACCTCTGCCATCAACAAGGCATTTTCACCCAGAGAATCATTGCTCACTGGATGTTTTCTCTTTTTTTGACACATTCTCTGTAAATCCTAGAGATGGTTGTACATCAAAGTCCCAGTAGATCACCAGTTTCTGAAATACTCATACCAGCAGGCACCAGGCACCAGGTCACATTCAAAGTCACTTAAATCATCTTTCATCCCCATTCAGCTGTTTGATGTGAACATTATCTGAAGCCCCTAACTAGTATCTGCATGTTTTATGCACTGTGGTGGTGACATATTATAGGCTGATTAGATATTTACTTTGATGAGTAGTTTAACAGGTGTACCTAATAAAGTCACTTTCTATTACTTGCTATTTATTTTCTTTTTCTTTATATGTTAAGTCTCTAAAGAGGTATACAACTCAATATTTCATTGTACTTGTACAAATTACAATAAAGCTTTTGAATCCATAAAACCTTGTTCTGACTTAGTTTTTTTGTTGAACTTTTAGAGTGCAAAACAGATGCAGAGTCAGTATCTTCAATTACCTCCAAAGGTATTTGTAGCACTTGGACAAATCAAGAGATCTGAAAGACAAACGTTCAGTAAATTGTCTTTGAGCAGCTCATTAAGCCTATCTCCGACGAGCAAGGTGCGCTTGACTGATTGCACTTCATTGTGTTTCTAATTAATCTCTGGATTTTTCCTTCTCCGTCTTGCCGTTTTGCCCCTGTTACTTTTTTTTTTTTGCTGTGCTCTTTGTTTTTCAAAAAATGTTTTTTTTCCTGGTTAGAAATCATAAACTATTTACTTTCATCAGCTAAAGTCAGCTGTTACCAAATTATTTCTGTAGTGTTTTCATCGTCTGGCTCAGCATGTCAGAAAAGACACTCGCAGGGCTGGAAAACATCACAGAATTTTCTTCCACTTTACAGTATTTTAATGTATTAAACAAATCCTCAAATCCTCCCCATTAATTAAGCTGCACCCTCAGCGTCTCCAAATACCTGCTTTCCAGCCTTGCAAATATTGCTGTACAAATAATTGTTCCTTCGTTCTTCCTTTTTTATAAACATAAATTATATTCATTTTAAATAAAAATTCAGCATTTTACATTGCTCTCTTGTTGCTCTGCTTCTCACTGACCTCTGTGTCAAGAGTGACTGTATGGGTCTACCATTAAACATTTTTTCTGGTGCCATGCATTTTCTCACTTTCCACCTCGTTACCTGAACGTGAATAAGCTATTTCAGGAATGTGCCACTTTGTCAATCCCCCATACACATTGCCTGGCAAGAAAATGAAAATATTACATCTTTCTCAATTTCCTTGGCATTCCCATCTCCTCTGCCAGCATCCTAGACAAAAATGATGGGTCTCTCCTATTCATACTCCACAATGTGAGGAGCACCATCACCCTCTTTTAGGAGGGGAGGTGGAGCAGCCCAAGTAGATCGGTAATTTGTGGTTCGCAGGATAACAGCAGGGTGTTCGAACAGCTATTCCTTTTTAGCCTTGCTATTTCCTTTGATGCTCATTTTTTCCCCACAGTAAGTTTACAAGGCCTGATTGGAAAGGATGCATTCTTAATTAATGGGCAAACCTTTCTTCAGATGAAGAGCAGGTGTATTTACACATATATCCCTTCTAACAGTTGGTCCACATTGCCTTACCATACAGGACTAGCTGTTTGTATGTCTGGGTAAATCCTGTATTTCATAAAAATTCCCCCCGTGGTAAATTTCATAAAGAGAGAATGTAATGTGCGGTGAGCGTATCCTACCGATCCGGCTTTACAAGGGTTAATCGTCACCATAGTTACCAGACTGGTAACACTGACAGTGTGCTCTGGTGCATCATCCACAACAGGTATTTCACTAACCCTCCTTTTTCACTTCCTTGTCCTTGATTAACCCTCCCTCACCCCCTGCCTTATTCAGAACAATCCATGAATCTCCGCCGCAGAATCCAATGTTAAAATTAACTTGTGACCAGTGTAGTTGAATCTTGAAAACTATTTTTGTGCTCACATACAGAACTCACATATTCTCCTGCACAAAGAAATGACTGTCAGATGTCTTTCATCAGACTTCAGCCTCTTCCCTTTTTGCACTTTTTACAGGTCTTCTCCTATGCCCGTAGAATCCAGGATAGGCTCCGGACCCCCTGCGACCCTGAATAAGACACACGGTCTCAGAAAATGGATAGATAGATGGATGGACAGATTTCCTTTAAGCACTTTTTAAGAAATTAATTTCTTGGCTATGCCCATTTCAATTTCCATTTTTATCATGTTTTCATTTATTTCATTATGTGCATAAGGGACTTTTATTTTTCACCAGCACAGCAACAGACAACCCAAAACAGCATTCAACATATGTTGTCAGTAGTCACAAAAAATGATGCAGAACTCACTCATAAATGTTCAAGACTCTTTCAAGAGCTCTTTATGCTACACGTGTCACTCCGCACACTGTCTTTGCATCCTTCCAAGAACGTTATGAATACACACTTTACTATGAGTCATTTATGGGCCACAATATACTCAACATCTACTCAACTGTAAGCATTTAGGTCAATCTATGACTGCAATGACATTTGGATGTAGTAATTTCTCAGTAGACATTTAGCATTGTGTTTGCTAATGAATAGGCTAAATAATGAGGCTTTCTCTTTATGATAAAAGTAGGTTATGAGTGAATCTTGGTTCCGGATGCAGAAAGATTTGGCAGGGGTTTAGAGGTGGACAAGCAGATTTATTAGAGGCGATTATGATATATCATAAGGTATTTAATGGAGATTATTTCAGAAGATGGATCAGGAGGATCCTATTAGTATCCTTGAGATATGAAGAGTAGGTGGACTGAGCAACATATACAACAAGCATTTTGGTCAGGATCTTGAATGACTAAACCGTAAAATGATGAAGCTCCAGGTGTCTTTGAAGCCCTACTTTATACTTGCTTGCTTTCTACTTTTAATACTTGTAGTTACAGATGGGTAGAGGGGCTTGTTCCCCTATGTCATCCCTCCTCCTTTCACAGAGTTGTTTACTGGAGTAATCAGGGTGTTAAGGAGCAAGCGAGATTTAATACGGATAAACACAACTCAAAAATATCCAGCGTTAATGACTGGACAGGGGTAAGACAGACACGGAAGCACTAAATACACTGAATTAGCTAACAACTAGACAAAGCTGAAAACACCAGGATTCAACACGAGGTAATAAGTGGGCGTGGCAGACAGGAGAGTTGGACGAACCGGTCATGACAGAACCCCCCCAAAGGTGCACACACTGGGCGCTCCTAAAGGAGCGAAGGGAACAGAACTGGGGACAGCACAGGACAGGACCTGGGGAAACAAAACCAAAAACATTAAAGCACCACGGGACACAGCACTGACATGCAGAACAAGGACCAAAACAACCAGGACAGACAAACCACAAGGAACGCAAAGGGATCAGAGGGACACTAAAGACGGGAACAGAGAACCCAAGGAGGGGGACAATGAAGGCGTCCATGCAGGGGCAGCAGGCGTCCATGAGGCAGGAGTAGGCGGGACTCTCCGTGACCGTGTGGCAAGAGCCGAAGGGGACGCCGAAGGAGGTGAGGAGGAAGGTGAAGGGGACACTGGAGGAGGCGAGAAGGGGGCAGAAGCCACAGCAGGCGAAGGTGTAGCCACAGCCAGCCAAGGCTCAGGCAACCGACGAATAGGAGCAAGGGGACCCGCAGGCGACCGCTGAGCCAAAGCCAGAAGGACCAAAGGTGAGCCAGGGGGCAGGGCAGGCGGGACCCGACTCCTGTGCTAGTGTCCTCTCCCCCTTCTGGACACGGAGAGCCGAGGTCCTGTCCGGGGTCTGCCACGCTGGGCGATGATCGGGGCGACCCACCAGAGGAGCTCGCCAGGGCATTCACCAGGGATATCCCCGAGGGATCCCACTCAAGTTCCCCCCCCAGAGATGGAGGAGGAGTGGTGGTCCAAAGGTGCGGGACAGGGACTGAGGCCATGGGAATTGGGGCAGGAACAGGGGATCAGGAACTACGGGCTCCGGGTGCAGGCAAGCAGCAACAGGCAGGTGGGCTCCAGGCGACAGCGGAGATTGAGACGGCCCCTAGGGAAATGCCCATCGCATCCTCCCGTCTCTTTCCCCGCTTCTTTTTCCTGCGAGCTGGCGCTGCGAGGTCCAGCGGCTTGCATGGCAACGGAGGAAGAAAACCGCAATCAAAGGATGCCTGACAGAGCATATCCTCAGTGACCCAGCTTTTCAAAAGCTTCTACACCTCCTCCGTGAGGTGCGGATCCATGGAAGGGGAAATCTGTTCATTCTGTTAAGGAGCGATCCGTTCATTCTGTTTTGGTCCGTTCATTCTGTTAAGGAGCAAGCTGGGGAATCAGGTGCAATAGTCGGGAAGTCGGGTAACACAGGATTTAATACGGATAAACACAACTCAAAAACATCCAACGTTAATGACCGGACAGGGGTAAGACAGACATGGAAGCACTAAATACACTGAATTAATTAACAACACCTAGACACAGCTGAAAACACCGGGATTTAGCAGGAGGTAACAAAGGGGTGTGGCACACAGGAGGGTTGGACGAGCAGATCATGACAGAGGGTGGTATGGGAACAAACAAAGGCATAAATAAAGGTGCTGTTTCAGCAGCAACAAAAAAACCAAATGCAGACATGTAAGGAAATAACAAAGGGCATTCTTACAGGGACCTTTCTGCTAAGGAGCTGAGCGTTATTAGACCATATGCCCTTGACTCAGCACAGTCAATGTGTGAAGTATGTGTTCTGTGGACTGGTTCTGCAACCCTGTGCTGTATGTGTTACTTTAACTTTCCATCCATTCATCCATCCATCCATCCATCCAACCACTTATCTAGAGCAAGATCAGGGGACTGGAGCCCATCCCGGGAGGAACAGGGCAGAAGGCTGGGGTACACCCTGATTGAGATTCCAACTCCATTACAGTGCACGGGATGTATACAATATGGGCAATTTAGAGACACCAATTAGTCTGACTGCTTGTCTATCGACAGTGGAAGGACAGTAGAGTACCCAGGGGAAATTTGCGCAAATCACAGAGAAAATGCAAATTTCACACACATAGAACAAAGATGCTGTTACCTTTCAGGAGTGCTTATTTTCAGGATACTTGTCAGAAGTATGTGGTAATATCAACCATGGACTCCTGCTCTAGATGTCTTGGACTTGACTTCAAAAGCAGGCTTACTTGTCAAACATTTAACAATGATATAAATGGCCTTTTGTATTGATAGTATTTAGACCACACGAGTGAATTTTTACATACTGTGTTTTTTTTTATAGTCATACATTTTTTAATGTAAGCTGTTCTAAGAAAACATAAGACAAAACTATATAAAACTGGCAACTCAGTGATTTATGTAAAAAATGTGAGCCCTTGAACTTCAAGCAGTCATTTTGTTTGTCAAGCTGACACAAATGTTCTGTGTGCATTCTCTGAGTTGGTTGAATATATTGCATTGGACGGACACAACAAAGTGCAATAACAAGACGAGAAGTCAATCAGTTCAGTCGTTAAAGGGCAGCCAGGCAAAAGATTTTACATCAGGGGACTATAAGAGTAATAAAACAAAAATTGAAGTCATGTCAGTGTGCACTTTTTAAAGGTTTTATGATGATGGAACGTAAATATACACAACCCTATCAGCCTGAAGATAGCGATTGCCCTCCTAAATTACCCTCCGAAGATACAATATATATAAGAGGAACAATGTCTATCAGCTGAATAGACCCTAATCATTATTCTGAGCATTCATGCTGCCAAAACTACAATGCCCTTGGTGTGAGATTACAAATGCAAGAGTCTTTTCTCTTGTCTGTTGATCAGAATGGAATCAATGAGAGGACAGTCAAAACTGAGGCTGTAGCTCTCTCTAGGGTGACCAGATAATCCATGTCAGGAAGGACACTGAGCTACTTCAGGTTTTACAAGCCACAGCTATCTCACATTAACGTTAGTGACGCATGCATGATTATAGGAGATTGAATCAACACCCAGCAAGGACTCAGTGCTTAAGTGAAGCCCAGGCTTGTCTAACTGAAATGGTAATTTAGAAATTCTTGCTCAAAGTGTCTTCCATGGCATGCATTATCTGGTCACCCTACCGCTCTCCTGTGAGATGTGAGACTAACACAGGCAAGTTATGCAATAGTAACATTTCTTAAGATGAGAGATGAACAACATCGTGTAATATGCAGAAATTCTGCAACAAAACACATAAATCAGTATTTCCCCTGCCCAGGAACAGAGTAGAACACACCACCCCCAAAGTGTGAGCTGCCTCCCCCCTCCCCATGGACTGCAGGATTTATTGAGCGAGGCACCACGCTTGAAGGAGAGCTCCGCTCGATCGATTGTGCCCACAGCCTAGCGGGCATGCGGGTGACATTAGGCGTCGCTGCAGAGCCGGGAGAGGCACAGGGACCCAGCCGCTAAGCGTCCTCGGGAGACGCCAGCCTCGCTTCCGTACAGAAGGCTAATATGGCAGAGCAAACATCAAGCCCAGCTTTGCATTGTAGGTCTGAAAACCAATTTCTGAAAATCGAATGCAATGAGAAGAATAGAAATTTGGAACTTTGTCTTGTGTTTTATTAATGGGGCATGAGAAACTGATTACATATCCTGTAATGTCAGGCTGTGGACACAAGCTACAGATTCTGAAAATGAAGGAATCGCCCCAGATGCTACTGCTTGGGTTATGCTATACAATGACTGCATATATGAAGGTCATAAAGATCTACTGCTCTTTTGGATGCCAATATGATCATTTTAACTGGCCCAGCCAGCTTGTTTGGGGTGTCCTGCTACGCAGGATGATTCAGGACAGCCTTCAGAAGCCCAAGCCAGAAACTCAGCTTATTCTAACTCTGATTCAGCCTGTTGCCTCCATTGCTTTAGCACAGAGCGTGGGGCCAACTGCCCGTTGAAGCTGCTTAGATGTGCATTGTGACAGCACAATCCATTAATGCTAGTGTCGGTCATGTGCATCTCGAGGGACATCATGCCGCTAGCAAAGATAGCAGAATTGCTTGACCTCTGGTCAGCTACTTGCAGAGAGACAGCAGACAAACAGGTGAGGTACAAGCAGCTAGAGACGCTGTTCCTTCACCCGCCAGCACCTAATTGATAATTTGTATAATTACTCTGTGGCAATAGCTGCTGGAGATTGCACTGTCCCCAAAGCACCGGTTTTCTGAAATGATACAATTTAATTAACCAAGGGCTGTAGGGCAACGTCTTTCCACCGCTCTTTAATTGCTGTTGCTTTTGTTTTTTTCCGATGTGTTTGTGCATTAAGTGTCTTCTTAGGTCATGAGCTGTTGTTTGCTTTGCATTAAGAGACAGTCTCTTCAGCACATGAACTGCAAGGACTAGTTTTGAGGGAAAAAAAGCCTTTGCAATGTCAAGCATCTGCCTCTGTTCCGCTACCCCATTCTATTTCTAAAGCATTTCATAATGAAGTCCTGCAGAATGTTATTGTTCTTTCATAGAGATTATTTTCACTTATCCTTTGATCAGCTTCACTGCACTTTCAGGAATGCATTTTGCCCACCTGCATTGCCCTGTGAATGTCTGAGTTTTATTCAGGAATGCATGACACACACCTATATTGCCCTGTGAAGGTTTGATTATTAACCAGACATACGTGATATTCACCTGCATTGCCCTGTGAAAGACCGAGTATTACCCAGAAATGCATGACACTTACCTACATTGCCTTGTGAAGGATTAGAGTATTAACTAAGAATATACAACACTCAGCTACATTGCCCTGTGTAGGTCAGGGTGTTACCAAGGAATGCATGACACTCAGCTACATTGCCCTGTGAAGGATTAGAGTATTAACTAAGAATACATGACACTCATCTGCATTAATCTGTGAGGGTTTATTAACCAGAAAGAAATGATACTCACCAGGAATGCATTTTGCACACATGCATTTCCCTGCCATTTTATTTACGATTGTTTCCCTGCATTACAGCCTTTGTTACCCCCTTTAATTCTCATTCAGTACTGTGAGTGCTCATGCAGACATTCCAAAAATGTCCGGCGTCCCTCAGGTACACAACAGGAATATCCAAACTCGGTTATTTTTGTGTGCGACACGAGGACGCTGCAGCTTTCTCTCCCATGCCTCCTGCTGCCGCCGGTCGCACCAGGAAGGATTTAAGGCGTCATGTATGTGACCGTGGCTGCAGACGCGGGGACGGCGTTCTGTTGTGAATCAGCAGCCGCGTGGCCTATCTCTCGCTGCACACTCTCTTCTCCTGTCTCCTGCCCTACTTATGCAGATCACCCCGTTTCAAAGCATTATCCGAAACAGTACGTGCATTTGTATGAAGGTTACTGTATCAGTTATGACCTTATTCTAATTATTCATCCACTGTATTATACCAAGGAGTTACACCAAAGAACCAAAACATTATGACCACCACCCCCATGGTAAGTAAATAACACATGTCAAGGTGTGGGATGTATTAGACGGTAAGCTGGTAGTCGACATGTTGAATGCAGATGAAATGGGCAGGGATAGAGATCTGACTGACCCTGACAATGGCCAAATCATTATTGTAAGAAAACTGGGCCAGAGCATCTCCAAAACAACAAGGTTGGTGGGGTGATCATGGTGAGCCATGGTGAGGACCTTCTGAGAGCGGTCTGAGGAGGGAAACACCTTGAACTACCTACAGGGTGTTGGGCAGCCAGGATTCATCGATGTGGGATGTGAATGAAGGCTATCCCATCTGGTACACGCCAACAGACGGGCTACTGTGACACAAATGGCAAGCAAATTTTGTTGATAATCATGAGAGTAACATGTTACCGATGTCACTCAGATCTTTATCCCTGCCCAGTTTCTTCTGCATTCAACTACAAGTCAACTACCGGTAGCTTACCGTCCAACATATCCCAAACCTTCATGAGATGCATTTTACAAGATAATCAACGTTACTCACTTCATGTAGTGGTGGTCATAGTGTTTTGGCTCATCTATGCACAGTACTGTATATAGAATTTTGCCTTCTCCTTCTGGTGTAAAATCGTAGTGCTAAACCTCCTTGTACATATGTTAGTTAACGACTTTCTGCATCAATTTGTTATGAGGCTATACCTCAGAACGTGGAGGATAAAGTGAAGTTCACTTCTGGAGAAGCAGAGGCCCCTGGGGATGGTTCTGCCGACCGTGGCTCGAGGCAAGACAAACGGGCCGAGCAGACTGTCGGGGCACACGGGCCGGGTTCTGAGAGAGAAGCAGACCCTCGGCAGCAAGGTCAGCCACCGGGGACGTCTTCCACAGCCGGTACTCACCCGCCGTGACAGACCGGTGCTCGGCAGCCCAGGAAATTGGGTCAGGCAGTGAAGCACGGGGAGAACGCTGAACAAGCAGAGGGTGTTATTGTCAAGGAGCAAGCAGCAAAGACATTTCCTCTCCTGCAAGTGACTTGTATTTTATAGATTTTGATCATCTGGTCCTGATATATTGCAGTTGTCCAGATAAAAAAAAAAAAAGATGACCTTTTTGGGGAAGACATGGTGAAATGTTAGAATACAAACAAAACAACAAAAGAGACTAAACATTCCTTTCATGGTAACTAATTAAAATTGTTTATGCATAAATGGATTACGGATATTTAATTTCATAATATTTGTGGGAAAAAACCTGCCAAGTGGAATATCACTGCATGGTATTGTTGCGTGACGGGGGAAATTTTTTAAGAAGGTTTGTAAAAAGATTTTAGGTACTGTACAACTTATTGCCATCGTTCAGCAAGCCATGACGTTGCAGATAATCATCTATCTAATTTTTTAAAGATATTTGTTTCACCTTGATGAAGTGGAATGAATGGTAGATGAACATTTATGTAATAATTTTACTAGAACTAATATTACATTTAGCAGACACTTTTCACAAGAGGAATATACAAGTTGGGAGAGCCTGGAGTAGTGTTGGTGAAGGACCTTGCTCAAGGGCTACAGTGATTTCAGAGGATTCAAACCCATTGGCAAATATCCCTAAATTAGTCAGTTATGCCCATACTATATGGCTATATCAATATTATAGATTTTCAATTGGAAATACAGTTACTAGTTTACATTGAGTATGCAAATGTGGCACAAATAATGAAAAACACTTTCTATGAATGCTATGTCTGTGAGAATCTATGAACACATTCAAAACACATTATAATGCATTCGTAAGACATTACAAACATGGCAATATTTGAGGGCAAATATGGCCCATTACAGCCACGTTTATTATGCTTTGTGAATGCCTTATGAAGCTCCCATCTATAGTGCACTATACAGCACCCTCCACAATTATTGGCAGCCCTTATAAAGATTTTTAAAAAGGATTAGAAAAAATCCACCTTTTGGTGAAGCAGCTTCATGTCACACTGAAAAACTGAGAAAAATCTTTAACAAAAAACACACGTGCCATGATTATTGGCACCCCTGCTTTTAATACTTTGTACAGCCTCCCTTTGCCGGTATAACAGCACTGAGTCTCCTTTAACATTTTATAAGGTTGGAGAATACAGAGCAGGGCATCTGAGACCATTCCTCTGTACAGAATCTCTCCAGATCACC
>JAODLC010000100.1:21211413-21222116 GCA_026781145.1 Hippopotamyrus pictus | reverse complement strand
GTTAAGTTCTCCCCAAACGAGCTTGATGGGCCGAATGGCCTCCTCTCGTTTGTAAATTTCTTATGTTCTTATGTTTTCTTTTAAATGTGGAATATACCCACAATTATAGACCCACAAACACATCTTTAGCTATATTAATTTACTATTATAAAAATTGCTGGATAATTACTATAACTATGATGATGATTTGAAGTGTAACAAGGATTATAATACAAAATATTCTTGTTTTTTCTATAAAAACTTAATGTTCTATTAGCTGACACTTAACACCTAAATGAAAATTCATATTTAGGTTAAGTTAAATTTAAGTTCATGATTCAAATTTAAAACTAGAAAATAAATTAATTCATTTATGAAAAATGTGTTAAAGCCACAAGACACAGAAAGCACATGTCAACATTAAGGAAAGAGGGAGAGCGAGAGAGAGAGAAAGAGAGAGAGAGAGAGAGAGAGAGAGAGAGAGAGAGAGAGAGATAATACAGTGGCATCATATTAGCTCTGATACTGCTGGGACGAACACACACATTCACACTCAAAAGTCCCATATGTTTGTATTTTATTTATAGACACTGAGTGGAGCTGCCGTTAAAAATAACTGCTGCTTGAGCTGAGAACCAGGTGCCAAGGATGAGTGGACCAGATGGCTGTTTCTCCATAAGCCTCACTTTCATCACAAAAAGCAGTATTCCAGGAAGAGACAGGGAATGAGAGAGAGAGAAAGAGGGAGAGAGAGAGCGCCATCCAGTTTTCTTCATCCGTATCGCTTTCCCCCAAGATACTCTGGTCTTTCTCCTACCCCAGAGCAAGGCGGATGGTGTCAGTTTTAAATGGGGGGGTTGTGTTTCAGCCTACATTATAGCAAATCTCAAGAGTCATTACATAATTCCAGAGGAGTGCCAAAAAAACATAACATCATTCTCCCCATAAAGATTTCAGCATCACCGCAACTGTAAGGCGAGCAGATAAAACTTAAAACAATGACCTGGACCTAGTACAAAAGTGTCCTTACAGCCTTTATACGGGTTGGAACGGCGAATAGAACAGAGCTATAGACGGATAGGAGAGGGATATGAGATGTGGTATGAGACTGGGAAGAAAAGGGGCAAGTGAAAACAGAAAAAGCCGCTTTTGCATGACTCAGATGAAAAAGCCCTAGAAATAACACGAGTGTTGCACAGCATTAGTAGGGGCTATAGGAAAAGGAACCAACAATTTGCAGAAGATGCAAAGAGGGAACAGCTGAACTGAATGCGTACAGTCCTCTGGTAAGCTGACTTTCAGACTGATACCTGAAAACTGCCAATTGTGTTTGGTGTGTATGACCTGTTTAAAACCTGGCTGTCAGACACAATATTGTCAGAATGCAGGCCTGGAGGCAGTCACGCACTGCACCAGAGGGGAGGCTTGCTCCTTCCCCGCTTCCTGTGGACAGATGCATGTTCACGCTACAGACACATTTCGCAGGAACTGACACACATTTCCGAGGCACACTGCCGCTCGTGCCCCCCCGTCATTCATCCCTTCTGGATGAGCTCATTGGCTCCCTCTCCTCCCCTTGCCCTCTCTCCTACGCGTTCCCCTTCTGCCAAGCAGTTGGGGACAAACCAAGGACACTCCCACATTGGCCAGACTCGGAGTGACGCGGCGCCGTGGACACAGTGACGCCAGTGGAAACGAACGCAGGAGATCCCGGTTTGAAAGCCGTCCCCCCCCCTCCCGTGCCGCCTGCTCTGCCACCCTTGCCCGGCTGAAGGGGGGTGAATTTGTTACAATGCACCTGTGCCCCCTCGCAGATTAAAACCGACAGTAGGGAGCCTCTTCAGGCTGTCGAGGTCGGCGTCTGATACACATAGAAAGAAACACAAAAGCTAACGGCTAATGAGCCCTCTCCTGGGAATGGTGTAAAGATAGCTGGAACAACTTGGCACAGACAGATGGCTGTACTTAAAATGAATCCAGATCCCACACTCACCCTTAGCTGCCTTCAGATCCTGTTATCTGTATGGGGGTCATGTATTTTGCATTCCTATATTTGAAAACATTTCATTGTCTAAGCTGTATCAATGATGACTGTATATGGGTTTTGTGAGATTATAATAGATTTTATAATAATTAAATATGAACTATTACATATTAAAATAATATATTTATTATTAAAATCCATGATGCTGTTTGTCTACACAATATATTTATTTTTATATGCTCAATCCCCACAGGAAGTCTGCATGTGTAACTCAATCAGTCCCTTTGTCCCCATTGCTCTCTCCGGGCTGAGACTGGGCTCAGAATGGTCTCCATTGCCACCTGAGTCACTGGCAGATCATGTTTTTTAAACGACCAGCTTTAACAGTGATTTAAGGCAGGGAGGAAGACGCCCGCAGTACCAGCAGTGAGATTAATGGGCGGGGGCCCGTCGGCACGGTGACGCTTTGGCACAATCGCTCGGATCTCTGTCCCCAGCCTCTGCTCCTCATCCACTGTCTGTGCTCCTTTTTCCGGCTGTCTTAACTGACTTGTTGGGAAACCTTTCTGATCTGTGATTTCCTGTTCCTCCTGGGTATACCCAACAGGAGGCAGTGTGCCCTGACTCAGACGCTGGCATCCGTCTCGATCCCAGCTCCACCACCAGACTGCCGCTCATCTACCATACTTTGATCTGCTCTCCTGCGGGTACATTCATGTGTAGGAAAAAAAAAAAATGGGAAGAATTAAAAGAACTCCTACAAAAATGTGAGTAGAAGGGAGAATTTCAACTTTCAGTTTCAACTTATTAAAAAAAAGAAAAAGATGAATGATGTTGTTAAAAGAAAGAATGGGCACAGCTGGGAGAGTAATTCATTGCTGTGCTATAGTTTGAACTATATTCTATTGTTGTATTTTATCTTTGAACTGCTTATCCTGGCCAGAGATGTAGGGGAGCTGGAGCCAATCCCAGGCAGCATAGGGCACAAGGCTGGGGCACACCCTGTATGGGATGCCAGCCTGTCATAGGGCACGATCACACAGTGATATTTAAAGTCAAGCTAACAACACCAGTTAGCTTAATTGCGTGTCTTGGGACTGCAGAGTACCCACATGATAGCTGGTAACACTAGGAGAACATGCAGACGCCTGAGCTGAGATGGGATTCGAGCCTAAACCCCAGGATTCATGATGCATTGGTGCCACCCACTGAGTCACTGAGCGCCACCCTGTTATATATTATTTATCAGGCCAATTCTCATTGGCGGGAAAAAAAAACGCAAAATGCCATTAGGGAATATCACATCGCATGCAGGTATCTCTACTGGGTAGTGAAGAGTGGTATTGAAATGATGTCGCATAACCATAGCAAAGGGTGAGCTCTAATTATCTGCTTTGAGCTCAGCATCTTCCCCTGCATGGTGTGAGTGAACCGCATTTCAGTTTAATTTCCACAGGGCAGCACAGAGCGCCACACAGGCAATGACTGGCATAATTCCTGTTAGTGATATGTTTCTGTCCATATTTATTAATAAAATATTCTCAGCACGAGGGCTCATATCCCACATGGTGCTTTGAGTCTCATTCATTATTGCTGCCATTTTGGTTTACATCCGTGGCCATTTGTAGCTTAATGGCACAGTAGCTGCTAGTTAATGCAATTTATATCCGGAAAAATTGCTATCTGTATGAATAAATGCATCTTGTGGATTAACATTCTGGCACGTGCCTCTGGCACTTGTTTACTGCCCGTGAATTATTTCAGTCCCCTCAATTGGTTCGTAAAGCATAGCTCTGCTGCTTGAGAAAGGTTTCTGCCTGAAGTCAGGTGTAGGGCAGAGTAACAGAAAGCCATATGGTATAACGAGAGGTTTTTTTCCCCACAACTTCACACGATTGATTGTCAACATCTTGTGAATATTCATTATGATTAATACTATATAACACCACCCTCAGCTCTAATGTATTTTTTTACTACAAAGTAAAACTTCTGTTCAGGCAAAAAAAGTATTATTTAAAAAAAAAAAAAAAGACATTTTTTTGCAGTGGCACAGAGAACAATATGTTCCTGCCTGAATAACCTGGTAGAAGGAAAAGTGGAACACAGATAAATAATTAGCAATGTCACTATACTTTCAAGGGACAAAAAAAGCTATTGCAGTAAGATACCAAATATTAGTCAGTGCAAAACACATCCATCCATCCATCTTGTTCAATGTACTGGGGAAGCACAGACCCGGGAAGCAGAGGCAGAACTCGAGGTGTTGGGAGAGTACGGGGTTTACTCAAAGGAAAGACACGACAGGGAGACAACCACTTAACGTCAATGACCGGATTGGGGAAACATATGGACTAATGAACATGACTGGAAACAGCTGGTGACATTGGGATTCCACACGAGGTAGCAAAGGTGGTGTGGCACACAGGAGGTTCGGACGAGCAGGGCATGACAGAACCCCCCCAAAGGCGCACTCCGGGCACGCCTAACAGGACCGGGGGGGGGTGAAACCGGGGATGGCACAGGACCTGGAGAAACAAAAGCAAGAAAAATCAACGAAACAGGGGGAACAGCAGGGGCACACAAAACAGGGACAAGGAAACCCAGAGACTGGAACACAGAGAGGGACAATGAGGGGACAACCCCAGGGGACAAGCCAACAGGAGGAACAAAGAAGCCAGGAGGGAACAAAGGCGGAGTAATCAGACGAGGAGCAAACACAGGGGGCAAGGATGCGAGGGGAAACAGGAAGCCAGAGGGGACTGCAGGCGACCGCCAAGCAGCAGCCAGAGGAACCGCAGGCGACCGCCGAGCCAAAGCCAGGAGGACCGAAGGCGAGCCATGGGGCAGGGTGGGCAGGACCCTACCCCGGCGCAGGTGTCCTCTTCCTCTCTGGGAGACTGAGAGATGGGGACCTGGTCGGGATCTGCCGCTATGAGGTGCCAGTTGGGGTGACCCACCGTAGGGGTTCAGTGGGGCAGAAGCAGGAACCAGGGAATCAGGAGCAGGACTCGGGGGGTCAGGAGCAGGGTCCGGGGGATCAGGAACCAGGACTGGAAGTGCGTGGACCAGTGCGGGGAAGTCGGGGTAAAGGCAGCAAGTCGGTGGAGCATCAGTGGCGTCTTCTTGGAGAGTCCGGTTATTCTGTTACGTACTTAGGAAATACGGACCGAAGAAGCAGAGTCAGGACGTGACGTGTCGGGAGAGTATGGGGTTTAATCAAAAGAAAGACACGATTGGGAGATAACCACATAATGTCAATTACCAGACTGGGGAAACATACTGTAACGCGGACTTAAATACACAGGATTAATGAACATGAATGGAAACAGCTGGTGACATCGGGATTCCACACGAGGTAGCAAGGGGGGTGTGGCACACATCAGGATCGGACGAGCAGGGCATGACACATCTTTTGACCATTTACTTTGGAAGGATCATGTGAGGACTTGGAACCTATCCCAGGACATAAAGCAGGAATACAGTAAGCATTCTCAATCAAATATTTATATATAGCATGTTGAATAATATGAGTCTTGACCCTAATGTATCTCATGATCCCAGAAGATGGTCAATAGCTATCGATCCAGTTTCTATTTTCTTCCCTCCTGATGGTCATGATGGGTCACTTTCCATACCCATACCCAGGAGAGGTCATGAAATTTATAATAATAATGCTGATGCACTGCAGATCCACATCAACGCTTGGTAATTATTTTAGTGTTCACTGGTCATTTGTTTAAATCACTGCTTAATTCTATGGACAATGACCTAGTGATGATGACTGTACTGCCCTCATTTCCTATTTTATTAAGCTATTGCACCAATACAAAACTTATTCTAAATGGTAAATGGACAGCATTTATATAGCGCTTTTTTTCCAAAACGCTTTACAGTTATGCCTCACATTCACACACACATTCACACTCCGGTGGCGGAGGCTACCATGCAAGGCGCCAACCAGCTCACCGGGAGCAATTTGGGGTTCAGTGTCTTGCTCAAGGACACTTCGATGGGGTCAGGAGGACCCGGGGTTTGAACCTGCAACCCTCCGGTTGCCGAACGGTAGCACTACCTCCTGCACCACCATTATTATGTGAAAATAAATTGAGTCTTATTCCTAGCCAAATACCCCAAAAATATGAGTAACATCACAAAACAAGAAGCACTCTGTAAAGTCTTAAAACAGCCACAGAATAAATAATCCAGCTATCAGAAAGACACAGAGGAGGCTTTGAAAAACAACCTTTTGTACTTTCTACTGACCAGCTTTGTTTGGAGATAAAACTCCTGGGGTCTATACTACAAAGCGGGGTTACTGGCTTATCGGGGTAACTTGTAGGATTTAAGGTAGTCTGGGCAAAATGTAAGTGGATGAATATGAAGTCCATTTAAACTGTGATACCTTAAATCTGACAAGTTACCCCGATAAGCCAGTAACCTTGCTTCATAGTACAGGCCACTGGGCACTGTTCTTTTAAGAAAATCATATTGCCATGTCCACCTTACCCTCTGGTCTCCTCCGTGGCGTGACCCTAACAAGCTCACTCATTTGCCTGACTTCTCGTTTCTAATCCTCGTGTTAATCACTTCCAGCTGCCTCTCATTAGCTCCCTCGTTTGTTCCATATGTACGTCCTTCCCAGTCCTGTGTTCCCCACTCTGGTCATTGATGTCAAACCTTCTTGTTGCCTGTGCCCTTCCTTTTTCCCCTCCTCCCATTTTTGATCCCTTGTGATCCTGTTTATTTCACGTCTGTTTTTTTGAGTTCAATAAAACACCTTTGGATTCGCTGCCACGCCTGCCCTCAAGTCCTTCATCCCACAAGTTATGACAAATATCAGGTCAAAACTGGATTATGTTGCTCAGATTTTATTGTTTGAATGAAATGTCTGCCCTTGTGCATACACTGCAGTTTAGGGTAAAAGCTAATGCTATGGCCCATATGGTTTGCAATAGCTCTACACAAGATGATTACTGTGTGTAAATCATACTCTACCTCTACAGCCATTGCTCTACATTCACAACATTTTAGCTCCATGCTAAGTGAGGCTGATTACAAACATAAATTAAACAGAGTTAAGTAAATAACCAAAATTTTAGGCCTTAGATTGATTTGTTCATTAATGAATTTAGTGCTGGTGCATGATTAATCTGCCCTTTATGTCACATACACCTGCTGGGTTTTCAGTGATAAGGATACCCAATGTTTCTGACATAAGCCTTGTTAAAGGTCACACGATTATGTCTCTCTTTTTTATGTCCCAAATATTGTATGACCTTTTGTTTTATGAATGAATAAAAAAACGAGTAAAAAATATTTGTTTAAATCCAAGGAGTATATGATTAGTTATTATTAAGGAATTGGGAATCAGCAGTAATTAAATCCATCCCCTATCAATCAAAGCTTATCCCATTAAGATTGCTGTGATCCGGGACAATACGGAGCAGGCTCCAGCCCAGATGATGGGCACTCACACTTACACAATGGGCAATCATGGACCCATCTGCAATGTATGTCTCAGGAGCATGTTCTACATGCAGAGTTTCAAACTGAGACCCCGTAGGTGCGAAGCTGCAATACTATGCCTGCATAAAAATGAGAACAGAGGAGAATTCCTTTATTTTCATTGTACAGGTAGCAAGTGCAACGAAATTTCCATCTTCACATCATGTTCTCCTATGGGACTCACACAGACAGAAACTTGGAATCAGAGCACAGGGTTACAGTTATAAACATTCAAATATTACTCCAGCATTTTCTCCTACTTGATGAGCAATGTGCTGGATGGTACAATAATGCATTTTTCATGTGTTAATTTTACAAATGTTAAGCCTTAATTGCCTTTTCTTTTTGTATGAATTCTGCTTCAGTTTTTCCCTCAGAATATGCATGGAACCCATCTGAGGCATTAAGCTCCCATCTCCCACTCTATCTAGACTATCCTTTGCAGGAATGAATAGCTTTATGTTGTAATAATTAAGAAGCATTGTGCCTGAAACAGTTCATGCCACCTACCTGCAATGTTTTAAAATAGGGCTCAGTAAAAGAAAAAAAAAATAAATAAAATAGTCGAAACTGATTTCTGAGAGCTTAAAAAAGTCATTGATTATCATGTTACGTTCTTAGACAATCAGAAATCACAGTACAACCCACCTCCCCTTGCTGAAGGAAGCTGTGGAAGTGCACCCCAGAGAATAACATAAGGACATTGCAGTGACCAGTACAGATCCTTGACCTGAAATGTAGATTTGGAATGAATTGGAACTCAGAATTAGGTCAAAGCTAAGCGAAGGTGGTCCTTTTGGTAGCGGAGATAAAAGCTGAAGGTATACTGCTGCCCTAACACAAACAACCGATTATTCATGATGCATTTAATCAGTCATTAGGGTCAAGGGCAGACAGAATATGGATATCGGGCAATCAAGCACTCAGCCGAGGGCTATTTAATTAAGTAGTGACACATTATAATATGGAGCTGTGATCATGAATATTTCTAAAACGCTAAAAGGATAACACAAAAGTTATACGCTTTGTTTCTGAGTTTTACTTTGTAATCTATATTTTAATAAATGTAAGGAGAAAAATCATGTAATGAATTATTTATTGTCCTTTAGACATGAAAAAGCAGTCAGAGACTGATGTTAGCATACAGCTAACCCACTTTAGCGCCATGATGCTAATGCACTTCTTTAAACCTTGGGTTTGTCACCCATCTGTGTAATTTACCAGCCTCAGGGAGTCTTATTTCCTTAGAGAGTCACTGCTGTGTTTATTTTACACTAGATGGGATGAGCAAGGACATCAGGTTTACTGTATATTCTGTATATCTGCTGTGTCTTGCTTGCTGTAAACTGTCCAATGTTTGAGCAAGCAGCGCTAGACCACATGCAATGGCATGGAATGTGCTGGAACAGTAGAGCTCCTGCATAACAGAGTTTATGTATTTAGATTGCTACCCTGTATTAGATGGGAGCTAAAGATAATCCCCTTCTGAGTGTCTGTTCTCAGTAACCAGTCTCTCTCCAACAAAGTATGCCTGATACACTTGCAAATATTTGAGGTCTAGTGCCAATTTGGCAGACTTTGTTGTAGTATGTCACGTGAAAAAGTATGGATATCTACCCAACAAACCGTTCAGGATAGATTCAGCTCTTGGAGAAGTGAAATTCAGGACCTTTTTAGCTGGCTTTCAGGTGCCTGGTTTCATTTCATTTCCAGGCGTCTTTGAAGTCTGAGCCAGCTGTATAATGGCGTGAGTCATTTGGCTGCACAAGTTGCGTCTGCATAACCAAAATAACCCAGCCAGCGAGGCTGATACGTCAGGAGCCAAACTGACGCACACACAGGAAGCTACCGGGAGATTCCAAAACACATTAACAACATTAATATGGTGGACCTGGCAATGTCTGCTATGAGGAAAATGTCTCTCATAAAAATTTCCTTCTGTTTTACTTCTTTTACCCTTCTCTGAGTTGTCTTTTGTCTGAACTAAGAGAAAGATATATTGTAGACATTTAATCCCAAGTGGATGATATTGGAAAAGTTCATTCTGAATTTTCTGAACCTTACACAACCATCATGCATTTTTTTTTAAAGAAATGTACTTGGAAAACAAGCAAATTGAGCTTGCATCTTACCATCCTAGTAGTGCAGCCGTAATGTGGGAAATGATCTCATTGTCTCATTGAGACAGCTAACAGTTAAATGCTCACACAGCTAGGGTGATATATCCAATTATCATATTAAAACAGTGCCTAATTAAGGGTTCATTCAAGGGTTGTTTTTTTTCTAACAAACTGTGACCTTGAACTTGAAGTTGTGGTTTAATACAATGAAACAGGATACAGTGATCCCCGCCTATCGTGGAATATGCGTTTCAGACCTATCAGTGAAAATCCGCGATATAGAAAGATCATATAAATAAACATTTTTTTATAGTTTAAGCCTTAAAAGCCTTTTATAGTTTTAGCCTTAAAATACCCCTCCCACATGCTTTAAACACATGCAAACGTATTAAAACAACACATATGTTATGTGGATGTCGGGCTAAGGATATGAGTAGCATAATAATAATAATAATAATAATATGTACAGTTAGGTGCATATATATTTCGACACTGACATAAGTTTTACTATTTTACCTGTTTACTGAAATGCATTCCAATTGAAGTTATACAATGGGCTTGGACATAAAGTGCACACTGTCAGATTTCATTTTCGGGTTTCTACATTTAAATTGGATGAAGGGTTTAGGAGTTTCAGCTCATTAACATCATTGCCACCCTCTTTTTAAAGGGGCCAAAAGTAATTGGACAATTCACTTAGAAGCTATTTCATGGACAGGTGTGGGCAATTTCTTTGTTCTTTCATTATCAATTAAGCAGATAGAAGGCGTGTAGTTGATTTGAGGTGTTTTGTTTGCATTTGGAAGATTGAGGTGTGAACATACAACATGTGGTCAAAGGAGCTCAGTATGCAGGTGAAACAGGCCATCCTTAGGCTGCGAAAAAAAAAAAAAGAATTTGAGAAATTGCCACAACAATAGGAGTGGCAAAAACCACAGTTTGGTACATCCTGAGAAAGAAAGAAAGCTTTGGTGAACTCAGCAACACAAAAAGGTCTGGACGTCTACAGCAGACAACAGTGGTGGATGATGGCGAAATCATTTCCATGGTGAAGAGAAATCCCTTCGTAACAGACAACCAAGTGAACAACACTCTCCAGGAGGTAGGCGTATCAA
>JAODLC010000100.1:21174955-21201047 GCA_026781145.1 Hippopotamyrus pictus | reverse complement strand
GTTATCCAGAGTGTCATGAGGTGACAGCGCTTAGTTATCCAGAGATTGTCATGGGGTGACTGCGCTTAGTTATCCAGTGTCATGGGGTGACTGCGCTTAGGTATCCAGAGTATCATGGGGTGACAGCGCTTAGTTATCCAGAGTGTCATGGGGTGACAGCGCTTAGTTATCCAGAGTGTCATGGGGTGACAGCGCTTAGTTATCCAGAGTGTCATGAGGTGACAGCGCTTAGTTATCCAGAGTGTCATGGGGTGACAGCGCTTAGTTATCCAGAGTGTCATGGGGTGACAGCGCTTAGCATAATTTGCATGTGTTCCTGGTGGTGTTGTGGGATTTCCTCTGGGTTCTCCAGTTTCTCCCCACAAAAACTGCTTAAGTGAACTGGAACTGGCAAACTGTTGATGTAAATGGGGAGGGAAACCCCATCCTGGGCTGTTTGCTGACTTGTGCCTGTTGTTTTCAGGTTAGGCCCCAGACCCCTGCAACCCTACTTCAGACCAATGGGAATGGAAAATGGATGGATGGATGGATGGATGATCAGATAAATATTAACAATAAAATTTACACCTGCAGCCAATCAGTATTACTGTGGTTACTGCTTCCCTGCTCTGTCTGCAACTTGGTGGTGGTGGTGGCATTCTGGGTTCAGATTGCTTTCAATTCAATACAATTTATTTTTATATAGTGCCTTTCACAGCATGCACCTCAAGGCACTTTACATGGGTGTGTTGTGATACATTCCTGCATCATTTACAGTATACAGAATAAGTCAAGAACAGGGAATGCAGAAGACAAAGAAATGAAAGAAAGAAAGCCATCAATAAGTCAGTTCTCCATGCCGGCCGATGTGGGGGGGGGCAATTAAAGGCTGCACCCCTGATGTTACAGTTTGTAAGTCACACCCATGACTGGGCACCATCCGGACCTGTGTGAAGTACGGCAGAGAGTAGTCAGAACCTGTATAGTAGATAAAAATACAATGAACAGCAGCACCAACAGCCATGGTTACGGTGTGTTATGTGTTCAGTCGCGGCTAAGCGAAACTGAAGTAAAAGGTCTTCAGTTGAGATGGTATCCTGAACGTGAGCTGGTAAACTGGTCCACAATCTTGGGGCCCCACAGCAGAAGGTTTTACTGCCAAATGTTACATTATTTATATGTGGAATGACCAGGAAGCCTGAATTGTAATGATGAGGATGATGATGATGATTTTATTGATCCCCATGGGGACATTCCTCTTCATGCCATCTCACTGCCAGGTGAGAGCAAGCTTGGCAGCAACGGGCAGCCACCCATAGCAGCACCCAGGGACCAGCAACCTTCCAGTCCCAGGCGCGGAGGCTAAGCCCACTGAGCCGCACGCTGCCCCTGTAAGTGGAGAGGACAGCGTGGCCTGTGAACTTGAAGTAGTTCTGTTATGCAGGTAGGTGGTAGGCCATTAAGTGTCTTACATGTCAGTAGGAGAACTTTGAAGTTAGACCAGAACCTAACCGGAAGCAAGTATAGGGAACTAAGACAGTTACAGTGTGTGTTCAAACTTCCTGCTCCTGGTGACAATTCAAGCCACTACATTTTGAATACGCTGCAAGGTGTTTTATGTGGCTCCCAGATAACAGAGAATTACAGAAGTCTAACCTACTGTATACAAAGGCATGTATCAATTTCTCAATGTCAAGAATAGTAAGGGAATGTCATAGTTTGGCAATGTTTCTGCATCCACGTGCGATTTGAATGAGAGGTTTGTATCCAAGATGACACCTAAATTATGCGCTGAGCTGCTTGAGGGAGACGTTCAGCCCTTTGGAGTGGAGTGTGGAGATTATAAAATTCCTATCTGCAGCCCCGCCTCCAAAGAACAGAACCTTGGTTTTCTGAGCGTTTAGTCACAAAAAGTTTTCACTCATCTAGGTCTTAACGTAGTTAAAGCAATTAGCTAAAGTGACAATAGATCAAGTTCAATAGGTGTAACTGAAATGTATATTTGAGTGTCGTTGACATAGGAGTGATAATTACCATAATGTTTTCTCTCTATGTTACCAAAAAGCAGCATACTGTATAGACAGAGAGTAAAATAAGCCTAAGAACTGATCCCTGTGGTATTCCATAATTTACCAATGACATTGATGATGGACTGCAGTTATCGGACAATTGAACACATTGATACTGATTAGTCAAATAGGATGTAAATCATTCAGTATCATTCATTCAGCACCATTCATTCAATACCATTCATTCAGTATCATTCCACACAACCTGACATTTAAGTCTATGTAAAAGAGGAAATTGGTCAACCATGTCAAAGGCCACACTAAGGTCTAGATGCATGAACACAGCTGCACTGTCAGCATCAGTCGCCATCATTCTGTCATGTACGGCTTTAGTTCACACAGATTCAGTGCTGTGTCCCTGATGGAAGTTTGACTGGAATCTATCCAGTATGCTGTGTGTTTCCAAGTATGCGTGAAGCTGAGTAGCAGCTATCTTCTCCAGAACTTTTGACAAAAATACTACGTTAGAGATTGGTCTGTAATTGCTGAGCTCCTGTGGATCCAAACTTGGCTTCTTCAGGAGTGGCCTGATTACTGCTACTTTAAGTTGGTCAGAAACATCACCTGATAAGAGGGACACATTCATTATGACAGGTCTTGCCAGAACTACCAAGGATTCTTTATGAAGCTTAGTGGGGATTGGGTTAACTCAAAAACATTAAGGGAATGTGCATGTTGTGTTTGCAACAGAGTTATTTGTGAGCTATTTGAACATGTTTGAAGTATAATGCTTGTAATTTTATCGTTAAAGAAGTACTTAAAATGTTTATTACCAATATTACTGAGTAGCAGAGGTTCAGCCTTATTTGTTAGATGAGCTATTGTTTTAAAAAGGTAATGAGGGTAAATTCTATTGCCATCAATAAGGTTAGAATAACAGGCTGAACGTGCCCTACAAAGGGCTTGCCTGTATTGCTGCAGGCTGGCGGACAATGCCGACTTGAACACCTCTAACCCCATAGATATTCATTTGCACCTAGTTTCTTTGGCTTGGAAATTTGGATTGGTCCTGCTAGCGTTTGTTTGACCTTTTCCTAGTTCTCTGGTGCGTTGAAATTCTTTGCATAGCTCCTGCTCTGAGACTACTTACACTTGTTACTAATTACTCATTGTAAGTTCAGCCTAGCTGCACTTACACCTAAGTGAGCTCCTTGACAGCTGTTAGTCTTTGATGTATTATATGCCTCATTTGTACTTTGCTTTGGACAAAGGCATCTGCTAAATGTAGATGTCACTGTCCAGCTTAGCGTCCTTGATAGAGTTTGCTGGACAGCTGGCCTGTGGATCCGCAGCCTTGTTCCCGGTTACTCCCATGCAGAAAAGTTGCTAACAATCTTGGAACCAATCAACTGTATGGTTCCTGCTATGTAAGTAGCTAACGGCTAAGGTTTTGGCAAACACGCTCCAGCTTGGCACTTGTCTCTAGCTCGGGTTGATTTGTGAAGTTTGCATGTTCTCCCTATCTCACATGGAATTCCTCCTGCAGGCCCAAGACATGCTATTAGGCTAATAGGTTTCTCTAAATTACCCCAATTGTGTGTATATTGCTGCGACGGACTGGAATCCCTTGGGATATACCCCTGCCTTGTGACCTGTGCTACCTGGGATAGGCTCCATGCCCCTTTGACCCCATCCAGGACAAAGGTTTAGAAGATGGTTGGATATACGGAAAAAAGTGTGGCAGTATATAGCGACCGGCTCTTCAGGAAGAATGCATTAATTAATGTCTCTTAATCACAGATAAAATCATTCATCACTCTCTGAAATCTTGCCCTTTTTTGATCACCCTTCATTGTTGTTCAACAATTGGTTTTTATGCAATTTTGTTAACTTACCCATTTGATCTGAACACACTGAGCAAAATCAAACGAAATCTGTCAGCATGGACTGCACCAGCTGCATGCATCCTGTTTCATCCCATTTTGCACTGCAGATTTCACTGCATGAAAGATCAGAAGCAAACAACATTAGGCCAAGGTAACTCATTTATAACACCATAGAATTATGTATGCACCTACAATGACTATTAAATGCTAGTCTTGGCGGGCCTAGATCACCTTGTGAAAAACTGCTGAAATGCAGCTTGATGCTCCTGACATAAAAATATCCAGGCTCTACTTACATTGCCTGCTGTTCTCCACCAGAAAGAGATTAGATCTGTAAGTAAAGAGCTACTAAAATTGAAATAGCGCCCTTCTTGATGAGTAATCTTACTGAAAAATTGGAATGGACAAAGGGATATCTTCTATAACTGCTTTCAGCCAAAATATATGAGGGTTACAGTAACTTATGAAACCATTACATATAGAAATATCTTTTAAAAAACCCCCCACCAATCCAACACCATTTAACAGGGGTACTTTTTGGTCCCAGTTTCTGTGAGCTTTATTCGCTTGGCTGTAGATCACTTCCTACAGGCTGTTAATTCCCCAGATTTATTTAGCAAAGAACAAAATATTCCTGCCAAAGCAAACATCTAAGTCAAACATAAACACTGTTCTTAAAAAATACCTGATACTGAACTATAATATCTGATGTATTAATTATAATATGAATGTACTACCTGTAGCTAACAGCAGCTATAGATCACGCCAAATATAAGCTTAATCCTGTTTTTAGCTACCAGTAACTGCAGTAGTTTCAGAACTGGAAAAAAACACTTTAGTGTAACAGAGTTTGCTAGAAAGGGCCCTGTGTGTGTCTTTTTTAACATATTAACTGAACTGGCTTCTGCGCTTCATACCGCAGTTTATGTGCATAACGTACTGGATGAAAACAAATGCATGCAGACAGCCAGCAGTCATGGGCCGAGAGAGACCTCACGCAACGTGTTAGACTCATATTGTCATTGGCAGCAACAGTCCATGGTGAAACATCTGTTTAGCTGCTTGGAGGGCCTCCTGTCATATACAGTCAACCTTAACATGTCGGAAAATACTACTGCCACTTCAGCGGCAGACTTTAAAATGCTGTCAAAATGCAAATACACAAGTACGGCTAGGAAGCAACTGTCAGTGAAGGGAGCAACGTTACAGATTCTGCAGGCAGCCACTTCTCAAGGAGAAATCTGATTAATAATGGATATCTTGGGAACATCCGAAGATGGGATCGGTGAATCCAAGGCGCACTTTCACACAGAAAGTTTGCAAGATATAACTGCAGGGGCCTCTTTATCTAAAACATGGACTGAATTCTTGTAACACGACATTACAAAAAGGGGGGAGGCGAATTTCACTTTTTAAATATCAGCTTTAATTCTGGTCTTTTTCGAGTGACACGTAGAGTAAGGAAAAATGACACATATTCAAGTACAGTACACAAATTTGAATTCTTAGGCTAAGAGACTTAGAGATTTTTTTGTAATATGTGTGGATGGGCAGAGTAAATGTCCATTATATACAGTACATCATAGATATTCATACAAAGGGGGAAAAAAACAAGCTGAGCTGGTACAAGTAGGACAACTGAGGTAAACAGTAGCATAGTTCAACTACTTCTGTCATCTACATTATTGCACTATTTGAAAACATAAAGCCCTAAGGCAGAAATAGTCACTATTCCTAAAATCCTGCGTGAACGTGATTGGACAAGAGCAGCTGACCTACAAAACTGCATTCATGTCAATGGGACAAAATAAAACTATGAAGGACATGCAGAGTGAAAACATGGCAGGAAATGATGAAACATGAAAACTAACCCTTTTTGTCTCTTAAAAAGCTAAGAATAGACGCTAAAAACATACTTGCAAGTTTCAATTGTCTATGTTTCCTGGAACACCAAACACGTCACATTTCAGCGTGTTCCATTTTCCGTGTAAACGTCACGTCTTGCTCTTGCGGTTTGGCGTCACGCTATATGTTTTTATGCTACAATGTGAGGCTGAAATCAGTGGTCTGCAGACTGCAGGTTGAAGTAGTGGCTGGGATACTCAGATTGAAGCCTGAAGTGATTTTGCTGAGGACTCTCCAAAATGTAGTTGCACGTATCATCTGGCCTGGCTGATGAATGGTTGATTACTCATAGAGTGGAATGTGTGATGAGCCACGACGATGTGAGCCAGTGCGCTTCACAGCCCTACAACTTGCATGAAACAGCTGATGGCGGAACATTGACGAGTAATAAATCCAAGTGCTTCTTGTCCAATCACAACCTTGCATTACGGTTCCTGTCTACTAGAAAAAAATGTTTTCAGTTTTGTCCTATTTTTTGCTACATACAGTAAAGTTTACTAAACAGCAGCCCCTTAGCCTTAGACCCATCCCTCCCCCATTTCAAGTTACCCACATGTTCTACTTCTAAATAGATTCCGGCAGAGAATTCACTGGACGAGGTGCTCTAGATCATCTTTCCGGTGCATGCTGGGAAGGTTCTACTACCGAGTGGGTGAAATTCCAAAAGGTAATTGAAAGCCGGCCAATGAGCAGTCAGTTAAATTCTAAATGTCAGATATGACTGAAGAATTTCTACCTGTATATTCTAGGTATGAAACCGTAGCTATACTACCCGATATGCTACTGGGGATTGATATGGTGCAGCCGACCACAGAGATACCCTCAAACGTAAATGGAAAAGATGGGAAATATTATAAGTAGATGTACGAGATGAAAACATTCATAATGACAGCAACTTTAAAAAAAAAAAAACATTTGATCAATAGGCTGGCGCACAATGTAGCACAAAGTGTCGCAAATGATCAGTGCGGAAGGCAGCTGAGGCTGCTGACTTGGAGCACATGGCAGCTTGATGTGCCTTTGTTATTTCGGGAAGCGGTGAGCAGGCAGTGGACTGATGATGTAAAACAATGGCAACTCTATGCAACATCGGTCCCTACAGTAATAGATTGTGCTTCACCGTTCATGTCGAAGTCGTCATTACTAAAAGGGAGTCCGTTCCTCACACCTCATTCGCGCTCTCTCGCGCAAACACGCGCGCGCGCACACAGCGACGGCCTGCTTTTTAACAGACGGGAAGCAGCAGAGAGGCGCTGTTTCAGAGTAATGTTTACAGGACTGACACATACTTTCTATATTGGAAGATGCGAAACCTTCAGCACCACTTCTCTACGGCAACGGGGTTCGTGTACCAAGGCTACTCGCTGAACGGGGGGCGTCTGAGAGCCCGTTTCCTTTCTCGGAGAGTAATTAAATGAAGGCAGAACTTCAAAAGGCTACGTAGAAAAACTCTAGAACAGGAAGTCTGCCCCTGAGTGCAGTCCTGAGATTACTTATACATTATCACAGAGTCTTTTTCCTCAGCCCAGGTCCTTGGGCATACGTAAGACACGGTTTGAAAACGCACTTAAGAAAAAAAGGAGCCATTTCGAGTGTGCTATTCAGGGTTCCAGCCTCGCGCCTCCTCGGAAGGTTTCGGCTCCGACTGCATTCCCTTGTACAAAAGTCCCTCTCGGCGGTCGGTTAATCCGCAGTCGGCGGATGTCGGGAGCTCGATTCGGGTCGACGTGCCCCTGGGATCACTGGCCCTCGCGGATCCTGACGAACAACGGTAGGCAGATCCGGGCCTCTTCAGGGAACACGGAGGAAAAGGAACGGAAGATCCCTTAAAACTCTCTAACGAAGTGTAGACATGAGTTCTTTAAAGGTTCCCTTTGATCAGCACTTTGCAGGAAATCGGTCCAGGGCAAAGGAGGGGGGAGAGGGTGATAATAAAAGAGGGTGAGGAACGGCGTGCCGCTGACCCCGAGCTCGCTGTTGTGCAAACGGTATCATGAGATACTATACTCTGCCTGTCATACTTCAGACGCAAAGCCCTTTTAAAACCAAGCGAGTCCGATACCAGCTTCACGTAACCTTGGGAAGTTGTGCACGATAAATACTTTTTTCTGTCTTGTCCTTGAAGGGAAAGGTTTAAAACTGAATGTAAAGAACTGATCTCCCCGGTGTAAGGGATAGAGAGGCCAGCCGTTGGGATGACTACGGGTTTCAGGGTTGGGGGGTGCCGGGGCTTGTAGGGCTGGGCTGGAGGTTAGAACGTGTGGCCTGGTGTGTCCATCACACGCAGATCTCGATCGCCGTGGCCATCACCATCTGGCCTTTTCCCTTCTCTTGCCTCCCAGGGGACTGGTGCAACCCGGAGTCGGATCGGGCGGAGCTGGGATCCGACGGAACACTGCGTTTAAGAGGCGCCGGTCGCAGGCAGGCGGTGGAGGGCGGCGTGGAGGCCTCGGGGTGCCGGAGGCCGGGCCGCGGGCCCGTGGAACCGCTGGGGCCGGCTGGCACAGTACGTTCGGCCCTCTTGCCCCGGCAGGAAGTGCGCCTCCGGAGGGCGCTCATCAGCTCATACTTGATGAAGTGGAACACGTCCTTGACGGAGCAGCGCTTCTCGGGCTCGACGGCGAGCAGCCGCTGGAACATGCGCAGCGCGTCGTCCGTGAAGCGGCGCCACTGCGACGGGAAGACGCCCGGGCGGCAGGGGCCGCGCTGCCAGCGCAGGAACTCGTCGTAGAAGGCGTCGGACGGCAGAGCCGCCTCCCAGGGGAAGTTGCCGGTCAGCATGCAGAAGATGAGCACGCCGAAGGCCCAGATGTCCAGGCTGCAGTCCACCAGGAAGCCCTCGCTGCGGCTGGCCTGGCACACCTCAGGCGCCGTGTAGGGGATGGTGCCGCTGATACGCTTCACCCGGCAGCCGACGCGGCGCGTCATGCCGAAGTCGGCCAGCTTGACGCGCCGGCACTCGCGGTCGAAGAGGAGCACGTTCTCGGGCTTGACGTCGCGGTGCACCAGGCTCTTGCTGTGCATGAAGTCCAGGGCGAGGCCCAGCTGCTGGATGCAACGCTTCACCATCTCCTCAGGGAGGCCCACCTGAAGGACAGAGGGGCAGCTTTTCAGTCGCATGACATTCAGCACAGCCTCGTTCTGACAGTGACAGGGTGGCCATTTGCTGATAGGTGAACCGGCTTCTTAGCCTGGCCGTAGTGAGCGACTGTGCGTGTGCGTGTGCGTGTGTGTCTGCACTGTCATGGACCGGCTTCCCGTTTAGGGTGTTCCCCTGTCATGGGTCTTAAGCTGTTTTGGATGGACTCCAAACTCACAAATACACAGTACTGCACAAAAGTCTTCAAAGAAAATGTTTCAAGCTATTTATCTGTGTAGTAAGTATATATTTGCTGAGGGAAAGCCACAATTTAACATGAGAATATATGCAAATGAATAGTACCGCTACAAAAAATAGCAAGAATTTCTTCTGTTCTCCAAAACGTTCCTAAGGAAATTCAATTCCCAAACCTCTCCTCAGGGGCACCCCAGCCATTCCATGTTACGTTTCACCATATTTAACTCAATCAGTTAAATAACTTGATGAGGTACTGATTAGATAAACTTGGTATGCTAGTGGTAAAATACCAGGTCACATTAGGTTTTAAAATGGCTAAGCGAACACCCTTTGGCAGATATGAAATCGTAGTTTTACAACAACAAAAAGATCATTCAGACATAGTTTTCTTTTGCACAGTACTGTATATTGTTATACATAATTTGATGATCATGTCCAAGTATTGAAAATAGTGAAACCAAAGAATCTGAGTAGGCTATTGTACTGTTTTACATTACTGCTCCATCATTGTCATGACTTTACAATCTGTTAGGATGGATGGATGGATTTCCTGTTATTACTGGCATGGATCAATAATTGATATACAGAGAATCCCCACCCCTAACAATATTAAGTGAATTGATTAAGTTAACGAAACATTCTGCAGAGCTGGCAGAGCTCAACGGGACAGGGCCGTACATCACGATGACCCATGGCGAGTCTGGTCCCCGGACCCCAATTACAAAGCTATCTAATAGACAGACTTTCATTCCAAGATAAAGTCCAAATCTGAGCATGCCTGTTAAGCTAAGGTATGAAACGGCCCTTCTACAGAGATATCGCGGCCTAGGTGTCAGCAGATAAGCTCTTGCCGACAGATACCTGCGGGGGAATGATGTCGAAGAGGTCTCCGGCGGGCGCGAACTCCTGGCCGAAGACGTAGCTGTCCTCTGTCTCAAAGAGCACGTCAAGCACGTTGATGATGAAGGGGCTGCAGCTGAGGTTGTTCGTGATGGTGTACTCACGCAGGAAGCTCTTCAACTTCGTCTTGTTCTTGTTGACAAATTTCAGTGCCAGTTTTGTTCCTGAAAAACCACACACACACACACACGCACACACACACATACGCACAGCAAGGTTAATGCTGAAAATGCAGCCCATTACCCCAAAGACTCTTTTGACCACACTTAGCATATGTAAATTTAAAAAGTCATAGATGTGTCAAGTTCCTTATTAAACGCTATTTAAGTGTTTAACCCATGCTTTGTCCTCAATGCACCGCAGAAACATACCTATTAACAGAGCTGGATTTTCGGCTGAAACAATTTGGTTTGAGTGCCTTGCTCAAGGGCAGGATCAGGGGGACCATATCCTTAAGCGCTGCACCCCCTACTGGTCAGTACACACCCAGCCTCTGTTTTCTTGAGGAATAAAACACTAGTATTCTTGCAGACTTCCCACCCATCTGATTCTAGGAACTGGGATGGGGGTGGATTTGCTCCCCTGTCAGCTGCTGCTTTGGTTGTCTGTGGCTTATTTGCAGCAGCTAATGAAGCAGGCAGCTGTTCATAAGCGGTGCTGGCAGCGTGACAGCAGTTCGGCTCCCGTCAGCCATGCGATCCCCGCACACGCCACCACGGCCTCCATTCCGCTTAGGATTCAGCGCACTATGTGCGACGCCCCGTCCGTCCGCTTAAATCCACGGAGGACACATTACAGTACATACATACACTGACCATAATTCAGTATAACGAGGCTTCCCCTTGGATGGAACAGGAAAGGCAGAAGAAGCGCTCCCTGTTCCCCAGGAGGCCGTGCCTACCCTGTGTGCGGTGAGCCACCAGGTCCACCTTGCCATACGTGCCCTTTCCCAGTTCACGGATGTGCTCGTAGTGCTTGTGGATGTCGGCGCTGGACAGCGAGTTGATGGCTAGGGCCTGCATGTCCTCCACAGGAACCCCACAGCAGCCCATCTTCCCAATGGGTGACCCCCCCGGACAGCCACCTCCTTCGGCCGGATACAGGGTCACCTTGGCACTGCGTTAAAAAAAAAAAAAAAAAAAAAAAAAGACAACCTGCTCATCCTTCCGTGTTTCCGTCATTTGCCCCCAAACCTCTGGCGGCCATCTTGCTCAAACTCAACACGCGAAGATTAATATATTACAAAACCCCTGTAAATGGTTTTACAAAAATTTTATATGATGGGAAAATAAATACAATCGAGCTTTTCAAAAATTGATAAAACAAGAAACAAACACCTGAAAGCCACCATATCTACAGTACATTTCAAAGCTATGAATATCAATTGTATACAGAACACCTCTTCATGTTAAAAATAAAATGTAAATGACCTGGTTTCTTATGTTTAAAAATATCATAGCCCTCTCCTGCACATGAGGCGAAGACTTTAGCAGCATATATGTCACCGCTCAGCCTCTCCTACGAGGCTTCATGCAGTGCAAGATGACGCGTGCAACATAAAAATCACTGGCGCTACGCAGCAAGTAAAAGTGGGAGTATCACCTCCAAAAAAGAAATGCCAACCAATTTCCTTTCACAAACTCGCTTAAACGGTGTTTTGCGCGGAATAAAGGATGCACAGACATGATAATCGGTCTGAGGATGGGAGGCTGAAGTGATATGGCACCTATGGTGATGTCCTGCTCAACGGGTTCCGACTGCGTGTTGCTAGGGAAGACCTGCGGTATCGCGGGCCATCCTGGCACCTCACACAGGTTTGGAGGCTCTGTGTGTGGAGTTTGCATTTCTGCCCACATCACAGCAGGACAGACTGACACTCACGCTTTCAGATTGTCAAGCTCATGTAAGAAATCTTGCGGCAAATCTATATTATTCCATTATAGACGCGTAAATGTGCGTGCATGTGTGTCATGAATTGAAAATCTCAGTTCAGCCAACTGACCACAGGGTCACAGGGTGCCCTGGTTTTTATCACAGGGTGCCCTGGTTTTTTCCAAAGACTTGCAGGACAATTGGCACTTTTGAACTGCCTGTAGTGTGAGAGTAAATGCACCCCAAGATGGACTAGAAACCCCACGTGACCCCGACCAGGATAAGCGATGGATGGATTGTCTTCTGTTTGTAGGCATATATAACCATCTACTGATCTACTCTTTCCAGCTAGTGTCTTCTGTTTGAAGGCACTAGCTGGAAAGAGTAGATCAGTAGATGGTTATACTATTATACATACACTATTAAGAAGACCAGACGCCAGAGATTGCAGAAACGAATGCAGTTAGCATACAGTAGTAAAAGGCACAGATGCCCTGCTTAAGAGGGAAAATGCATAAATAAACCAAAAATTCATGTTTGCACAAGAAATGTGACTGCATGAGACTCATGTATTATTAATGAGCATGAAGCAGGGCATGAAGGGAGTGTTCGTTTCGATTTACCTCTGAAGCCTAGAGGTTGTTTTGATATTAATGACTGCATTTCCAATGGATTTTGGATGCTGAAAGGCGTGTCTTACACCCCGATCAGAGGAGATAAATAAACAGCATTCTAAGGTCACAGGAAGCTCTGAAAGCCATGCAAAAGGACCAGCTCGGTCTTTCGCTCTCAGGGGCCCACTGCCCATTGACTAGCTTGCCTAAAAGACTATTAGCCAGTTTCCCTATTGTCTGTGCGTCTGTGAATTGAACATAGTTTTCCTGATTCATTCATTCAGAACCAAAAGTGTTTCCGAAGTAAAGCCTGAACATCCTTAATCTGAAGTTCCCATCCACCTTATTTTAGAACATTGAAGGGGTGGTTTAAACATGTCAAATATGCCACTGAAGATACCTCTATTCCTGTATAGTCAGGTACTTCTATTTATATGTAGCGAGTGAAATATGACCAATGAAATTGGTCACCTTCTTTGGGCAATCCGACATTGGTGTGGCTTTTCAACAGCAGTCCTGTTGCCATGAAAACAGCCGTAATTCGTGTCGCTGTCAGAGCCTCAGAGGATGCGGGATCCAGGCCTTCATTACGAGCCCGAGCATGTCGGCCCAATTTGGGAACCGCACTGATAAACAGAACGCTTCCTCTGACAAACAGAAAGGCTCTCACGTCAGGTCCCTGCAATACAATAAAAACCTGTTATTTTTACATTTTTTCGGTCCCACAAGGGGAGATTCGATTTTATAAAAATCTGTGACTGTAACCAAAAAAGATTTGTATTTTGTTTAGTTACTTGTGGTTAAGGTTGTTATAGACGGGATTAGGGATTTTCCAAGGAAATGAATAGACGGTCCCCACAAAGATATGAGTACAGATCTGTGTGTGCGGGTGTGTGTGTCTGTGTCCCTTACTCCAAGCCTTGTTCCATTTCATGATCATTCACTGTATGTGTGTTTATGGAAATGGATGAATTTAATATATTTTTGCATGTAATTTCATGATAAAAGCCAAAGACTGCATTAATATGTCTGCTCTGTCAACGTCAAGCCTTTAGTACTTGTTCGACATCTTTACCCATTTGTGTGTCCGCACACTACCACAGTCCTATTCGCTGGCATTCGAGTTTAATCTCCCGTGGCCCTGCAGAGGATCTTCAAAGCCCTGTACAAGCTTACTAAATCACCACCATCACCCCAGATACCTGATGATTCCTGGTGATCCACACCATGGTGTTCAAAGAAGAAAGTGAAAGGGTCTTTAAACTGGCTTCAATCAGTACTTCTGGCTCATGGAGCACTTTCCCACAATCCCCTTCTGCTGTGATTACCCTGAATCCCAGGGTACAGGAGCAGAACAGCACTGAGAACCCGACTAATTCACTATAACCTGTACGGCTTGATTTGAGCAGTGGGGGGGAGGGGTGCTAGTGCTTTTGAATAAATTCTGCACACCCGTCACCGTGAACATGGCATCATCTCGTTAAAGAAGCCAGTCAGTATACATGCAACCAAACGGCAGGTGGTCTCCGCTAAGTGACCTTTTGAAGTTGATGCTGAGACGCGGTGGGATACCAGAAGACGACATTACGGATGCTACGAATTCTAAAAGACTTCCGTTCAACAAAATTCAAGTGATCAATACACATCCAGCATAAACACAGTGCATATGCTCAAACAGAAACAGAAACAGAAATAAATTAGTTATTTTTTAAAGTGGTCACCTTCTCCGACACTGGGCTTAGAGAAGGTAGGTTTTATTGTGGCAATGAAGGATAAACCTCTAAGCAGTCCTAAGCAATATCTAGACTAAATTTATCCTTGTCAAAAATGTAGCAGTATAAAAACAAAAAAAAAAATTGCTCATAAATTTATTTATTTGTTTCATTGTTTATCAGTCTTATACCCTATTTTTTACCATTCACAGGTAGTAAGATTATTATTATTTTTTGTGACACACACAGATAATACTACTCTTGTGTGTTCAGAAATATTACGCATGTTTTGACACTTTCTATTAAATTGTATTGGGTAAAACTGCATGTATACAGATACAGACTCTCCACCTGTGAATAGCTGAGAAACTTGCATGACTGACGAACAGCACGCTGTGAAGCAGATGTGTTTTGCAGGCCACAGCAGTCTGCGCTTGTCAGGCATCCCAGTATCAATGTGAAGGGACCAATAGTCCGCTTTGCACTCTTGAGCCATACCAGAAATATCCGTACTTCTGGTTCTCTGTGTTATTCCAAAGAATCGTGACAGAATATGCGTGTTTTGGCTCTGCGTAATACCAGCAATTATCTGAAAAGACACCGCCTTCTACTGGACCAGTATCACATGGTATTCAATTGACCATTATGCTATAATTTAATTTCCTTTATTTACTGATGCTAATTGTATTTCTCCGTTCACAACAGATGTTTTCAAATCATGATGTAAATGATGGGTTATTTTGAAGTGCACAATATTTGGGAAGGTGTTACTGGGATCTTTCTCTCACTACCTTATCTGTAATGTCAAAAAAGGCCTAATTCCATTTTTAAATACTATTTTGATATCACTGCTTGCCTTCTTTCTTATATTCAGAAGACTGTCATACATGTGAAAAAAGTCACCTTCCTTACTGATCTGAAATCTTTAGACGCATATTAGATACGTGACACATTTACCATCAATCATCGTATGAAAATTGATAACATTTTTCATGAATCTACTACACATACAAAAAGACAAGTAATTACTCCTTTAAGTATAAAAAAACAAGAGATTTCCATGACAAAGTGATCTTCAAGCATAAGCTTTGATTTAAAAATGCATCAATATTCACAAATGGTTCTTGCTTCAAATGAAAAGAAGACTAATTACAGAAGGCTAGATCATTACAATCATGAGGAAATTGAAAAAAAAAAAATGAGAGAAACTATGTATAAAATATACGAGCAAATTTACACCCAACCAGGCCTTCAACTGAAAGAAGCGACATATGAGGAACGAGCCCTGACAGGTGGAAGACAAATGTTGTTCCTTGGACTAATTGTTTCTCTGAACAGAGCAGCAGGTGCATGTACTCAGGCGTCTGAGTCCACATGTCAGAATCAGGGGGGAAAGACAGCCGTATTCTCAAGAGCGTAATAATCAGATTTTGCTTTCTGACTCATTCCACACTAATGGATTAATGGAGTAGCTTCTTAATGCCCCAGATTGGAGTCGCCATTAAGATCTCTTTCTCATTTTGGGGTATCGTTACTCCCAAGGACAGAGCTGGCGGCTAAGCAGCTGTGCACTGTAACGTATTTCAAACTCACAGCCCTCTCCGTGTAGGAAAGTGTGGCAAACCAATTGCAGATGACCGAGCTTCTGTAAAGCTATGGTCACCAGTGATGTTTTCTTGGCTCTGTGTGCCAACCACGTGCGCTCTCTCAATTCAAACTTAAAACTGCGAGAGATTCGATTTCCTGTAACGTGGCTGCATTCGTCTATGAACTTGAAAGTTTTGGTTGACTTTGCTAATTTCGTTGATTGCTAAATTGCAATCCAACACAACCATGCAACGCTTCAAGGGTATAAATCATCCAAAACAAACTTACACAAAATGAAGGATGGCTTGCAGTAAAAAAAAAAGTCTAAAACAAAAGATATCTTCTCTTTCACATTTGAAAGCCGTCCATTTTCATCTGGAATATCATTTTTTGTTTTCATTCACACTTTTATATGGTTGAAAACACAAAATACTTATTATGCTCACAGAACAACAACACATTACATTAAACACCTATTAAATTTTATGATTTTTATTTCACCTTTAGAGATGCAGCTTATTTACATACAAATAAAATTTGTTTTACTTCCTTTGTTTGCTTCCTGTCTCATCAGGGGGTCTATTCCAAAAAGGACATAAATATTACAAAATACGAAGCTGAAAGCACGCCGTTTTTAAATGCCGTTTTGCCATTGGCATCCCAGGTGTTTTCCACGAAAGACTTTACACTCTGAAAAGCTGATTAACATCTACATATTTATTACCCGGAAATTATTCTAAAGGTGTCTTGGGAAGGGCAGATTAGAAATCATTTCACAGTGTGGTACCCTTTCCTGCATCATGTCTCCTCTGGGCCATTCTGTCTGAAGCCTGTTTAATTTCCCCCTCTTCCTTGCTACTTTGCTATTGATTAAAATTTTCTCCCACGTGTCTGTAACAGTCATGCTAATTCCATGGGAGGAGTATGGGAGTTCTCAGCATGTGAGTATAAACAGTTGTTCTTCCACTGACCTTCACCTTCGCTTCTCGCCTGTAGTATGACCTTGGATAATAAACAAGGACAGTGATACCTGATAAGCCTTCTTGGCTACAGACACTGAACATGGGGCAAGGCTACGACTCGCCAGCATGCTTAGCCAGAAAACAGATGAATCCTGGGATTAGAAAGGCAATCAAAATTCACATAAAGGACAAAGAGATGTTAAGAAGTATTTGGAAGAAACTTGCATGTATCTGACAAAACGACCTTGACCTACTGTATACCTTGGACATTTACAAACAGTTAATGTATACATGCAGTCTCCTGTTATCCTTAGTCCAAGAGTCAAACTGTCCTCTTGGATTCAATAGGAGCAAGAAAAATAAAATCTGGAGAAATCTCAGACAAATCACTCAGAAATGAATGAAACATAATCTCTAACTTCAGTCTATCCTTTTCCCCATCCATAATCCCAGCATACAAGTTCCTCATTGTCATAGCTGGTCTACAAACACCCTAGCGATGACCTGTCCTCTTTCCAAAATGTCTGTTTCTTCCCCCGTAAAAAAAAAAAAAGAACTCACTAATTAGGAGTCGGCCATTTTGTTGGGTTGCTAAGCTAGTTATACTTAGAGGGCAAATAGAAAGTGCAAAGGACTGAAAGGACTGAAATTCAAAAAGAACCACAAAGAGGTAAATTTTATCCAGTCCATTTCTTACAGTAATTGGAATGGAACAGGCCCACAAAAGAGATCAATAAAACAAAGTGCAGTGGCGTACGACTTACATGTGCTCAACCTGAAAAGTACATAACCGTCTGGTTTCAATGATTTAATAGAACTACAACAACAAAAAAAAAAAAGCCTTCTCACTGTGTGAAGAATATCGGTCCTCTGAACAAGTGTCCTTTCAAGATGATGTAAAATGATGCAGTAAAGTAAAAAAAAAAAATCCCCATAAAAGAGAACTATAATACTTGGAATGGGGGTAGGTGTTGTTGAAGCTGCACTGCAGGAGGGACCAAAAGGTCACTAAAGGGCTCTGCCATGTCAGACTACTGGTCCAATGACCAGCTCGCAATTATAACAGAAGGTGTTTCTCAATATGCATACTTGACTGTACTTGTGTTCTCGTGTACCCATCTTATGTCAGCTTCCATTGTCGAAGACCAGTACCAATACTAAGAACAGAATTATGGAGGAGGGTAAAAGTCCCTGGATGCTGTTCTTGCCCTGGCCCACATATCGTGGGTACACAGATTGCATCCTTGCCAGTCGAGACCAGTCCCATGATTCATTGTGTCCCCAAGTTCATTTCTGGAAGGCTTGTTAGCAAGACCACTCTTGCCAAGACCATGAGTATGATCTTTGCATTCTTAGTATGAGAAGCACCCAGAAACATAGCTACCTACTCCTTAGGATCAAGTACAGAGTCCCAGCGGTACTGAACACGTTGTAATAGAACCGGGCTGTAACAAAAAATCATCAGGGAAGTTTGCAGGGAAGTTGATTAATCACCAGCCCTGTACCCAAAGGTAACCCAGTTAACAAGACCCAGCTGGCCCCAAGTGGACTAATTGTTCAGAACTTTATAAGGTCAGCTGAATGGGTTGAAGGGTCTGCTGGAGGAGGCCTTGGAGAAAACTGGAAGGAACGGGCTTCATGCCGGCTGCATTTAAGCTTTTGTTCCAGGGCTGAGTAACTACATCCTTCGGTTTGGCTTAACCCTGCGTTAACTTGTCCTTTGGCCTCAGCTGCATAACCTGCTTCTCAACTTTATTCACGAGTCATGAAACCGCACATTGTGTTCAAAAACTCCACGTTCTTTTTCCGTAAGTCAAATTTGATCCCCTGGCCCCAAAGTTGGCATGTTTTTCCCCATAATTTAAAAATTCCTGTAATTTATTCATCGGTTGAGTATGCAGGAAAGAGAATATTCTCAAGACCGCATCTTTCACTCGAGCGCTTTAAAACTGAATTATGTTACAACCATTATTGTTTCACTTTGTTTGGTCTAATAAAAATATTTTAAGCACCCTGCCAAAGCACAAACCCTACACATATTCTTCTGGCTACTCATAATCTAAAAATCAATGGTCCCAGACACATGTCCCATAGTCTTTTGCAGCTGCTAGACTACCCTTCTTTCCAATCTTACAAGTATTGATCAGTGGTAGACTAACCCAAGGCTCGAGACTGCATCAGCCGGTTCTTTTAGGGTTCAGGCTGCGCCACGACCACTTTGCGACTCAGAATTCTGCATCGTTCTGTAAATGGATCAGGTCGGTCAAAACTGGCTCTTCACACACTGGCTAGTTTTCTTCGACTGTTTTTTAGGCGGCAAGAGAGACAGCAGCAGCTCACAGGTACTGCGTTATAAAATTCAGGTAGGAAGCGGTTAGTTTGTTGCTTGTGTGCCATCATTTTAGTTCCGCGTGAAGCCCCAGATCAAGGCTTAATTTTTCATTAAATAAAATAGTAGTTTCCCCATGCTTTTTTCATGCCATGATTGTCACACCGCAATGAGCCGCGAAATTGCAGACTTCCTGAATATCTGCGACCATTAATAGCAGAGACTGACTTTAAAGGCATCACTGTTGATGCAGCAGAGTCATCACAATTGGTAAGAGAACCTTTGAAGGGTGCTTTGCCGGGAGATTTTTTAAAAGATCCTAATTGGCAAAGTGAGTTTCAGTAAATGTAAAGGAGACATGGGGGGGGACTGATAATCTGATTTGCATTTTGCTCTGTTTGGACGGATGCTCATGCCCAGAGGGATCTGTAATCCTAATAATTGATAAAAGATATTCTTTCTGCAGAATTTTAATTCAAATTATAATATGCTACAATATGCTATAATATGCTTTATGGTCAAGGGAACAAGGAACAGAGAACAAGCTAATTATTTTTTAACAAAGTTAATACACATAATGCATCGAGCTGGCGTTTGTGAAATCATCGTGTTGACATTGCACATAGTTGTTTGTACCTTACATAATTTGAATGCTGTGCATTAAATTAGCACCGAATCAAGTAATCAGCCATCGCAAATACACTTATTTGTTGCCAAGATTTTAACCTCCTAATGAAACAAGTCAGAGAAATAGAAGAAATATCATTAATTAGAGTACATCAGCAATAGAGTATATCATCTGTTTTCATAACACCCAGGAAGATACTGCAGAATTTCTTTGTGCAAGATGGCGGGAGGGCATGGATGTCACATGCGGGGATGAGATCAGGGAACGAGCGTCTTATTCATCTCTAGCTGACTTCTAATCAAAATAAGGTTGCTGTTTCTGCAGCCCAACAGATACTATGCTGTGGAGAAAATTTAATTAATGTGAAAACTGAACGGATAGACAAGTTTCGGGTAATGAATGTGTGCTACAAAGAAATAAAAACCAATAGCAACGTACTGAGTAATATTAGCAATACTCTGACCGCGGATGATGGCACGGACCAGGCAAAATGAACCAAGACAGCAAGCAGCAGGCCATTCGTTCGGAAAAAGTTTGGCTCTTTGAGACTAATTACCATCGTCGAGACTCATATCGTGACAATCTTTACCCTTCACCCATAGCCCCTTCAACTACCCCCTCTTCTCTCCCAGCAAATGAATGGTTGCCATCATGGTAATTATGAGTATGAACATTCCGGCAACATTTCACACACACTTGATTCACATTTCCAGAAATGATAGGCATCTCTGAGTACCACCTGTCTGTGCACCCTCTAATTAGCTAGACCCCTACTGGAGTCCTTTAAATGCTCTGATGTTTTGTTTGTAATAATGGCTCTCATGCATTTACTTTCTCTAGTCAACATTGGGCTTTGACCCTTTGAACAGAGACAAGAGAAGCCATGTTTGTCACATACTGTCAAAAACATTATTTAACAATAGTCAGTCTTTTTCCTTACGATGTTAATTCTGGTTTACTGGCTGTTCAGTATGGATTCTGAGCTGCTGTCTGGCAGGCAATATTACATGTCGCATAATCTGTACGTTTACAAAAGAATGATTTGCGTTTATGTGTGTTGAGGACTGGGGAAGCTGTGTGTTAAGGTTTGTCTTCATCAGGGTTAAGCAGCCCTGACCAAAGTTGTTACCAGAGGCCTATGTTGTATCGCCCATGGCTTTTTTTGCTCCTACATGTTCCACTTGTAGAGTCCCTGGCTGAAGCCCCTGGAGGGTGATTTTGGCCACCCATTTGTCTCTCGGTGAGCCCGACATGTTGTGTATGTATGAAACACCTTAAAATGGATCGATGGGCCATAGTGTCTCTTCATCCATCACAGCTTTCCAAAAAAAGTCTGTAACCTTCTGAAATTCTTATCACGGGAGTCAGCTTGGTGTATTCATTGTTAAGGTTTTATATATTGCAAGACAGAAATAATAATAATAATAATACAATAACAATCATAATAGCAGTAGCTATTATGTCATTATAATTGACTTTTGAATGTAATCATAAATCACTGTAAATCATGTTAAAATTAACAATTTAAATTAAAAAATTTAGGGCACTGCACCATTATGAAATTATGTCCCACTTTTGCATGGCAAAATAAGATAAGATCAGGTAGAACTTCACTGATCTCTCCCCCCCCCCCCCCCCCCCGATGGGATTTTTTGTTGCCCACTAGCATTAAAAATTAATATCTTTTAACAGAAAAGCCCCCCAAAATAAAGACATAAATAATAAATAAACAGAAAGTGTATAGTAGAGTACAGGTTGTACAAGTGTGCTTTGTAAACATGGAGGGTATGTAATTTAGTGTAGGTCAAACAGTGCAGTGATGAGTGACTCAAAGAGGGTTGGGTTGGTGTCCTCTGAGCTGGGTGGTGTTTGGGATATGGAGGCTGGAAATATTGAACAAACAAATAGCTGTAGGCAAAAAGGATCACCTGATGTGCTCAGTCGTGCATCTCGGGGAGATGAGCCTGTGGCTGAATGTGTACCAGCTCTCTTTTGAGAGGGTGGGAGCCTCATTACTGCGATTGGAGCACAATTTGGACACCGTTATTCCCCGCGCCACCCGCATCAAAGAAACCCAGACTCCGCTGTATAACACAGCTAGCTTTCCTCTGAAGTCTTACAGTACCAGTCTCCTTCGCTTTGCAGTGACCCCCGCCCTCAGCAAACAGCAGAACACGACAGTGGCCACAACTTGACTCATAAAGCATGTGTAGCAGTTTGCCGCAGATGCTCAAAGACTCTGAAACACTACACTGCACTTTCTTCTGGCCTCCCGCCATGCTGCCCTGTCAGTCTGGCCTGGCATCGAAGTAGATACCAAAGTAATTACAGCACTGTAGCATTTCCACACTCTCCTCGGATGGCGACAGGGATCACTGGCTCCTCATCCCACCCAAAGTCAGCACCAGCTTTTTCAACTTTCCGACGCGGAACTGCAGCTCATTCTTCTTGTGTCCCTCAACTGCACTTTCGCATCCCTCCTCTTCCCTTCACTTCTAACAACCGCAGGATCACGAGTGAAGTCTGGAAGACGGCACGAGCCAGTGATGTACCTCAAATCTGTGGCGTAAAGAATAAACGGGGATGGTGACAGCGATGTCCCTGGGGCCGTCCCCGTGTCGCTCAGCCGCGCGTAGAATACGCAGATACAGATGTGGATGGATTGTTGCTGAGGTAATGGGTGATGTAGACTCTCAGCTTCTCCCCAAACAGGGAAGGCTGGATGCTGATATTCACACTGGAGATGTCAGAGAAGATAAACCTCATGACGCTGCTTGACCTGCCCAATCTCCCACACCCATACATCTCCCACACCCATGCATGTCCTGTATGCTAATTCTAATGCGTCTCGGAAAGCCCTTCAGTAATGCTCTGGAAACTAGGAAGACCACCTTCCCCAACATCTTTATCATCAGGGATGTCAATAGTACTGCTCTCTTCTTGGGAGCTGGACCCATGCATAAGCTTTGCTGGAAGGGACTTTTCGTAGGCATAGGGTTGTGAGACATAATCATTTGAGAAAATCAAATTGCAAAAACACACAATCAATATAGCAACAAAAAAGTGTTCAGCTACTGTTACCATAATACCCATGTTAGGATGTTTTCACGGTCTGATTTCTGTGCAAGCATTAGGCCAGATGGATGTCAGTCTGCTGTCATATCCGGTGACCTTTTCAAGCAGATGGCATTTGTTATGTTACGAGTCTCCCACCCGAGGTGCGATTATACACCCTAATTTGCCCAGAAGGCGATCAAGTCCCAAGACAGAGAGTTATGGGTATGGCCCTGGTCAGCACTATTACTTCAAGTCCTGTCTGTCGAAAGTGAAAGCACTCAACTGTGAACAAGTACATGTCAGCAAGCTCTCGGAAACAAACGGCATGCTAATATGGTTGAGAGTTAACAGCAATCTTCCTTTCCCAGTCCCATCATACAATGGAGGGCTCCACGCTGCCTAACATCAATTTAACAAAGCATCTCTTACAATGCGTCTAGCTATGGATATGGGCCAGAGAATAAGACAATGGACCCGCACCCAAAAATATACATATGATGGTTGTAAAAAGGCAGTCTAATATGCTTCCGCAGTCCAGTTTTAAATCAGTGAGTGCTTAACCCAAAGGATGCACTTTCTGAGCGCCATGTCATGTGGGCAGATACGCGCTGCGTTGAGACGCAAATCCAGCCCCAGAGATAATAGGTTAAGGCCAGCGTAAAATTCTGCTGGGCAAAACCGATAATGGACAGCCGCTGACCTATACCACGCTGCTTCAGGATGCATCCTGGGTCTGCTGCAGTGTTAACATACTGGGAAGCTAATTAACAGCAAGACCAAAATTTATTTTAACAGTGACTGATTAACCAAAAAAACGGCTTTAAAAATGTGTTTTTTCTCATCACACTCGCACACACCAGCAGGGTAGGCTTCTCGTCACTCCCCTGGGCGCTTGGAAAAACAAAACGTCATGTTAACCTGCCTCGTGAAACCGATCCCCACTTTGAAGGAAAAGGCTTCCAGGAAAGTCAATTAAGTAAAGAAGTAACGGGAACAGAGCCTGAACCTATAAACATTCCTGTCAAGACACTGTGAGACCCGTCGAGCACTCAGGCACCGCATGCTGTGGGGCATCCTGCAATGCAAAGGCTCTGCCACCCACAGGGGGCGCTTATGAGCCTATAGCGCCACGATTCCCTGCTCTGGGGATGCCGGAGCTAGGCGGCATTTGAGGGCATGTGGCAGGCAGCCAGCAGCATGGAAGCTGGGAGAAAGATCAGGAAAGACCTCGAAGCACCGGGAGATACTTTTGGGCCGAAAGCAGACCAGAGCACTGGCTTGTGCAGTGTCGGGCGCCACTGGGACTCAGCCGGATGTGCAGCTGAACGTACCTGGCCATGCAGTCAGGAACACGGGACGTTAATTTGATTTCTACGAACAGTGCAGCCCATCAAAGTCCCCAAAGCCTAGAACTAATCACATTGTCTTATTCTCCTTCAGTTATTGAAGAGACCTGCTTATTAAAAGACCTTACAGATATGGTTCTGGTTTAATAATTGATAGGTCTCCCTCTGTTATCATGTCTGATTTGTCATACAGCTCGCACGAGACGAAGACGCCGATTCACTGGCTGACCGGATTTTATGCATTCTGATCCAGCCGCATACCGCACAGCCTTGTGGGATAGAAGAGCTGGCTTGCAATCTATTTCAAATATTCAAAAAACACATAATTACACTCAACTCGAGAGCCAGCTAAATCTCCAAGCCAAGCACAGACCTATTGATGAGTAATTACAATGCAACGAAGATTCCAACTTTAAACCTATTAAACTGCAATGCAATTTCATAGCAATCTGTGAAAAGACCATATTAACATGCAGATGATTAAACCTTCCTCTGCCTATTGTCTTTTGTCTTCGTTTGTTCATTTGTACTTGTCTGGCCTAACGACTCAAGCCTGCGTCCACATGCTTCATAATGAAGAAAATTTCACCAGATTAACTATCTAAATTTCTGGTTGGGTTGCAGACGAACAAACTGGATGAAGTCTGTCAGCGTGCTCAGTCAGGTCCGCAAGGTAGCAGAAATAAAAACAGTAACGTTTTATTTTTGCATTAACTCAACAGACAACAGCCGAGGGAGCGCAATGTCCGTGCTTGTTTTTCCGGGTTTTTCTGCAGGTGCCTGCTGTAATTTAATCTGTAAATTTTATCAAAATTTCCAAACAAGCGTTTCATTCAGGGATTGGTTGTTGGCTTGGACCATTTTTGGGGGGTGTAATTAAAATTACTTTATCATACAAAACACACCACTACTCAAGGCATCACCTATACTTCAACATATCGATCCAGAGAACTCAAGACATCAATAAGCAGCACTGATTCCACCAGCAGATCCATCCATTTTGAAATCACTTATTCTAGTCAGGCAGCACAGGGCAGGAGCTGGGCTGGCACACTGGGTATTTTCCTGCCGGGCCGTTGGGTGTATCGGCCAGCAACATTTATTGTTTTCATTGTAAGGACCCCCCCCCCCATGCAGCGAAATTTACAATAGGGGGACCCAAAGTCCAGGACCGATTTTCAATCCCAGCCCAGCCCTGGACATAAGTACACCATGAATGCAGACAGAGACACACCCACGTACCTTGCGGGGGGCAATCTTATCCAGAAAGGGCTGTTGCGTATGCGGGTTTTCGCTGCAACTCCCTAATTAGGTCACTAATTAGAGGACTGATTGGCTGAAGAGTCCTCACACTTAGGTTTGAACAGCTGACCTACAGGTTATCCCAAAAACCTGCACACACACCGGCCCTTTGCGGATAACATTGCCCATCCCTGCCTTAGAGGCACCTGTTATACTGGCTGGTGGTTTTTAGACTGCAGGAGGGCTGCCCACTGATCCATCGTGCTGCCTAATTCATAAGTAGATCTCACTTCTAATTACTATGCCTATTAAAGGGATACACAATCACAGTATCAAACACTATTGGCATTGCATCCAGGGTATTACAATGTTCCATGTGCTACGTTGGAAATTCTCCAGGTCAGGCCTTGTGATCCTGTGCTGGATAACAGTTAGAAGATGGATGGAACACTAACACATTGTAACGTATAATAGCATCGCAAAAGGATTGCAGCTACTTGTCTGGTGGTTTGGATCTTTGAAGACTAGGTATAGCCCCCAGGAGACACGTTTGAGAAAAATCTGGCACACAGTCCAACTGCCTTCACCACCCCAGTACTACAGCTGTTTTGCCATGTGCCCAAAAGTATGCAGACACCCAACTGTCAAATATCTCATTCTGAAACCGAGGGTATTAATATAAAGTTGGTCAGTCCATTGTTGCCATAATAGCCTTTACTGCTCTGTT
>JAODLC010000100.1:21143568-21172875 GCA_026781145.1 Hippopotamyrus pictus | reverse complement strand
TACTGTCTATCATTGTCTAAATGTATTTTTACTGTCTAAATATATGTATTCAGCTAGTGTAAACATGCACGATGCTAATGCGAGGCTGAGACTGAAGCGTTACCCTTTGTTTCCGCTGGGAGACGTGCCGCGTGACTCATTTCCCCGCGTACAAGTTATCTTAGGTCGACTTCTGAGATTCAGATCAAGCTCTAGGTATTTTTTTTTACGGGTTGGTTCGACTTTTAAGAAATTCGAGTTCTAATGAGTTTGAGAACTGAGGTACCACTGTATCTAATTTAATGCTTAATAGTTGATAAAGGGGAATATATCAGATTGGTATCGTTATTGATAGACACTCAACATTTTAATATCAGTATTGGGATCGGACCAGAACAAATGATATTCTGCCATCTCTACTTACAGTTTTTTCCGATCATTTTCACACTTGTCTCAATACCATGTCCACTTTTTTGCAACACTTCACACAGTGGGCTGTACCAATACACACCTGAGCACATCACTTAAACTTTGGTGCAAAATGCCCTACAACCACCAAAATGTTTCACAATTCACCCAAAAATGACTCATGCTGCCGTAACCATGACAAATGCTGTCACCCAACAACACTACTGGGGCGCTCAATGTTCAATGGGCTAAAAAACACTAACAACTTTCAGCATTGCAAATTGCATATATAAAGTGTGGCTGTATCCTCCAGTTTGGGACGAATTACGTTCATGTTGCATTGTAAAAATAAAATAAACAAGAACTACTTTTGTGTGTAAAAATTGTAATACCAACCAATTCTGAAATGCTGTAATATATTTCATTAGATATCATGTAGATGTTGCCATTTCTTTTTTGCAGTATGTAAATATTTCATTCCTAGCAGAAAATGCCAATCTAAAGATGGCCCCTTTTGTACATATGGCAAATTGGCACAAACCATACAAATTCCTAGATAGGTGCTTAGCTGAAATTACAGGCAGGTGTGTGTTTTCATTCAATTTCCAGCTTCAAGCATTGTAAAATGGCCTCATTTGTATAAATGGTAACAAAGCAGCAAACAAAAACAAAATTACGAAATTTCTGCTAGGAGCATAATTATTTGTGTTAGTGCAAGTGTATAGTGTCCTTCGTCTGTCAAAATGCAGCATATTTCAATTTACAATGCTCTAACTTTCATTAGGTTTTGACCTGAAAGTTAATTGTTTTGAACAGATTATCTAAACGTCTGAAAAATTGGCTGTGGTTGTACAAAGTTTTGCTGGTGGCGAACACTGACCGAGAGAAGTATTCATGAAATTTGGGGGAAGTGGTGATTGAATGCATATTGTGTCAAAGCAATGCAAAAGTATACATAGTTTAGCTCACATGGTCCAATGGTACGGTGCATGTGGTAAGTGTTGTGAAAAAGTGGACATGGTATTAAGACACACGTTAAAATGATTGGAAAAAACTGTAATACTAATATTGTTGTTGTTGTCATAACCCTAAGATGAAATGGCATTCTGTTCAGAATGATCCCCTGCCCTGTACCCTGTGCTTCAAGGGATAAGCACCAGACTAACTATCACCTTGCCCTTAACAAGAAATAAAGAAATGAAGGACGATTTAGTATATAATGTCTTGGTTGCTGCTTTTATAGAAATCAACAAGGATAATAGAAAAATAGTTTTGAAACAACAAACTGTTTTCTAGAATGTCTGCCTGGGCTGTAAATCCATACCCCTCAAGCAGTGAAGAATCCAGCACTGAAAGGTGCCTAGAGACAGTGTAACAGAGAAAGTCACTGACAGGAATTCAGACTTAGTCTCTACTGACTGCTTGCCCTATTCACAGAATGGGTTTCCTGAACTATATCACTGAGGACGGATTCTTAAAAATACACAGTAAGCTGCAAACAAACGGTGGGGAAAAATACAGGCATTTTACAGGCAAACAAATATTACACTGCGGGTGTTTGGAAGCGCCAGTACAGGGCATGGGCACAGTACCAGTATTAATCTGATCTATCAGTCTGATCTACCTGAGAATTAAGCTAAGCTTTATTCTGAATATAAGAATCTGTGATATTTCCCACAACCCCTTTACTTAAAAAGAAAAATGTTTGGATTCACCAGAGTTTAATTTAAAAAATGAGCATATGTATTATTACTATATATTACTATTTTATAAACAAACAAAAAATGAATGAATGAAAATGTAAGCTTATTTGTTGATTTGTTATTTGTTTCCCGCTTGCTCCTCTTTCCAGGAATGTGGCTCCAGCAGATGATGGACTGTATCCAGACATCTGACATGCAGCCAGCATTCCAGGGATTGGATGAGACAAGTGCGCTGATCCTGTTCGACACATTCAGCTACATTCCAGGCCCTGCCTCTGGCAACTGGAGCAGCAGTGGACACCAGCGGCCAACCTTTGTTATCTATCCTTAACAGACATTAATGAAGCACATACGTATTTGCATGTATATAAATGTGCCTTTTTTTCATCTGCGGTCTTGCTTAAAAGGGTCAGATTTTTTATTTTTCTCATATGGATTTTTTTTTCAGTTTGTTTACAAAAGTGTACCATGCAAAATAAATTCTGCATGTCAAATGAAAGCTTTGGAAAGCTGTAAGTTACACGTGTTTTCATTATTGATATTACCCCAATATTGAGGCAACAATCTTGTAAAGCATTTATGTTTAGAAATGATTGACTGATTTTTTAAGGCTACCCTACATTGAAATCATCCACAATTTAGAATACATCTGCGCGGGGTTCGATACGAGGTCCCCTAGTGGCGATATATTTACAGGAAAAACCTTACCCTAGCTGATTTTTAGCAAGATGGGAGGGTCCATGACGATTTGCAAATCTTAACATAAACATAGTTTTAATACGTCCATAAAATATAACAGGGTTTGGTTTAATAAGCGGCTTATATTTTGCAAATACACAGATGTCATCCAAAAGTAAACTGGATACGTTATTATTAACTTAGTAATTTAACAGTGAAAGCACGTAATACGTATTTATAGTACCAAGGACCAAGTACTTAGGCCTGTGTTTGTTAAACTGTTAACATTACATTAGGTACAGTGCTACAAAGTGAAAACATTAAAAGGAAGCGATCTGAAACCTTCATAAGAGATGTCGCGGCATAATTTATATTACGAATATAGGAAAACGATTGTTTTGAAGTTCACCTTTCTCCAGCCCCTGATAACCAAGCCTTTTTAACATCGCCGAAATCACCGAAATAAAAATATGTGGCGCGCAGGGAACAACGGGCTACTTTTATGTGGGTTAATTACAAAGCTCCTGCACTCCGTACGAAATAAAGATATAGAATGTGTACAAAACACATTAATGGGACAATCGAAGATGCATTACTGTCGAAAACAGAAGGTGGGCATTGTGTTAGCATAAAAATGTTTCAGAACTTTGAGAAAACATCTCTAGTGGAAAAGTGGTTCAGGACACGCACGCACGCACGTCGCGAACGCCAAAGCAAAATTTCACAGTAGCGTAAGTTTAAGGGCCACGGAGTTGCAATTTAATAAATGAGGGTTCAGTGAATTACGGACAGTTAAGGTAGAAAGAATTAAATATTTCATTAGCAATGTATACATATTAAGCAATGCTATTAAAAAGTAATAAAGTGTCGAAAGAGGATGGCTTTTCATATATGACCTGGATTTGCGATATGTGTAATTGGTAGGCAAACAGTGATAAAGCGAAGGAAAAAAATATGAATTGGCCTATATGGCGAATGAACACGAATGAATGGAATAGTAAGTGGAGATGCGCTCACCTGCTGGCGACCTGTTTTTCTCCTCCATGTTCCTGCATCCACTCGACGCTCTTGATGCACCTTTCCGGCTATTTCACTGACCTGCTGCTCAAGTCAGGCGCAGGTGACAATGCGATGTCAATTATCTATACGGAACCTAGATATACAGCTACTCAATTAATATAAATTCCGTATCAATGGTCCAAGAAATATTTCGAGCCAAATAAAAATGTTTATATATTTAGACACGTGGGGTTTCTGATAATTGATGCATGTGTCGAATTTCCCGTCTATTTGACGGCGATTGTTCCATAAAAAATATAAAAATTGTTAAAATATCGTACGTTGTTGTGCCGCTTAAAAGACTCCAGTGGAGGTGATGAGCGTTTAACTGGTTTTTGCTTCCCACCCAAATGAAGCGTCCCCTCGGTCTCCTCCACTTGATGGGGACCCTTTGTACTTCTGCTCGACTAGGTTCAGTTTGCGGATGCCGTCTCCGGAGTTCCTCGCTGTCACTTCAAGCAGGTGACTTAGACGTCCACGGAAGGGTCCTTGGAGTTCTTTATTTCTTCATTTCCATAGATTAAAACTTGTGTTGTACAAAATCAAAATGGTCTGAGGCAGTAATTGCTTAGCAGAATTAAACTGAATTGGTGTCGCAATCTCGCGGCTTTGTCAGTTTATTAGAATATACGACCATGCCGTTCACCTCGGTTTATGCTTTTTTCTGTAACCCGCAGTTAAGTACTTCACTTGCTAGTTCAAATCCGTGCATTTGCAGCGCAAAAAAAATAAAATGAATGGGAAAAAATACGACCTCAAAACATAAGAAACGACTGTGGTGAAAAATTATGCCAGTGATATTTAGCAATTTTGTGTCTTGTTATTCATTTTCAATAGGAAAAACTATTAAAATAATGTTCCTTTGGTCAGGTGCATTGTTTCTCCGGTCTGCAGAATAGCAATCCTTTCGTGCGTCCCTACCAGCCTTCCCAGGGTTACTAATTCCAGTATTCACCGCTGATTCGCATTTCATTCACTACAGCATTTCATTTCCATCCCTTCTCATTGTCTCATCGTCTCCACCTCCCGGTGATGAAGCGTACACGTGCACTGGGTCCTAGCGCCTGAATCTGGAGTGGCATTTAAAATTGGGGTGTGATGCTCGTCTAGACGTGATTCTGCGGCCACGCAGAATAATCTCGATGACGGCCGTCGCCCAGCAGAGTGGCTTTGTAGCTGTAGAAAAACCGTTCCTCATCATAAAGCGCTAATGAGCTCCTGTTTCGTTCTTGAATGAGCCCATTCACCCATCCTCCTACTCGCTATTCGTACCCAATTATATACTGCAGTGTGTGCTCCAGACAGAGATGCCAGTCCGTTGCATAGCAAACACATACTCTCACAATCACACACTTTCGATGATTATTCACCAAACTGTGTGTTTGATGGAAATGCACAGGAGAGCCACGGCACAATACATAACCTAGAGCAGTAAAGCAGTATCAGATCATTTAAAAAAGTGAAAGCGAGCTGCAGCACTGATCATGAGATATGGGAGCAGTTGATGATCAGAGAGGAGGGGTGTCTTAGGTGATGTGGAAGACCCTGGGGCATTCCCCCAGGTAATGTGTTCACAGCCACATCTACAGGAGTAAACCTGAAAAGCATAGCGACATGGAGGTTCAGGTAAATAATGCGGCAGTTAGTTTTCTTCAAATGTTATCTTGTCAATAAAGTCTGCAAGTAGAGAGTTGAATAATTCACTTTCCATGGATTCAATGTCTCTTTCTAATGATCCACGTCTCCAGCTTTTCCGTGCTGGAAAGGTGAGACACTTACTGAAAACGTCCCCTTAATGTCCCCCTATGCACTGACCTGTCAAGATTCATGCCAGAGGTGAAGAGCTCTTCGTTTTCAGCAGCCGAACTTTGAGCTGAACCAGTCCGCAGGCACCACTATCATTATGAAAAATGCCAAGGACCTTCTCCTACATCTTTTCCTACTCACTCCGTAGAAATATTCCTACCTGTTTATTCAAATGTTGTGGGTTTCATAGAATGACATTTGCAGTGAGTGTCACTCTCAAATCATCAAGGGAAAAGAACTGACTGAAATGTGACCATATACGCTCATGCTCATTTGCTTAAGGGTGATAATCATTGAAAAATGTGCAAAAGCAGCAAAGGATGATTATTACAAACATTGGGCTGACTGATACACATCAAACACTGGACTGACTGATACACATCAAACACTGGGCTGACTGATACACATCAAACACTGGGCTGAGTGATACACATCAAACACTGGGCTGATTGCTCAGCTTTGCTTTGTTCCAGGATATATAAAGCATTCTGGTAATTCTGGGCACAGGAAGCAGCATTTAAGACCCTTATGTAATACACATTTGTTGTAGGGAACAGGGGCCAGCGTTTGAAGTTTAAAAAGATTGATTTTATGAGCTGTCTTGTGTAAAAGCTGTCAAATTACACGAGGAGAGAAACAGCATAACACTATTATAGAATAATTAATCCAATACCCAACCAAGGGAGTCTTCTCTCAAAACAATATTCAATTCCTTATTAACCAGGAAAAAATGTTACCATGGACATTTCCTTCCTGAAGAGGGTCTAAAATAATAATATTTATTTTACTCTAATATATTTCTGTTCACCTCACAAACCTGCACTAGGTTTGTGTTTGGAATATAGACGGATATTTCTAGACAGAGCTTTGAAGCGTAGATAGTTTAATTGTGATCCTTATTTGCATATATGCTCCACTGCATTACATAAATCTGCTTATTCAACACGGGGTCACGGATCGCCTGAAGCTGATCCCAAGAAGCACAGGGCACAAGGTAGAGGACAGGATGCCAGTTCATCAACGGCAACATACTGACACACCGTGGTCAAATTAGATATGTCAAAAGCACATTATTTTGGTCTTGGGGTACATATCGGAGTACATACACTCACACGGGCAGGAATCGTTCCATAACCCTGTAAGTATAAGACAGTGATGAGACTCCACGCCACCGAATGGATAACATAAAAATTGTAAGTCTGGTCATTTTTGTTGGACTCAAATATGTCATTACACTGCAGATGCTCTGTATGTGAAAACAGATGTCACGTTTGGCTAACAGTTATAAACAACTAAGCCATCAGATGGCAAAGAGAACTAAACGGAATTTTGTCAACACGCAGCATACTGCCCGTGAATCACCCAATGAGGGCGCTCTATTGAACATCAACCAAAATTAGATCACAGTAAATGACCCCGGAGTTCCATTACATATTATATAGAGTCCTGTAAAATAGGTTTGCTCGCTTTTGCGCGGCTTTATGGGTAGAAGTGTGTGGACATTTCGTTGGTCTAGTTTCAATAACGAATATTTATTGCATCTCACATGGCTGTTTCCTGCACTCCCGGAATCATGCTCCTGCGGCAAAAGAGAAGTATTATTGCTTTTGGAATTGATACAGACATGACATTCATTTCCTGTGCAGGGTCTTTTGTTTATCACAGCGAGGAACACCCAGGATGGAGGCAAAAACACAGCGTGATCACTGCAACTCCAAAGCCAATTGAATTCGCTGCGTATAACGCACACAACGTCTGCAATCTGAACTGAAGCCCAGAAAGGCGATCGTACAGCGGGCAGCTGCAGAGAGCAGCCTACCGACCTTTCTGAATCATTAAAAACCCCAAACAAGCCGTCTTAACACTAATGTAGGGCACAGTCACTTCACTACAATGGACGTCTCAGGTGTCAGTGGGTGTTTGTGAAGATAACGTCAGAGCTGAGACCTGTGCAGAGAGGGATTACAGGAGACTGAGAATCGCCACAAATGGCCATATTTCCGATTTGGATTCGCGACAAATGGAGCAGCAACCAGTCTTGATGAGCACCATAAGGGAATCATTCTGTCTAATATCCTGTCTTTTCAGGGGTAGTTAAAAAACATACTGTCTGTAAAAAAAACCCTAAAATTATTTACTTGACTAAATTTTAAGAAATTATTCGAATAAAGCCATAACTTATGTACATTGGGCGTTAATGTGTGTCTCCAGGTATGCGCTTTTGCTTCAGCGTGTTAAATTAATTCTCTCTATTCTGGCCTCGGCAGTGGACAAGGTCTATCATGCAGTCCTTCACACAGTCACCCAGATTCAGCTCTGACAGTGGCACTGACGGGACTGATCATTCAACACAGGAGGACGATGCATATAGTTAGGGTTCCCATCGATTTTTTTCCTTATATCTCCCATAAAACACAACCTAATATTCAATATCATCCATTGTTTCTCAGGAAATGTCTAAGCCCACAGATATGTTTAATCATCACCATATGTGCAATTAAATCGCGTTTAATGCCTCTATGGAATGCTTATGGCAGTTACACTTCTAGTTAAAGGTGTACTCAGCACAACTAAATTATTATTAAGAGCCACATTTTTGTGTTTGCGGAGTTGTTATCTATGTGGCTTGATGGCTGGACATGACCATACATATGACGTGTCACCGCTATATGATGTGTCTTTCGTCAGTATTTTAGCCTCTGTCTGAGAACTTTATGGGGGGTCGCTTGGCAAACATCACTCAAATAAAGCAGACTTACTTCGGGCATGCCTGGTAATAAAGATGCTTGCCCAACTAAATGTCACAACAGTACCCTCTGCTGTGCAAACACCGTATAGCACCCTGATGTGGCGTGGGGACAGCAGTAACCCGACAACAGCGTAATTTATTTAGTGCATGTCTAAAGATTTACCAGTAATGATATGTAAAGAAAAGGAGCAGCCACTGAGTCATGGTTAAAGCTTCACTGACCTGCACAGCTTGGTTGATGCCGTGTCTCCGGTGGCTGAGCAGAAGAGACAAAGAGAGGCCATTCGTGATCTGTAACGCGATACTTCCAGACAGCCAAATGCAGAATCTTGCTGTTTGCGGCAAAACACACAAAACGAAAACATAATTTGTCAAGATTCAGCAGATTAATGAAAACAGGGAGGGTGGGAATAAGGAAGGTGCTGGAAGAGCTACACCAGTAGTCGCCTCCAACAAAAACTCTTAAAATTAGTTTCATTGTACTTTAATATCAGTTTCTGTGGATTTCTTTTGAAATTGTTGCTTCCCGGGATATGGTTATCAGCAAAAGAAACTGTAATCTCAGCAGAGGCGGTGACAATGATGAATGTTATAGTAAAATGTGCAGAACCACGCATAAAAAAGAATATAGTGGTACAGTAAGCTATTTTTAAAAAGCCGATCATTCAGTATAATAAGTCAGATATAGGCCAATGCGTAGGCCTTTATATGTTTGAGTTTTGCTGTATTTATTTAGACTAGGACTATATAACAATATTAATACTGATAACTACAGCATTTGCTATATGTTTGCTGTATGATAATTTCTTTAAATGCATCTCAAGAACAGAACTTATCCTCAGTGGACACTGACTACCTTGAGCTGTGCTTTAATTTGGCATTTCTGTAAGGCGTTGGTCCGAAGGCTGTTTCCCATACGAGGAACTTCAGCAAAGCTTCTTTTCATCCGGAAGGTGACACCCTCATTATCGTTAAATGCAGAGAGGTCTCTCCCGGAGCCTCAGAGCTGCTGCCGGTGTAAATTAAAAGCGCTCCTTTGGGTTTCCGAGACAAAAGGCTCTTACACAAGCGGACGCTGTTCAGTATTCTAGTCTTCCCTACATCCGTCTTTCGCTTCTTTTGTATTTATGTAAAACTCAAGCCATTTCTGATTTTCCCAAGAGTGATAGGGACCCTTTCTTTTGAATGTTGTCAACAATGAGCTGAATTAAGCATTCCTGTTATTGATTTTATTGTGTTTGTTACATTCTGTTCTCAGCACGCAACACTAATTCATGTCCAATTCGCAAAGGAAAAAGTAATTTCAGTATCTGAATTTCTATATATAAAACGAAGTTTTATCATTTTTGGTAAATATTCTGGTGGAATGCTTTCCTTGCCTTCCGTCTCTCCATCCATCTATCCACCAATCTATCCATCTTCCATTCACTTATTCCTGTCTTGTCAGGGTCACGTGGAGCTTGGAGCTTACCCCAGGTAACACTGGGGCACAAGGGACCTTCTTGTATGCGATGCCAACTGATATCAGATATACATAAAAATCATAATTTACAGATGCTGCAAATTTGACAGCTCCACTTTCCAGCTCCAGGCCAAAATCACTGAGACTTTTTTTCAAGCTATATTTATACTAATTCACGATATGATAAGCAGAGCCAAACAAGCTGCCACACATAATGTATACATTTCTTAATGAATATTTTTATAACTTTTATAATTCACGTTTCATAATATTGTTTGTAGTATGAGACATTTTGTTAAGAATGTAGATGCCTAGAAATCTAGAATTCAGCATCTGTTGTGTTTCAGTTCATTGTACTTTTGGTCTGTCCTTAAGATCGTTGTTCCATTATCCTTTGAACACCATAAGAATATTTATGTTGAATCCTCAAGACCTTTATGGGGCATTTGCACCATCTGTGTCTGCAAACAACACAGACAGCACAGTGACTCAGAGACAATAAATCAGGCAGGAGCCACGGGAAGCTGGGAATGAAACTCTGAGGAGGTCACATTAAAGCACGGCGGTAAATGCAGACATTTATGTCCATCCATTTCCATAAAAACTTATTCAGTACTGGGTGGTGCTGAGTCTGGAACTATTTCCTTTACTGACATTAATTTAATTTAAGAGCCACAAATTTTCCTAACCACATGTTTTTTGGACTGCAGGCGGAAAGCCACAAGAATATAAGGAGAATGTGTAACAGGAACTGGAAGCACAATCCCAGTGCTGAGAGGCACTAGTGCTAACTGAATCTAGCTTAATAATATTTCTTTTTCATGGCAATTGCTGGTAATTACGTGAAGTATTATTATTATCCATCTTGCAGTCACTTACTGCTGTATAGCAGGGCTCCCCAATAGGCAGCCCACAAGAGTCAAATGTTTGACCTGCCATCCGCTTGCCTAGCAAATTTTACCGTCAGCACCCCGCTTGGCAAATTTTACCTGCATATAAAACTTAAACCGGTATAACACACCAATAATGGGGGCAGTGGCCTTTGACTTTGTGTTGCTGATAGACTTTGGCCCATAGGGAAAAATAATCACGCAACCCTGCTGTATAGGGTTGCAGAATACCCGGCGTCTACCCCGGGGGCACTGGGGCAACGCCCTGGACATGATCCTGGACCACCTCAAGGCACAGGCACACCAGTATGGAAGCCCAGAGTGGCAACTTGTTCCCTCGTCAGGCACTTTCAAGTGCATCTAAGTCAAACACTTTTTCTTAGTCTAGTCATTCTACAATCAGGTGTGTATTTCAGTGCAATAGCCGAATAATCTGACCTTGATCAATAAAAATGTAGTCATCGGTCCTTATTAAAGATTAATATAGAAATAAACACACAGTAATGTACAGTATGGCATTATGAAAACACTGATATACAATGTGCTGTGCTAAATGTGACGACTGATTTCAATTTATAAAATTCAAAGACAATCACTGAGTGCATTCTTAAAATGTACAGTTTTTTTGAAATATTAAAAAGCAAAGTCCAAGTCTGAAACTAGTCACATTTATTTGCACGTCGATTTAGTTAAAATCTTAAGTTGAAAGCAGGGTATTCTTTCTGGCTGCTTGCTGGACTCAGGATACCCAAAGTTGAAAGTATAACGTCACTATTTTGGCATTTATGTCTAAAGTCATTGGTGGTTCAATCAGATATTTCACAAAGCAGTCAACATAATTATACTCATCAAAATGCTTTAGTATGAGAAGAAACGATTTAATGAATGACCCTGAGTAAAATATATAAAAGTGAGCTTATTCTTTAATATAACATATGTGTTACAGTTTTTGGATCTTTATTCTTTAGTTTCAGGGGCTGAAAAATTGTAAATATCCTTTAAAATAAAACTTACCAATGGAAGGCTGATTCATGCACGTATCTCCATTAATTTCCAAGGATCACGCTACACGAAGCTATTAGAATGACAGAGACCGGGTCTTGTGAAGAGGAACGCCTTGAGAGCATAGTGTCCTGAACAAGCTTTGCAGATTTCCTCTGTGCCTGAGCTCAGCCCCATTATTTCCGGAATCTTCCTGCAGCTCAGCATGCTTCCGGCCTTGAAGAGAGACGTTATTCGATTTCTACTCGTTGCTGGGAACATTGGATTGGGTATGACCCCATATGATCGAGTGTGTGCAATTTAGCACTGCCAATCAGTCAAATGAAAACAGTGCTAAAAAGATTGGGCCGTCCATTAATGCACACTTAGTACTCTGATGTGTATTGATCTTGGATTCTTTTAGCACTGTTTATGGTCGATATGGGGATAGTTTAAGGGAACCAGACATATGATGTCTTCTAACAAGAAACTATCAGAGTAGCCAAGAAACAGAGGGCAGCTGAGCTTGATAGAGGGTCATTCAGCACAGACAGAGCTTGCTGTAAATAGCTTTGCTATATTTACACCTAGACTCGCCAAGCAAAACAAGAAAATCCAGTAAGTTCTCTGGTATTTTGCCACTCTTTTGTATTACAACATGCCTGCATTTTCCCCGTTGTCTGAGTGGAAGAAAATAAAGAAGAATTCAGAAATGTTTATTACTTCAACATAATAGGTAATCATCCATCCATCCATCCTTCCATCCATCCATCCATCCATCCATCCATCCATCCATCCATTTTCTATTCCTGCTTGTTCTTTGCAGGTTTGCCCATCCCAGAACCTACGAGCACAATGCAGGGAATAACCCAGGGCAGGACACCAACACATCACAGATGCTCAAAGCCACAGCAAACTCTGCTTGGGCCGACATCTGAACCACTGACCTTTCAGTCACTGGCAAAGAGGCTTAACCCATCAAACCACACACCACCCTCTAACTGGAAATTAGTTTGTCAAAAACATTTAACCCCATTGAATGACTTCAATTAATAAGACAAAAATATCACCTTTTTCGCTACAGTTTAACTAACGCAATTCAAGGCACATGGCATTATTTACATTGGCATTATTATGCACAAATAATTACACTTCTGTAAATGTGAAGTACTTTTGCTTTTAGTCAAACTTTTGACCTGAAGTTTTAGCAGGAAAAAAAAAACAGAAAAACACAAGAAGTGATTGTCATCTTTTTTTGCATAAGCATCCATTGACAGTACCTCAGCTGTACCTTCTAATACAAAAGAAACTGGTTACCAGTCATCTCTCCTCTGCCTACACCAATTGCCCTCCCCACTGACCCTTTGGTTTTTAACCCTCCTGCCAAGTGACCGATATCATCTCCGACTGATCGGGCCAGCATCTGCTTCTCCCCGAAATCTCAGCTTGGCAGGCTTCCTGGGAGCTGTCCTCGTCCCAGGTGCTGACGCTTTTCCTCCTGTTTTGCCAGTCCAGCCCTGAACTGGTTCACAGTTTTTAATTGTACATTAATTGGAGAAAAGCATTGCTCAAAAAATCAACGGTTGAGATTGAGAATTACATTGAATTCATTCTACTGAAAGGCTGTTAAATGTATGATTCCTTTTGGAATGCTGTGAGATTTGAGGGCTTCTCTGAGAGTGACAGTAAGTTTACGTTTACACAGAGTAACCCGCAATCCCTCCACTTCTAAGACAACATTTTAACCTCCTTAAATTTTTCGACCTCCATTGTGGACATAAGTCATAACAGCCTTGTTGATGGTGATGCATTTTGGAGCAGTTCCAGAATTATATTGAAATGTATGACACTGACTCTCTGACCACAAACGATAACAGCTCTGCTAGGTAGATTAAATTCCAGGCACACTAAACTACACTACTACACGAGATAAACAATGGATGATAGCACATAGGCTATATTATGAATTATTTGACATGTATAGCAAATGTGTGTTTTTCGTATACCACATACCTTAGAAACATGAGAAAACACAAACATTGAGCAGAGAGACTCGTAACACAGGCAGTAAATTTGCATTGTGGAGAGCAAGTGAAGGATGAGTCTTGTGGCAAAAATAAATAAGTGAAAGGCCTTTGTTATAAATCCTCTGTGAACATGTGTTACAAGCCATCAGATCTCATGAATGTACAAGTCTAATTCACATATCGAGAAAAGGTCAGTTGCTCACTGTAATCATTTGACTCCTGAAATTACAACCAGGCAGTAATGATTCCGTAGAATGGTATCACTATATTTTCACAACCATGTTAATATAACCATGTTAATATAGACATAGCCAAGCTCTGCCTCCTTATGTCCAAATCACACCTTGCCAGAGTGCAGCTTCACCTCATGTCCGTATTGCACCTCACCAGAGTGCAGCTTTGCCTCCTTATGTCCACATTGCACCTTGCCAGAGTGCAGCTTCGCCTCCTTATGTCAGCATTGCACCTTGCCAGAGTGCAGCTTCGCCTCCTTATGTCCGTATTGCACCTTGCCAGAGTGCAGCTTCGCCTCCTTATGTCCGTATTGCACCTTGCCAGAGTGCAGCTTTGCCTCCTTATGTCCGCATTGCACCTTGCCAGAGTGCAGCTTCGCCTCCTTATGTCCGCATTGCACCTTTCCAGAGTGCAGCTTCGCCTCCTTATGTCCGCATTGCACCTTGCCAGAGTGCAGCTTCGCCTCCTTATGTCCAAGGCACACCTTGCCTCCTGTAGTTTTGCCTCCTTCAAAGTTAACCTTTTTTTTATTAATGTCCCAAAATTCGGCAAAAGATTCAAAGTAAACAGTTTAAACAGTCAGTTTTACACTAAAAAAAAATCATGTTTTTCCATCAGCTTTAACATTCATTTAATGTTTAATATTCATTAGTAGCTCTGACCAGACATTCATTTCTTGATTGGATGAGATATTTCTACATGACACTTTCATTTCTGTCCCATGACTTATCCCCTTCCAAAACTTCTCTTACTAGCAAGACTCTGCTAGAGAAAACAATGTGTAAGTTTATATTTTAATGCTTTTTCACAGGGACATTATGAATGAATTTGCAAGAATATTACTTGTAGTGATAAGACATTTTGATGCATTTTTAAGTTTCATTTCCATGTTACATTTAAACAAAACCTAGTACTATTTAATCATTGCTTTTAATTCGTTTTGTATTGCTATAAAGTGGTTACATAACATGCCCAAAAAATTAACATACTGCATGGTTAAGATTGTGATGATCCTAAGTAGTAAACCCCCCCTCATTCTGTACTTGGCAGGACTCCCCCTCCTCTCTGACTCTGAGGTAACCCCTGTTGGCATCCATCCATCTTCTAACATGCCATCCAGTACCGGCTCGCTAGAAGGCCTGATGCCCATCGTGGGCACTAAAGGGGCACACCCAAGGTGGGGCGCCGTGCACACAGACCTTAGGAGCAAATTTTTAGATGCCGATTCTGTCTTTGGATTTTGAAAGGAATCTAGTGTACCTGGACGAAATCCACAAAAAATGGAAAGAACATGCAAAGTCGAAAAGCCCAGGTCTTTATGTAGGCAACAACTCTACCCACTGAGCTACTTCATCACTCTGTATTACAGTATTTAATTTATTTGTGTATGGAGGCTGAAAAATCTGGGCCGTGCATTGTCTGACTTTTTAATTAAAATAGGGGAGTTGTATGCAAGTGGTCGCAGCTTGCAGCTTAAGGATAAATTAATCCAAAGCCATATATTACCAGCACAGTATGGGGTCCCATTGATGCTGCTAATTAAATTGGCTAATTTAAGACCTATCAGCTTATGAAGCTGCTGACAATACACTGAGGTACATCCTCTTAAGTGTTGGGAAAATTGCTGTAAAGACAATTTTAACAGATCTGCCAAGAGATGGAATTCTTCTAGTTGCAGAGTGCTAATGTTCGTGCATATTTATTACACTGATCTAGAAGACAATTTCATGCAATAAGGGTTAAAGGCCTTGCTAGAGAGCTCAATGATTTGAATTTGAACCAGCGACCTTCCAATCGCAGGCAGAGAGTTTGAACCTGCAAAGCCACATGCTTCCCACTCTGCGCTCGCATTGTTTCAGGTAATGCAGTCTTTTATACCAAGAGATATGGCAAATTAGCTGGATGAAAGCAGGGGGAAGGATGCTGAATATTTTGAGAGTTCATACTTTGCATGTTGTAATGCAGGCCCATTTCCTGTACTTTAAGGAAACTAATTATTCTTTTGTCTTAGACAAAAGCATGTGGGTACTAAGCCGTGGCCAACTATGTACAATGTGACTAGAGATTTAAAACAGTTCTGAAAGAAATCTGTGACGTGCTCATCTGTGTCACCTCAGATCGCCCCCTACAGCGGCGTGGGGAGATAGCGCCATGGCTGCCTTTGTTACTACGATTAAGCTATCGAATCCTCATACTGATTTTTCTACTAGCAATAGAAAAGAGAGTAGGCGATTGTTAGAAAAGAAATGTCTGCATTTTCTTTGTTTGATAATGAAGAAATCAGTAAATGTTGTCATGTTGATGGGGGCATTTAACTGGATTACTATCCCTGCACTGAAATTTAGTTCTGAGATATATTTGTTTCAAAACACTGCAACTCAAAATTAATTAATTTAGTGTGGCGTTGTTTTACGTTGAAAAACATTCTTAGAAAAAATGAAACGTGCTGTTTACATTCAGCAGGGATACTTAAATAAATCACTGGGACACGCATCAGCGGCATTTTGTTTGCATATAAAAGGGTGTAATCAGGCCCACCCTCACTGCCTTTCAGCAGTCATTACCTATGCATCGAATCCATAAGCAGAACTAGAGCTTCACCTCTTCTAGGCATCTTGTGGGTGAAATTTCTATAGTGTTATTCTAGGATGACATTTTCTAAATGCATTAAAATGGTAAAGGTGAGGAGGTAAAGCTAATGATAAAACTGGGCAGAAACATGTACCTCTGAGTCTTTATTTACAAGTGTCTTACTTCCAGAGAACAAAAAATGTGGGTAAAGAGAAGTGGAAACACGAGTCACACAAGTCAATGATATCTCAGCAGTTTCATTTACAGTTTTGTGCTATTTGTCATGTACAATTTTTAACACATTTGGGAGAATTTTGTAGTTTTAAAAGTGATATCAGCTTTGAATTCCTGTTATAGGCATTGTGATATCTGCCCCAAAGGTGGGAAATAGCTATATATATTTTTATCCTTCATCATGTACAGATTCATTAATTCATTACTGTATTTGAAAATGGAACAGAAATTCTGGAATGCTATTTTGTAATTAATGGGAATCCTTTCAATGATTCTTTAACCATTCCTGTATGGAGTAGTTTTCTACACTGCACCATAGTTATAACTCAGTTCACATTTTTAATTACTTTCTATGTGTGAATGTACCATTTGGACTGCTGCAAAAATTTTATTGTAGTATGTACATTGACAATAAAGGAATCTAATCTAGATCTAATCTAATCTTTAGATCCACGTAATATATGGATTACGAAGAACAATAATGAATTAACTAAAGAATACAGAGTGCACAGAATCATTTAAGTGTTCTCAAGGTAATGGCTACCTTCGACTTCTCAACAAACTCTGCCTGTGTTTTTGTTTACTTACTTGAATGAGCAGAGGGTGGACCAGTGACATGGTGGGTGGCGCCCTTTGGTCTGGGGATGTGAATACTGCCACTGCTCTCTGCATGTGGCCTCTGCAGTCCAAAGACATGCAGTTAGGTTTTTTGGCTTCCCTAAGTTGTCCATAGTGTGTCATTGTATGAGGGTGGTCTTCTGGGCTTCCCCATGTGACCCTGACCAGAATACATGATTGGAGGACAGATCAGTGTGCCTTTCCTGTGTATAATAACATAAATAACCTTCAAAGTGTAATGCTGTACGTTTTGATGAAAACAACCCACAACAGTACACTACCTATTTTTATTCTGCCTATATCTCAGCTAATTAGGGCACTTTCTATTAATTATTCTTGTTTTTGTTAAATATGTGTTCATGAAAGTGTATAAAAATATACAGTTTATGTATAGAGATATGATGCAAATGTTAATGTGAATTAGGTGACTGCAAGCAGTTTAGTAATTTTATAACAATCACTCTGGCACAAATTCGCCATAATTAGCTAAATATTTATTCAAATAAAACAACTCTCCCCCCTTGTATGGGTTTCCTCTGGTATTCCATGTTGTTTATTTGGCTTGGTGTCTCTAAATTGCCCTTGGTGTATAATCTGTAATGGAAGTGGCACAGCAGGCCCTTCATCACTCACAGTGGCTTTGTACGGGATAAGCAGTGAAGGGAAATAAAACCATTTAGAATTCTATATAAATTATACAGCATACAACAATGTCATGACTAATTTGTCATTAAGGACAGGACTAATTTGTCATTAAGGACTCAAGGACAGGTGTCAGAAAAACACAGGCTTTATTGAACAAAACAGGAACAGGGAAAGAAACCGGACCACAAAGGGTCAAAACGGGTAGACTAGTACCGGTAAAGGCACAGGCAACGGGAAGGACTGACATCAACAACTGGACTGAGGAACACAGGACGCAGAACACAGGACACAGAACACAGGACGCAGAACACAGGACACAGAACACAGGACACAGAACACAGGACGCAGAACACAGGACGCAGAACACAGGACGCAGAACACAGGACACAGAACACAGGACGCAGAACACAGGACACAGGATTAACGAGGGCTGACACAATGCAGGTGAGGATGGTTAGCATAATAGGGTTGGGGACAATGAGAAAGACACACCTGAGGAAAAGCAGGAGGGATCCGAAGGACCAGCAGCGACCCCTGCTGGTTATACAGGGGGGTGAACAGGACAGACAATGACACAATTCCAAACTTTGATGCTGTGTATTAGCAGAAAAATCCATTATGAAACACCTAAGATATCAACTCTTCTATAGTCTATAGCAATTAAAACTTGGACACAAGAATCCCAGTCAAGAATATGATCTTACAGTGATCTCATACTGATCTCATAGGTTATCTCATACTTTGAGACTTCTGAGATACCACTGAGAGATCGATTTGAAACCATACATTGACCACCCATCGTTCTCATCATTTTATCTCTACCGTGAGATTATCATGACACCTATGTGATTTCATGTTCGTTATCTATAGATGAAAGAAATGCATAAATTATATTGACCACATGTATATAGGTGCAAATATCATTTATTAAACATTCCTCAAGTATGTTTCAACTTTAAGCAACAAGCAAACATGCGTTAATTCCCATTTGTACAAGTACAGGGACATTGGAATGTTTCTCTATGCCGACCCCTTCTTGCCCCCCTAGCTAACGTGCAGCTACCCTGGATCTGGGGGTTAAGGGTCCTTGTGGTCTCGGACATGTGACTGTTTTGCCAACACTCAAACAGCTGATCTTTTGATCACGGGCACAAAGACTTAACCCACTGAGCAACTCACCACCCAAGCATATCACACATGCAAATGTTACAAGTTGAAACAAATAATTATCCACAGACATATGATCTACTTACCTTAAGCTGCATTTATCCCACAACTTTAATTCTAAATGCCATGACCCATCCTTGAATACAACACACAAATGTAGCTGTTTTTGGTTGGTCTGGTGGGGGAACCTCTTTTTAAGTATTATGTGTTAAAATATCAGAGGTTATGGGGTAAGGAGGGCCCCGAACCTATCTTTGTCTATTGGACCTCTAAATCACTCTGCCTCTGGGTACAGTATGATGTCATAGATATCAAACAGTGGTATTAGACAGGTAATATCTTGATGTGATATCACTGTGAGATCATTATGAAATTAGGATTTGGTCTCATATATGTTAGATTCTCAACCCATGGGTCAAGTTCTGAGGGTCATGAGTTGGAAATGTAAGCATTTTAAAACCAGCAAGATCCTGTGCTGATCCACGATCAGATTTCCCAACCCCAATCCTAGAATTAACCTATGTAAACAGGTCTAGGGTCTGCAAATGCTTAGTGTAAAACTAGTGAACAAACACTCAACCAATCCAAGCAGCCAAACCACAGATGCTTAATTTAAAATTCACTGGCACATCTAATCAGATTTGTGCGATAGGAATTGATTGGTGTAAACTGCAGAGTGCACTGTGTGCTTGATCATAACGTTAATTTAAATCTGTACTTGACGTAGAGTTGCAACTGAGCTGGCATGGTACAAATTGGGTCGCAATGCAAAAAAAGCTTGACAACCACCATGCCAGGTATTTATGACATCGTGGTGATATCTAATATATATCATTCCCTAACTGAGTATGGGGGTTCTATTTGTGCTAAGAACATTTTTCTACCATTCTGCAACTTTTAAAACAGAATGCTTGCATTTACTCGTGACCTTGACTAGGCCAACTGGCTGGAAGATGGGTGGAAGGATTTACAAAAATATGAATCATAAATTATTCAGTTCGAAGTATTTCCATTGTGTGTCACATTCTTAAGCAGAGGAACTGATTTAATGACCTAGCTTTGTTCTAACAGTTCCTTCAGTTGACCTTCATCTACTTTGGGTTAATGTTTCATTTCTGTATTTGCAGGTACTTGAGAAGTTGCTTTTTTCAGGGAGCCGCATGCAGTCAAATGGCAGCCCCCCTTTCAGATTTCATTCCAGATGACACCACCAGCAACACAGAAGAGCTTCAAGTCATACAGATGGCGCCACCTAGAGGTACGAATGTTAAATTACAAAACACTAAACCTCCGTTTGCTTTTTACGGTTTTTCTCAATTGCTTTGGAGCATTTCACAAATGACAATTAACATTTACAAAATAACAGGTGTAATCGCCACACCGCAATAGCACTTCTGCACAGCAAAACATCATTTCTCATTGCTTCACAAAAATTCCCCAATGTTTTAGTACATATATACATAAATGGTTTTGTACAATTGTCATCATTTGGCACAATCTTCAGTTGCTTTATTCCTGTTGGTCAAAATAGATTATGTAGTTTCCCATTGTAATAATTTTATACGCAAAACTATATATGTATGTGATGTGTGTATGAAAACCGTTAACCAAGCTGTCAAAATGATTTTAAAATATATTCCATAAATTGTAGTGATATGGCATTGTTGTGTTTTTGGTTTTCACAGGACATGATTTTGTTGTCATTTTGTTGTTGTTGTATTGCTGTTTTGCTGTTTTTGTGTTATACAGTGCTGTGCGACTTTTTTGTTTGCTATTCTTCAGATCAGAAGAAGTTACAATTTTTCCTCAGTCGCTTTCATGCAATTTCCTCATCAGAAACACCATTCTCACCACTCTTAATGCAGTCCTCAAAACAGTTCATGCATTTCTCCTAACACTAAATCACCTGTGCAGAAGCTACTAAAACAATCAAAACCTTGTGCATGTGTGTCAGAGCATACATCAGTCAATCACTTCATCACTGCGACAAAGGAATAAAACACTTTCACCAGTGCATCAAGACTTAGTCAGCAAATGTTTTAATTTTTGTAATTAAATCCTTACTAAAATCTAATGTAGAGAAAAAAACAGAATAAAATGTAATGTGAAACATTGGTAAATTTACAGATAATTACTGTAACTGAGAAAGCATAGACCCAAGTAAAAGAAAATATACACAAAAATATGTAAGTGAACATTGCACATTTACTGTAGTACATTATGTTACAATACGTAGTACAATTATACAGATATATATATATAGATGGATAAACCTGCATTAAATTACTGTCTTACATACCCCCTGGATTAGAGCAGGGGGAACACAGATGTGCTGTGAAATCCCTCAAGGGGCATCCAGTCTCTGTTCCCTGTTAGGCCACATCATTGTGTTTACATCACACCTGATATTTTCTCTTCTGAGACAAAGCGGGAGAAATCGTTTGGCATGCAGCACCCAGGCCCGATAAGCCTCAGGTGTGATGTCCCTACAGCCAGCATCCATTGCCCCCAGTAATGACATTTGATCATGGGGCCTGCAATCACACACCTTCCACCTCCAAGCAGAGAATAATTCCTCAATAGGGTTGAGGAATGGTGACTAAGGCAGCAGGAACACCATCATCATTTGTTGGTGGGTTTCAAACCATTCCCTCACATGGTTTGAATGGCGAAAACAGACATTGCCCCAAATCACAACATAGCATGGCATGTTGGCCCTCACAATCCCCCTTGCATTTTCTGGAATAAGAGCATTGTAGAGCCCAACCAAATCACAACATAGCATGGCATGTTGGCCCTCACAACCCCCCTTGCATTTTCTGGAATAAGAGCATTGTAGAGCCCATCCGAAAACTGAAGAAGCCGGTCGGTGTTGCAGGGCCAGTGGTGGCTGCATTGTGAATGACTCCATATTCAGCAATAACATTGTGATGTTGCCCCCACGCTGGCCTGGGACATCTACTGTGGCCCCCTGACCTTTTATGTTCCTGCCACGTCGCCTTACTTTGTTTAGGCTAAATCCTGCTTCATCTACATACACTAAAATGTGCTTGGTCTCACTGGCCTCAAGTATCCTCTAAATAGAAACACAAACATATATAATGTTCATATATACTGTAAATAAAGAGCAAATGAGAGAGTAAGAGTGATCATGTTGATCCTGAAATCTTGTCAAGGACAATATGCATTTCGAACACCACACCCTCTCACGACTTCCTGCTTCATTTTCAGCACTATGCACTGAGTGGAACCTGAACACCTATATATGCTTGTGTGAATGCAATTTAGTGGCATGACATGCCCCTGTGATATAAGATTGGTGATATGTGTTTCTCTTTGTTTCAAGTGATTCTTATCCGGGAACATGTAATTCCATTTATTTTCAACTGAAGACCAATTTTATTGTTACCACTGACAGTGTGTGATTGGCCCTACTCTTTACTACATACCTGAAAGAAGTTTAAAATGATTCGATTGATGATATTAATGCAACAGTATCAAAGTGAGTGAGAGACCTGCAACTCTCAGTGATGAATGTATGAACTGCTTTGATGACTGTTCAAAGTCGGATGAGAAATGCTAATTTGTTTGGAAGATTGTGTTATTGTTGTGAGAACTGCATTAAGAGTGGTGAGAATGGTGCTTCTGATGAGGAAATTGCATGAAAGCAACTGAGAAAAACTGTAAATATGCATACAAGTGCTTTCTCTTGCCAGTGAAATTTATATACTGTAATGTAGAACTTTGTAATGTTTTTGAAATTAATAAATATTTGTTTTCTGAAGAAAAATGATTGGTCAGTGAAAATGAGAAAGTGAGAAATGACTATCATTCAAAATTATGGATCACAGTAGCATACACTGACATTTGACAATAAGCATTTTCACTCTCACGGTTAAAATGTTGCTGATTTTACTTTTCATTCTGGCGGCACTGACTAACTCATGGGTGGAACTGTTTGCTTTTGAGACATGAGCTAATTGTTTTGGATAAGTTGCAGTCTTTTGCAGTTAAACCATAGTGTTATGCTATACGCATTAAGTGTTTTGAGAAATGGTCTTATAGTTGTGAGAAGGTGCCAAAGCAATCGAGAAAAACTGTAATTTATCCATGTGTCTAATTTAGGATAAAACAAATATTTCTTTTCATTTGTGAACAGGAAATCAACACATTTGGGTAGACGAAGCTTTCCTTTATTATAACCAGTTGATAGCTAACATGCTGTTGGCAGCTCATACTATAACCCACAGCAGGACACTATACCTTTCTTTGGCTTGGGGAACAGAGAGTGGAACTACTGCTGTACGCTTTGAAGTGCTAATTAGTGCTTTTACAGCATCTGTGAGGGGTATACTATAAACACATCTGTTTAGTCAGATGATCACATGGAAGCTAATGGCCCATAGCTGGTAGTTTTCTGCGATCATTCAATTAACGATGTAGCAATATTATGTGACCAGGCAAACTGAAGACGTGGAGTTTTTTTGTGACATTGCGCTCTTCGATCCGTCCTAGAACAGGATCCATTAACAGTCTGGCTAGTTACATGGATTAGCTACCAATGAGGTGCTTGTGTGCGAAGGTACTTTATTCAGCCCTGTGGGTCATCTGGTCATCGGGAAGTCTGGCACATTTCCCGGTGGGCTTATCTAATGGGGACCAATCAGCTGAAAATTTCTAAATTTGAGTCTTCTTGACAGCAAATTCCCAGGTTGCTTTTTGTTGCTAGTCTGCCCATGCTTGGGGAAATTGGATAGTTTTCAAATACCCCATATTGCTTTCCAGGAGAGATATAAACACATGTATGTAGGTGAGAGCACATTTTTTTGGGGGGGGTCAAAGAGGGTCAGTCAGCACAAGCACCCCATGGAGCAGCTGGGGTTAAAGGTTTTGCTCGAGGGAGCAGTGTTGTTATGACTGTTCTGCTGGCTAATTCCAGACCTTGCAGACATAGGCAGAGATCCCTAATCTGCCAAACTTCATGAGACCCCAAGAACAAACTCCTACTTCCTTTTAACAAACAGGAAGTGCATCGTTAGACTGCACACAAATACTCACATACATAAACACTGTTACATAAACTGTACAGAATCTTATAGCTCGTACATTTATCAGTCATATCATGACCTTGAGGTGGATGGACCAAGAGTTTAATGGGGAGAGCTGGTGTTGTAGTGATGTAAGAGTGATCCAGTTCACCAGTGTTGGTTTTCATCGTACAACCAAGGGTAAAGTCCAGACAGGTCTGGCCACTTCCTAGAATATCAGAACAACCCAACATTTTCCACCTTTTAATAAACCATTTTATTTAAAAACGAAAATATATTTTATCATAATTTTTTGTGTCTTGGAGGTTGGAGGGAAATTAAACCAATGGGATGGCCCTTCTACTACAAAATCTGTATGTTTTCATGTGCTCTGCTGAACAGTTGAGGGACTGAAAAGGTTGTTTCACTTGTTATAGGATACAGTGTACGAATAAGTGTACGGAATCAACCAGAAGTTATTCGTAAAGGATTATTGGGCAGAATTGTTTATAGACAGGCTCGCCTGGGGAACCCAGGGACGGTTAAGCCTAGCTCATTGTAGACATGCAGGTCTAGAAAAACAGGTTTTGTCTGTTTGTGTTTTGTGTTTACTGACCATAATCTCATACATCACAGGGTAATTTTTCAACACACTATTGACATTTTTATTTAATAAGGCCAGTTTCCAGGGTGGATCACAGAAGTGAGTATATGTCAGAGCTTCACTTCTTCGTAATGGTGTCCCTGGGGCAGCCCTTCCTACAATCTGACATTCACATATTCAAGCACAAACCTCTGCTGTCTGGAGTCCCTGAGCAGGACGGCATGGTCTTCTCAGCACCCTGGGTGACCCTGATGCCACGTTAATCTCAGACAAGATATGTGCTAGAATGTGTAAATATGTCAAGTTATTTGTAACTCAATATATAAAATCTTTCAAAACCATGTATAAATAAAATTATTCTCTTCTAATCCTTACTCTCGTTTTCTTAAAACTGCTTGTCCAGTACAGCATTAATGCAAACCTGGAACCAACGGATGCACAAGGCAAGGCAAACCCTATGAAACGAGGTCACGATGCTGCCACATTTGAACAACATTGAGTTATAGTATGCCCTCAATGAGCTGCACCCCACTGACATGAAGTTGTCTCTCAACTGCAGGGTCTGTCTTACTTACAGGTGAAAGAGAAGGAAACTATGAGGCAATCAGAGACCATGACTGAAACTGACCACTGCTAATGTGTCTAGGAATTCTGAACTTCCTTGAATTTCAAATTGATTTTCTATGGAATGTGAGCAATTCAATGATTATTTCATTACATAATTCAGATGATATTTTTAAAATGGAGAATTTGGTAGATTTTGGGGTAGGTTTTTATTAAATCTAGCCTAAAATAAATGTAAAATATAGGTTTCTTCTAAACAGTTGTTTCAATGCATTTTAATTCATTCATTTAATTCATTCCTATGTTGTAGTTTAACACTTTAATCCAGATAAAGGGAGCTAATTAGATAAAGATTTAACTAAGCTCCTTTTTATCAAAGCAAAACAGTGCTGCATAGTAACCATATTCAGTCAAATGGTAACAGGGCTTGTCAAAGCTGGTTCTCTGATATAAACATAAAAACAGTCGGATTCCTTAAATATTTTTGTTAGCTTCCATAATCGGGGTAAGTAGTCAAGTACACAAGTACATCACTCATACAATTACATTTTATTTGTTAATATATAAGTGTATATAATAGAGATAGAGAACCTGAAGGCAAAACATTGGCATTTCCATCAATTTCTGTGCATTATGTTTTGAAAATAATCAATAAAAGGATCTAACTCCTCCATTTAACCAGTAGAATATGAGCCAGTAGTTTTATTTCAATGTGCACATGAAATGCACTCAGATTATCTTGAAGATATTTTTCATTTTGCGTATCAGATTAAAAATGTAAAAACTGTATTACGAAAGGAAATATTGCATTGGGTACCAAATGTGTCATTTTCATATTTATGCATTTATTTCACATCTTTTAACTTGTCAGTGGTATAAAATGTAGAGGAATCACAACTACACCTTTATATAATAGAATCTGGCCTTAACTTTAGGATGTGTTCAACCTTTGTCCTAAACACAAACCTGGACAGTTGTCATATTGGACTTGGCAGAGGCAAATAACAAGTTGTTTACCCAGTGATAACTGAAATTAGGGGACAGTTTAGGTATTTTGGATAATCCATACTAAGCGTGAAAAAACCTAAAATTTCTTAAAGGAGAATTTAACCCCTTCAGCATTGATGTAAAAATCATAACCATGCAAGCAACGTTTGTGTTGGTTCTTTTAAGACAAGAATTGGAACCAAAAGAAAATGCTCATTTTAAAGGAAATATCTGAGTATATCTGAACATGTTTTGAAGGACCGATGGCCCAATCAACGTAAAGGAATTGGTGTTCAAGCAGAGGCCACACCCACGGTTGTAAGGCGGACACGTTGCTCACACATGGGTTGGCCCAACCATGTACGCGGTGCGAGATACGCATGCGTCAACGCCGCGGCTTTTCTTCGGGTTTGTCAAATGATGTTGACCCGGGAGTTCTAGGGTTAATTACCCACCTCGAAATGTGCTATACGGATGGGAGGCGGGGCTGCTGACGACAAAAAAGCCTCAAACAGTCGATAAAGTGGACGGTATCAGTGCATTTTTAAGGAGTACAATTCGTTTTTGTTTGCTGGACATTAACCTATAGTTCGGCGACTGACTTCACTTTTACCGGCTGGGGCGAAGGAACAGCCTCGCATCTATTAGGGTACTTTTCCTGTTCTCATTGAATCACATCTTACGATGGTGCTGTTCCAGCGCTGCTTGACTAGGACGTTTAGTCTCGGGCAGCGGAAACTGAGCGGTTCGCCCCAGCAGGAGAAAGTGGCGAACATGCAAGCATGGGCTTCCATCAGACCGCATTATCAGAGCTGCTGGGTCGGTGCTAGGAGCTACGGCACCGAAGGTTTGTCCCCGATCGCCAACTCTTCCAATATTTTACCGTTCTGCTCATGCATAGACCGGTGTGGTATGTTTCAATGACCCGTATTTGTTAAACTCGTAGATCAGGAATTACTGCCTGGATAAACGTGCGTTATAGATTTGCATATGAATTACTTAGAACCCATTATGATATTGCACATTTAAAAAGCATGAAAATGTATTTTTAATAAATGTACATATGCAAAATATTTTACAATTATTGCAAAATATTTTACTTTTATGACGATATTTACTGAATTAGTCAGCGATTTACCGCTTATATTCGACTTGAAATTTTTGGCATAGGCGACAAAAGAATATTAAAACTACAAAATGCCGAAATAATGGACACTATAACAATGGAATTCCTTTCTGACTGAAACCGATTGATTTTTACTATTTCTGAGTTGATGAAATCGAAGGCTTTACTCGGAGGAAAGCGATCCCATCGCTAAGCTTAGTCAGACCCCAAATTCCTTTCAAGATTTTCCTGTTTCTTTTGCCCTTATTAACGTGGACTGACGGGACTCTTCATGTTCGCCGACGGTTGACTTTTTTTTTACAGTGTTTAAGTAAAACAGTTATTCCTATGGCTGAAAATCACGTGGGAATCATAACTATCCTAGTATTGTAAACTATATTTGTTTTGAGGATTCTACATATCAGATATCAGATGATTTAAAGGAACCACAATGGCATAAGCACACCTAGTTTGCCTCGACTGTAAACTATCATTTTAAAAATGAATCCCGCTTTTGAATGTTATCAGCATCCTCAATTACATCCCACAGTCTTTAGAAAGAGCCATTTCCTTCTGCTCCATCAGCAAATCTTGATGCCCATAGTTGAACAAATTAAATGTTCATTGCAACAGAAAAAGTGATAAAGTCTATTAAAATTAATATGATTGAACGTTAGCTAATTTCATCAGGACTGGGGTGTGTGTGTTTTTATATGTGGACATGGTGCTGTAACAAGCATGTTAAGTCAAAAAGTTTTTGAGGTTATATGAGGTGGCAGTGACATGTGACCAGTAACTTGGTTTGTGAACATGTGACCATGTGACTGTGTGTGATTGTTTCCCCATAGCTCAGCTTATGTACCTAATAAACGTCGAGGGCTATTCCCCCATCCCCTCAAATAAGAATCTCAGGTCACCTTCATTTAAAGAATCCCTATACGGAGCGTTCCTGTGTAACAGTAGGCATGAGAGTTTGCCTAGAATTTGCAGCTGTTCATATCATCATACCTTCACTCCACAACTTCACTCCTACAGTGTTTCACTTTACACTCTTCCGTCGCACATGCTAGAAGAACTGACATTATTTTACACAGATGAATTTCAATTGAGCATAGTCAAAAGTCTATGTTTTCTAGATGCCTAAATGGCAAATTGACATTTCATTCATTAAATACTTTCATGAACTTTTTAAGACCTATACGAAGCACAAGGGTGCTTTAAGAGAACTTCGGGGTAATAACCTTGCTTGAAGCAAATCAGCCTTATTTCTTGAAACTGATCAAATTTAGATGAGCGTTGGGTTTATTTTAATATTCATTTTCAACTGAATTCTAAGCCTGGTACCCAAATCACCTGCTTATTAACTCAAATATAGCCCAAATATAGCCCATACATTAACAGAAACTATGCATAAACAGTTTCAGGTTTACTTGAATGTATGTGAATCCAAGATCCACCTTCACACAGCATTTTCCTGTATATCCTGTTTTCGAGTGTCATTTTTTTTTAGATAAATAATGTAAATATTCATTCTAAAGCAGCAGCAGTAAACACTTGACTGATTTATTTATTTATTTACTTGTGCATAAAATTTAGGTCTACTAGGAGCAATAGTTAAAATTGCAAAGCTTGCCAAGTTTTGTTTTCTATGACAGTAAAAAAAAAAAAAAAAAAAAAGAAAACTTCAAAAATTGCTTTTGAAAATACCGTCAAAATACTGGAATCTATGAAAATTAGATACCACCCAAGCCTCCTCTGAACCCCAAAACGTAGGTGAATGTTTTTAATTTTATATTGTGTGTGTGTGTG
>JAODLC010000100.1:21117735-21138494 GCA_026781145.1 Hippopotamyrus pictus | reverse complement strand
ATAATAAAAATATAATGTATATAATATATATATACACACACGCAGTTATTCAGGCAGTGGGTCAGGATATTCATTATAGGATATATTTGGGGCGTCATTAGGCTTTTTTTTAGCCCCCACAAATAAATGTGCACTAACTATTTTAAGTCATGAATAGCTTTTTATATTGTATATGTTTGCCATCGCCGCCTAGTAAAGACTCAGCCATTCATCTCTCACTAACCCCCTGGGATACACTCTACACATATATGAAAACTGCTGTAATATCTGTGAATGTAATGATGCCATTTGCACCCAGATCTTTGTAGCCTCATTGCACCCTTTCAGCAGCTTGATAAACGTGTTGGTCCTCAGGCTTCCGAGAAGCTCATGGCCGCCACCGGACGGCGCTGCCTTCCTCTGGTCATGGATGTGCGACAGCCTGAGACCATCGATGCAGCCGTAGAGGAAACACTGAAGAAGTTTGGGAGAATCGACATCCTTATTAACAGTGTGTTTGCTTGCCGCATGAACAAACACACCGATATACATTCTGTGGCATGTGCATGGTAGCTTTGCTGTTTTCTCGTCTCAGTTCCTTCTTTTCATCATGATAGCATTCCTGGTTTTGACTGTGTTTCCTGTGTTTGTCTGTATGCTTTTACGGGGATATAGTGTTTAGGTGTTAGTGTTGACTCTAAGACTTAATGACTATCACATACAAATACAAAGGCCTTGTGCTGCATAACTGTATGTTTAGCTCTAATATTAGCTAGAATTCATTAAATTCTCCTCTTGGGCATTAGTACTATGTGTTTTCTCTTTTAATTATACATTTGACTCTCCATAATTAGTGTTTGCATTAGTTTCTGTCATGTGGGATGTTTACTTAATAGATTGTTTTGTCTTTTACTGATTTGAAAGAAAAATAAAATCCCGGGGGGCTAAATGACTGGCCAATGAGCTGTTGTGGTTCTAGTTATTTATCCTGCTGTTTTCATATGCACTTGTCCTAATGGTTGTTAAGAGGAATGTGCTTCACACAATCCCTGTTCATTTGTGCATAAACTGTTTTCTCTCACTCGTTGGAGGGGGAATCTGTTGTCCTAACATCAGAACTGTAAAATCTGTCATCTCTTTGCATTGTTTTTACTTTAGTATCTTATTATTAATCTATCTGTGCTTGTCCTATTTGATGCTTTCTCTCTCTCTGCACTGCGTTAATTGTCTTAATTGCACCTTTTAATTTTCAGATCTCCCATAGATTAGTCTTAAAATCCGGGGTTTTCTAGTTTTTAGTTATTGATGTTTTTGTTTATGTGCAGCATTCAAAATGACATTTACCTTATAAGATTTTTTTGCCCCTATTGCTATTATGTGACATTGAACGATTAAGTCGTGTGATTCAAAATGAGCTTATATTTCTTGTGTTTTTTTTTGGGCCAGATGCTGCTGGTAACTTTCTCTGCCCAGCCACATCTCTGTCCTTCAATGCATTTAAAACCGTCATGGACATTGACACCGTTGGGACGTTTAACACAAGCAAGGTGGTCTATGAGAAGTGGATGAAGGTACCGTCAACTTACAATGCCTTCATCTGCTTTCATTTTGGTTATTGTGTCCATAAGCTGTATAGTTCAACATGCTTGGTATCTTCTTCCGCTTAGGACCACGGAGGCTCCATCGTGAACATCTCTGCCACCCTTGGTTACAAAGGCCAGGCGCTCCAGGTGCATGCTGGGTCAGCCAAGGCTGCCAATGGTGAGAAACATAATGTGATGCAGCTCAGCATGCTGTGTCTTTGGCACCCTGCATTTTGTTTTGCTGGATGGTCCATCGTTCTCCCAGCCTTCTGTTCACCTTACGCCTTTCCTTTGCTGCGGTACAGATGCCATGACCCGACATCTGGCTGTGGAATGGGGCCCAAACAAAGTGCGGGTCAACAGTCTGGCACCTGGACCCATTTCAGGAACAGAGGGATATCGCAGATTGGGTGTGTTGCTGTAACTAACACCACTGAAAATGTCTATCCCTATTCTGATAGTCTGTTATGAATTACCATCCATTTCATCACTTTGCTTTTAGATGGATAATTTTTGATGCATTCAGCAGAACTGCCTATATGTGATTCTGTTGCCCTGCTCTTGAGGAAATGATGATTTACCTTTCTCCTGCCTCTGTATCTTATTATCATATTTGGAAAACACTTTGGTCTAAAGAGACACGTGAGTGAGAATCAGAGAGCAGTGTCAGCCAGTGTTGCTGGAGCATTTGGGGTTAAGGATCTTGCTCAGAGGCCCAATGGTGAAATCGCTCTGCAAGGCGTGGGATTTGAACCAATGACCTTCTGAAGAGAGGCACACATTCCTACCCCATAGAGCAACACACCACCTCTCTACCCACTCCCCACATCATGAATTATTTCTCCTGCTTACATCTCCAGGAGGTTTAAGGGCACAGAGCAGCGGTGTGTTTGAGACCATCCCCCTACAGCGTGCTGGGAATAAAACCGAGATGGCTCATGGTGTCCTCTTCCTGGCCAGTCGGGCTTCCTCTTACGTGACAGGCGCCTGTCTCGTGGCCGACGGTGGAAGCTGGCTCACTTCTGCAAACAATCTGCCTGTCCTCCTGGGTATAGCCTCTTCCCAATCTGCTAAACTCTAAGTCCACTAACATCCCAGGTGTGTGGGAATGGAGAGGAAAGTAGTAGAGAGGAAGTGGGAGAAGATGAGAGGGGGGGATACAATGCAATGGCAGTGAGGAGTCAATGAAGAAAATTGTTATTAATTGATAAGTGTAACTTTTGAGGTTAAATATGCCACTGGGTGGATTGTAGCATTTTTTATGTGTAATAAAATCAATATAAGATAAAATCCATTATTGCACTTATTGCATACTAGAAAATTATTTTATCCTATTTTGCTTTATGTTTTGGCCAAGTTAGGATGCCATTTTATGTTGTTAACATAAAAACATCGACTTACTTTATTTTTTCCTTGCATTTTTCCAGATCTTTGGGCATCTGTACCGAAAAGAGATAAATAGGACATTTAAAGTGGAATCATGCAAAAATCCTGTACAATCATATATTTGTTACTAGAAATCAATAATTGATCAGTCATAGAGGCACTGGTATCCGAGAAGAGCATTCCTGTCAAATGCAGTACGACTGTCATGATGGTAACTTTTGTTTCACTGAACCCAGTGCCCTAATTGTTTAAAATGCATTATTAAAACTCAGGTCTGTATACTAGTAAAAGTGGATAAGCCTTTACTTTGCATAGAGTCCTGTTTTCAAGTACCTTTGTGTGTATTATTTGAAGATCGTAACTAAGGAAACACTATTATAACTCCATATAAATAGGTAATTGGGTCTGTCAAATAATGATCATTCTAATACAGGAGTAAAATTGTCTTATGCAATGTCAGAGTATGTAATGGTTAAGGTTTTAAACATTCCAATGTCAATGAAGCTAACCCTGGTACTTAATTTCGAACTGGATAAATGCCATGGAAATGCATCATTAAAATCTATTAGTATTAGCTGCTTAAAATAAAAACTGAAAGTGTACAAGTTGGTAGGAACCATCATACATCCATCCATCCATCCATCCATCCATCTGTCTATCCATCCACCCATCCAAAACAGTACCTGTGAGTACGTAACTTGACAAGTTTTACATTTTATTGTATTTTGAGTATTTAATTAAAGTATTATTAGTCAGGGGAAATAATGTTTTTTCTTCATCATATATGAAGTTAGCACCAAATAAACTACTCAAATGACATGTTTGATTGATATTAGTACGTATATCAGACAGTCAAATGTTATTTAGTATAGTACAGTTGTCCGTTTCATTATTGATAGGGCAATTGATTTTCCCAAGAGACTTAAAAAAAGAAAAGCATATTTGCCAAAAAGTCCGATTTTTTTTATTCCTGTGGTTTCTCTAAGGATAATGGTAGAGTACCGTGGAAAATGTCTAAATGTCTGGTTTAGGAAGCATGTAATGTGTTTCTTAATCATAGCGTATAACAATGGACTTAATATAAACAGGCTACAGTGTATAAGGGGGTGGGAAAAATAATGGGAACTATTGACATAGAGAAAAAAAGTCTATGGTTCTTTGAAAAGTGAAGTACTTCATTCTGTGCTCGGGAACTTCCTGTAAGGACTGCTGGATGAGGAACACAGTGCGGGAACAGCATTCATACTGTAAAGTGCACCTGATCTTGTAAGATGGTCTTGAATTCCTTGGCTCTTAAGTGGCCGTGCAAAAGAATGATTAGAAATAATGTGTTAATGGTGTGATTCATATGCATATACACTCATTGCCCAATTTATTAGATAAACTGGTCATTGAGGCAAATATCTAATTAGCCTATAATATGTCACCACCACAGTGCATAAAACATGCAGATACTAGTTAGGGGCTTCAGATAATGTTCACATCAAACAGCTGAATGGGGAAGAAAGATGATTTATTGACTTTGAACATGGCATGGTTTTTGGTGCCAGGCAGGCTGGTATGAATATTTCAGAAACTCCTGCTCTACTGATATTATCACGCACAACCATCTCTAGGGCTTACAGAGAATGGGACACAAAAAAGGCAGCTCTTTGAGCAAAAATGTGTTGTTGATGACAGAGGTCAGAGAAGAATGGCCAGACTGGCTCAAGCCGATAGAAAGGTCACTGAAACTCAATAACACCTCATTGCAATCATGGTATGCAGAAGAGCATCTCCGAAAGCACAACAGGTTGAACCTTGAAGCAGACGGGCTGTAATAGGAAGACCACTCATGTCAGCTAAGAACAAAAAAAATAGGTTACAGTGGGAACTGGCTCACCAAACCTGGACAAAGGAAAAATGTTGCCCGGTCAGATGAGTCTCTGTTCTTGAAAAAGGTCTGCTAAGAAAGTCATGCAGTAAATGATTCCATCCATCAGTACATCTCTGTTCTCCTCAGGATAGTGGGGAAAATAGATTGTGATCTATCTTAATTATTATAAATCTTCCACGATAAATAAAAATCTGAACTTTGTATAATTTACATATACTTTTGTAACGACTTAGGCAATGTAACACTTTTCCTGCATGTGATTTATGAGCTTTTTTACTTCTTACAAATATGCATATTTCTTCTTCAATTTATATTATTTTAAGAATAAAATAAATAAAAAATAAATCATTATAAGGATTTGTTTTTTCAGACGTCTGCTTTAATCTTTCAGTAGGAAAGCCTGGGTTGACCCGAATCTGGATCTTTTAAAGATTTTATCCATGTTCAGACAGAAGAGGGCGCCAGAGCATACCATAACCGTTGGGGCTCTTAGACATTGTTGTATTTTAAACCATGATGCAATTTACCACTGTCTCATACTCCATATACTTTAGCATTCGGATACAGTAACTTAGTATTTGCTTAATATGTAGTTTATATGCATCAACATATGGACATACGTATTGAGTCTAAGTTCATCGATCTTTACAAACGTGAGAATGTTTTAAAACTGAGCCATTTATATCTTGCCTATACAGACATATCACTGTGCGCAGAACCCCAGCCAGCGCATGTCGCGCGGCCGTGGCTTTTGAGATTTTGTGTCGGCGGACTGCGGCGCTCCATCTGCGCGTGCGCGCGGCGAAACTCCTGACGTCAGTGCTGTATGCGGCTGGCGGCGATGGCAGATCCGCTGCTGATGCGAGGGGTAGAGGAGCGCGGTCGGCCCGTGGAGCCGACGCTGGGAGGAATATAAACGGGAACGGCTGCTTTTTCCCATCGGGGTGCAACGACAAAACGATCATCGTCAATGGCGAGGAATACGGGACACGTATATTAATCTTACGGCTGGGAAATAAGGACATTCGGACGGGCTAAATGGATAAAGCAGAGCGAGCTAGTTAACACAGGTGGATTATTCGTCTTCAATCGGGCGGCGTTTCTTCAGTGGCAGAAAATCTGAAATCTTATTAAAATATACAATGGTATGACGGGGGATTGGAATTGCGGATTTTTTTTTGTCGTGTTTTTAAATCCTGAACACCGAAGACATGGTGAAGGCCAGTGATGTAGGGGAGCGAATTGGCTAGTTGAGCCTTGCTTTCGGGACGAAGGATGCTCGCAGCTTTAAAACAGCACATAACGCTCGTTGGCCGACAACTCTTATGTTTTCTAACCCGTTTAGCATCACCCGGCCAGTCGGTATTTGTAACCGAGTTCTGAGGATAACGTACAAGGTGTTTTAAATGGAAATATCTTGGAGTAAGGACATGTCACGGTTTTAATTAGCTGGCTAAATCGGGAAATGTGCCAGTGGGTGCTAACATGAAGCGACGAGCTGGAGCTACCGTTGTAGAGTACAATAAATGTGTCTTATAAAAATTGTAACCGTCCTGGACACTTAAAACTAATTTATTCCTTAATGTTATTTATTTTCCTGTGGCTTATTAGCTTGCTTACTAGGTAGGCTCCCGGCCACCCAGGTATCACTAGGGCTAAATTTACAGCTCCGCACCGGTTATTTTCGTAAAACCCCGGGGTTAAGCCGCCACCCAGCCGGCGTGTTACCACAACCGAGCGCCCAAAACCTCTTTAATGTCGGTGTAGCTGTAGCCGTGTGGGATACCGGGTGTCGTCGGTACGCGGCACCTCCAATGTCAAAACGGGGACATGGCGTTGTTTTTGTTGTAGTATTTCAGTGGAGGAAGAAAACGAATGGCGAAGTCACACGACCCCGTCCCTGTAACGCTGGTTTTCATTTAGTCGACATCAAAGTGGTCGGGAAAGGAGAGGAAGTGCTCATTTAAGGCTTATTTTGGGCAGCGTAATGCTAATGGTAATGCTAGCGGTCAGCGTGTGGTAATATGTTGCTTAGCAACTTTGGGTCCGAAGAGCCCTTCGCGGAAATGTACAGAATTGTATCTAGCAGTGTTTTTGCCTCATTAAACAAACGCTTCCATTAGCCCTTCTTTATTTTTCCAAGGCGACATATTCCGCGTCTCATACGCATCACCTTAGTAATTAGACCAGACAGGGAACGAGTAACCGAAACGACGAATCAACGTATGAGGTTTATGCGCAGAAATTTGTAGTTGCTTTTTAACTAAATGTATTGGGGATTAACTGCGTAATGGCAATGTTTATGGTAGACAGGGTTAAGCAGGTGTTGTTATAATTTAATCGCAAGAATGTGTTTGAATCGTTTCTGGGATAAGTTGGCATCTAATAAACGTGTGAGGCCTCCTTTTCGGTGGAAAGGGACTCTGATTAATTCAGTTTCACAGTATTGACTACAGAATTAGCTTAAGCGACGTTTTGACTTCTTTATTTTAAATAAAGGGTGTTGTAAGACTGCCTTAGGATAAAAATTAATCATTTAAAAATTATAAATAAATGGAACAAGTCCTTCTGTCCAGCCCTGGTGGGCATTCAGAGTGGGAACTGGAGCAGAAACCAACCCTGGGATTTCTTCTCCTGGATCCAGATAAAGAGTCTCTGTCCAAGAGAAGCAACAAGAGCCCAGATTCAGGACTGGATTTCCGGGAGTCTGAGAAAGACCTGGTCTCATTTAGTCTGGATGAAATTCTTCAAGATAATGCCTTAAAGCTCAATGACCTTTTTCAGAACTCCAGGTATTCCAGTGTGGACCAGTTACTGTCCTGGGAGAAAGGACCAGAGTGCCCTGTACTTCAGTGGGACAACCATTCCTCCCAGTCTCCAGATTGTCCCCATAAGGAAACTGCAGAGGTAATGAACTTTCCCATTGCTGCTGTTGAACAAAATTTTGATGATGCTTCTCCTGTCCATGTCTTCTCTAGCACCCTTCAGTGCAATCATGAGGATATTTTGGTTCAGGAGCTAGAGCTTGACCAGAATGCACAGAATATTCACAGCACTCCTGATGAACTTATTGATGTCAGGGATATTCCTTCACAATCACCAGTTTTCTCAAAGACATTGGATTGTAAATGGGAAGATTTAAGTTTTTTGGATGCTTCGCTGTATCCTGAAAATGAATCCCCCACCTCTTGTTCATCTCCTCCCAATGAGGTACAAGTGGGTGACAAAGAGGATCTGTCTGTCTTATCACAATATGAGGAGAGCATTCTTACTCTCGCGTCACAAGGTGAGGAGAGAGTGTCATGTGAAACCGGGGACAAAGGTTTACACTTTGAATTGCGGATGGATCCGCTCACACCGAGTAACGCTATCCAGGTGGGTTCACCTGAGAGCCGCGTGAGCAGCCCTTCTCACGTCACCAGCCCGAGCGACTGTCACAGACCGCCGGGACTTTGCAAGTCCTCCACGCATTTACACAATGGGGAAGGCATTGACGTTTATCTTGAAGCTTATGAGCAACAAACCTGTGAAAATGTAATTTCAGGCTTGGAAAAAGCAGTTAATGAGCAGGACATCTCGGTGGATGCCGTTGCTGTTTGTTTGTTGGGGGAGCGTGGAGCTGAGGTAGATCCCTCCTTTTTGCTTTGTTCCCTGTCAACGGGACCACAGGTTACCAGCCTCTCTCACAATGGAGATGTGTCGCACACGGTTGACCCACTTAACCAGGGCCAGGATCAGGATGTTTCGAGGGATTTAATGGCAGAAGAGGTTGCTGTTGGTTTAATGGTACAGCAAGTGAACAAAGACTCGATTTTGGACTTGAGTTCAACTGTTGGCTCGATGCATGATATAAAAAGCAACGAGGACTCAAAAGTACCTGAGGGGCCAGTAGAAGAAATACTTTCTGATCGGGACATTTCAAAGGATGCTGTTTTTCAAAGACAAGGCTCTCCTGACGACCTTGCCCAGGAGTCATATGGCTCAGCCCCGGTGTCTGTGCGGACTAGTGAAAAGACAACTGAGAGGTTATCTCTTCCAGAAGTAGGGACATCTGCATGTCTACCTGTGAGGGGTGGCGTGTTGCCAAGCGAAGAAGACATGTCACCTCTGAAGGCAGTATTCAATGCTCTGGACCAGGACGGTGATGGTTTTGTGCGCATTGAGGAGTTTGTGCAGTTTGCTACAGTGTATGGTGCAGAGCAGGTAAGAAATAAGTGAATGTCGGACTAAATATCACTGAAATTGTAATGACATGTTTTTCATCTTTGACTGCATAGGAACCTAAGTATTAATTTGTGTCCTGAAACTAACTTCCATCCCAAACAGAAGAGGTTCCATTATCTAAACAAGTATCTATCTATGTCAACAGTGGCAGATAGGTGGAACCCCCTATTCTCTATTTAAAATGGCATTGTTCTAGAACAAGTCAGTTCGGGCATGTTATAAATGTCAGTTAACAGCTGTCGGTCAATCATCTAGACAGACATTTATAGCAGAAATTTATGTATTTACTGAATCTGTAGCATTAATAGGGAGCCTGAAAGAGCAGTGTCCTTGATGTTTTCATAAGATCTGTTAACGCCAGCCACTTCAGAGCAGTACTTCAACTGAAGCTTTAAATCGGCATCAAGGCCCTTCACTTTCAGTTTTATTGTGTTCCTTGAATTCTCATACACATTGTTACTGATTTGAATGACTGCATGTATACATTTTTCACACTCATGTGAGAGCGTCCTAGTGATTTGCAGCTGTCAGGTGTCTTTGTGTGTTTGTGGATGTGCTGTAGTTTCTCCACAATCCACGACACACAATACATCTCAAAATCCTTCCACAGTCAACAATACTTCCTGATAATTTAAGTGCCCTGTGGTGGACTGACCTTGCCTCCATGACTAGCTTTTAAAAGGCAAACTTTCTGTGATAAAGTCAAATTTAAACTCAAAGAATTTACAGTTATATTGGTTATTTACTTGATTTCATTACTTTAACTGTCAGTTGACATTCTTTAATATATATTAATGGTAAATAGTGATCTAAAAAAAAACAGTATTTTCCATGTATACTGTTAACTATTCAGGATTCTTCTAATTCTTTCTTGTACTAAAAGTTTAGTGTGCCTGTTACATTGAGCTAAAGAAGAGGGAGAACTCTGTAATGGGTTATCGAAGATGGATCGTTCATTGATTCCTATTGTTTTGGGAGCCATTTTGTATTTTGCTTGAAAATTTAATGTCCGATTAATTTCTCAGTCATGCAGTTGCTATTTTGGCGTTTGCTTAAATGCTTAGTTTTTCTTCGTGGTGTTCATTCTGCTTCTCTGACCCCCCCCACTTTTTTGTTTTTTGATTCAACACAATGACTTTGTAGGTGAAACTATTGAACCTGTTGGACTTTGGCCTTGTAGGACATTGCAATATATAGTCATCTGTAAATGGGCCTATAGGAAATTGTAGATGGTATATTTTATTATATGGCAGTTCTTACATTATTCCATTTTTTTGTTTTCTACTACACAGACATTCAAAATGTCAGGCATCCTTTAAATTGTCATGTATTGTTATTAATACTCTAAGTTCAATTATTGCTTATACATGGCAAAATATCAATTTCCAGCCTGCTGTGTCTTTACGTTGAAGTTTGTAACATTTTTTATTTTTTTGATCAAAAACACTCTTGTCTATCGTGATATAATTTTGCCATATTGCCCCGCAGTATCGGGGTTGGCAATATTGCAAAAATATCATATCACGCTGTTAGTTAAGTTCTCCCCAAACAAGTTTGATGTGCAGAATGGCCTTCTCTCCTTTGTAAATTTCTTATGTTCTTATGCAATGTTTTTCAGGCTGGATCACTATTCTTTTTCATATTTGTTTTTGCAAGTTACTTAAGAGTACAACCAAACTACTTCCCCACTTAAAAATAGTTTAAAAAAGAAAAAAATAGTTAAATAATAAATAGTCCTATAAGGTAATAAAACCTAAAGGAAAACATACTCTGCATACTCTGTTGGTTTTCTTTTGAGGTGGTGAAAAAGGTTTGTCGTGCTGACATCCAACAGGTAAACCCGGTCAAATTTAGCAGTCAGTTTTGGAAAATCCAAACAAATTCCATATTACTATAATAGTATACCATATTACTATATAAAAATAATGTTGAACTATTTTTAGGGGCCAACTCCTCCACGTCGTCCATGCTGCTAATTTGACAAATAGGTAATGTGTTGCATGTATTGCCTTGCATTTCAGGATGAGAGTGTGAAAGGGACAGAGTAAGAAATCCGAGGCACTACTTACTATTTGCTATTACCGATCTATTGATGTGGCAACACCGGATTTGGCTGGCAAAACAACTTTAGATGCATATATAGAACTGCATTATAGCATGATATTAGTGATTTCTCTGTAAAAGCAGATCATGGAGACATTTAAATCATTCATAATAATAAATAATAATAATTGATACTTTATTGATCCCTGTGAGGAAATTCTCTGTTGGTGAGAGCAAGCTGGGCATGAAGGGCAGCCACCCATAACAGCGCCTAAGGAACTGGGGGTTAAGGGCTTTACTCAAGGACTGGCGACCTTCCGATCCCAGGATCAGGGGCTTAGCCCATTGATCCACCCGCTGCCCCCCATGATGTAATATCGTCATACTGCACACCCCTATTGCAGTACAGTTCTGTCAAGTTACTTTGGAAGAAGAATCTATTAAGCAGCTGAACAGTAATAATACTGCCTGTGCTATGGACCCTGTCTATGCTTAGCGTGGTAGCCTTTTTCTGAAGCACTCAAAATTTGACAAATTCACTTATTTGACTGTCACAAAGAATTGGTGTTCATACTGTTACAAGCTTTCATTTATCTAAGATCCCAAACATATGTCGTTTTTAATGGTAATTGCAAAGTAGCTGTATTTGTTTGGCTGTTAATCGTTAAGTTCTTATCTGGATTGAAACCTAATCGTTTTGCTGTGATTTTTAAGGAGTTTGGATTTGGAACTTCCCACATGGTAGATCGTGTAACACAGAAAATGACATGTAGCATTTCAGCACTTCAAGGGGCTCCAAGAAGGAGCTACAAAGGGAACTTTTTAAAAATGGGAGTGCCATTTGGAGATGGGGCATATTGACTGCTTTAATACTGATTTAGAACAAAATGTAAACATGTTTAGATTTTATTTTTAATTCTCAATTTCCAGCAAGCAGAAGAACAGGATCCTTTGGTAATGGAATTTTTTATTATTGTTGTGCTTTTTCCCTCCATTCTAATGGTAATGGAATGAATGATTAATGTGTGGGGGTGACATTGTGGGTGTTTTTGGTGCAAGCTGTCTTACTCAGGTTTTCTCACTGAACTGCTACCGTTGGACCTTCTGTGGTTTCTGTCAATATGTTGTGTTAGTTAACCTTCAGACCATGTATAAGTAAAAGCAACCAAAATAATTTTTTGACAGAAAATAGAAGCTCGTATTTATAAGAAGCATTGTACAGGAGGTCACTTTGCTTTCTCTTTGTGTGACGTTAACCTACATGGTTGAGGTTTGGACTCCTTCCACTGCTGCTCATTTAAAATAGAAATGTGGGCTACTCTGTTTTGCCCAACACCCCCCCCCCCCCAAAGCGTGCTCTACTTTCTTGTGCTGTGCATGTTATTTGCGGTGGTCAGAGCTAACGTTCCCTGAGCAAGGAGCTCCACCCTGTAGAAGAAGAGCCTTAAGAGACGTCTGGGGCTGTGCTGTCGTGGAATTTCCTCAGCTTCCTTTCGATTCCGGCATTGTTCTCCCTCCCGCTCTGAATATTCCTTTCCCTCGTTCTGAGCAGATTGCACTGTATTGTGTGAGCAGGGATCAGGTGTCACTCTGCTGGCTTAAAGGGATGACTTTCATACACAGAAAAACATAAAACACGCTTATCGTGTTTATAAGCTGTTTGTTGTTCTTGGTAATAATCAGGGATGCTTTTTTCCCTTTTAATTCAGGTGGCTTCATTTTTCTTTGTTGATGTTAATGCTGCACTTGTCTGCAAGTTCCTGTCCTGAATAGCTTTAGTACAACAGCAAATATGCTGATTTGTGAAGTGGAAGCATAAGCCAAATTGACTTAAATGCTACAATGATGTGTTAACCTGTAAAATACAGCCTGAAGGAAAGCATTTATATTTCATGGGAGTTTCATTGTGCTGCTGTTTTTGTCCTGCTGCTTGGTTCCACTTTGCACTCTTGATTTTCATTTGCCCTCATAGATTTTTGTGTTGGGTTTAAGGGATGCAGTAGGTAGGAAGTCTGTGAGGACCAGCGGGATATGTTCTGAGCGAGAGATCAATCCTAGACATTTATGTAGGTCACAAGGATGTTCAGCCATAAACAGCTGTGGATGTTAAAGGGATATATGGAACAGATCAGCTTGCACTAAATATTCTAGCAGACATGTTTAAATGGGGAAAATTTGAAGCCATGAAGTGGAATTTCTTTTGAGCCTTTGATTTTGACTAAGATGACTTGGCTGGCGCAAATGATACTGAGCATGTGATTTATTCTTTAATCAGCATGGCTTTTAATAGACTAGAACTACTTTATTTAAATGAGAAGGATTGCATTTACAGGAATTGGGTGGAATAGGGCTGGAAATCAAACTAATCAACATAATTTAATCTGATTTTGATTCACAAGTGCCCAATCTGATATGATTCAGCTTTGATTGGATTCAGTGTAGACATTTCATTTATGTGCAATCTAATCACATTTCTTGTAATAACTATTACAAGACACAGCCCTGTAATATTGACATTGCAGCACAGAGCAACTTACTGTAATTGTTACAATTTGTAGCAATTACATAATGAATACTTAGCATCACAAAGCTTTCAGGAAGCGCATCCCTGAAAATTTACCTAATATCTAATGAGAAAGTTATTTTTTTTTTTTATTATGTGTGGTGTTATTACATAATGCATCGTTATAACATTACATGGTGATCCTAAAATAACAATAAACAATATATAATAAATTAATAAGAATGAAATTTATACTTACCCCTGAAATACATAAACATTCCATCGAAACATTTCCCTCTGCAATTCTTGTACCTAGCCAGAAATTAAGAAATCTCCGTATTTGTAGTTGCTTTCATTTGCTTCAGTGTTCAATACAGATGATTAACGATAATTTTCAAAACTGACAGTGGCCAGCTCACAACCATTTTGTTTTTAGTGTATATGGGTCACAATATCTTTTCTCTGTATCGTTTGCTTTTGTTAATTTTGCTTTCATATAATGTTATTCATTGTATGCAGTGCACTGAATATGATTGTTGGATGACTAAAGCCCAACTTGACTTAATTTGCTTGCGTTCTCATGCCCTGAGTACTTCATTACCATGTCTGACGATGCTAACCAAGACCACAGTTCAAGGCGATTACGTAAAACTATTGCCACAATCCTATAGGAGAAGCAAATCTGTATAACAATACAAATAAAAATCAGCAAAAATATGTTCAAAGCCCTGGGGAAAAGGAATAAGTTAACAAGATTATTCTCAGTATTTTGTGAATATTGAATTGTCAAAATCAGTATTGTGATTAGTCATTTTTTTTCCCGCCCCTACTGTGGAACACTGCAAAAAGGGTAGCTGTACCCCTATGGCAGGGGTCATCAACTCCGGTCCTGGAGGGCTACTATCCAGTAGGTTTTCTATCCTACTTGGCTTCTGATGAGCCACACCTGTTCCTAGTATTTACCTGAGAACAGGTGCGGCTCATCAGAAGCCGGGTAGGATAGAAAACTTACTGGATAGTGGCCCTCCAGGACTGGAGTTGGTGACCCCTGCCCTATGGTATATAAATAAGTTTCTTATACAATCAGTAAAGGAACTTTTTATCCGTTACTTCCCTCCCTCTGCCTTTTTGCTTCATATACTAATAAACACCTAATGTCTTGAGTTGCACTGCCACCTCCCATCTACACTGCTTGCAACAAAAGACAAGGTGCAGTGAACCAAACATGAGGCAGTGTGTGACCATGAATCCCTTTTTACAACTGTTGTTAAGACTGCACTGAATTTTAGTGTAGTGCGCAAAAAGGCATTCTATGACCTTTGTTTGCTATGACTCTTACCGCAAGCAATTTTGCACCTGTTCATTGCTGCTGCATCCTTTTGCTTACACCTTCATGGTTTTATGATGTGGTAGGCATGCTGATGTCGTTATGGGTTTATGATAAACACAGAGTAATTTAAGGTTCCTGCATCCAGTTGAACAGCAGGCTATGGTTTGGGGATGGTAGGAATTAAGCTGGGGAAAGGAGAGGTACATGGGGGTGCTCATCTGAATTCCACAGAGATTACGGAGATGCAGCTGCCCCCCTAATGAGTCAGGTGATGTAACTAATCCTACTCCTTACCCTCCCTACTGCAACCCACTGTCACTGTGTGCTAGAGGTGGGGCTGGTTCGGAAGGATTAACTCTAGAATGTGTTTTATCCTCCCCTGGTTGTCTGGCTTTTTTTCTGCCACCGTCACAGGAAGGGCACAAACACTTGAAACAGTTGCTCACAATGTGTTATTCCACACAACAGAAGCTTCCATGTCAAGTTTAAAACTGCTTGTATTGTACTTAGTGTTGTAGTACTTGAGTCCAATCTTTTCACTTGCCCTGGAATTGAAAGCATTTCTCCTGGGTCTTGAATGTCTCGGACTAGAACATCTATAGTTCGGGCTTTGATACCAGTTAAGATATATTTTTAAAAAATCCATCTTTCACTATTTGCTGTATATTGATTATTTTTTTAATTTTTGAAAAGACGTTCACATAGTGCAACACTACCTTGGAAATCCCTTTAGAACAGACAAAATGCTATTTGATTTGGCTGCTTTAACCGCAAATCGGATTTTCTCAAATGCAAGTACACTCTTTTACAGAGAGAGCTCTAAACTGCGCAGCCAATGGATAGGCCTATTGTTAGAACCGAGGTGAGTGTGGTCAACATTTAGGTTTCATGTGGTTGGTTCTCCCCAGATGCTCTTGTGAGTTACGCAGGTATGATGTTAATTGTGTGTTTTTTGCTATTTTAAATGAGTCCTTTGGTTTGCCTTATTACATTTTCAGCTTTGCATGTATTAGGTTCTGCTAGTCAAAAAAGCAGCCAGTATAGTTTCAAATAATCAGCCAGTATAAGCAGTGAAAACTAGAACTCTTACAGAAAGCTTTTTACACGACCCTCATCCAGATGAGTGGCTCGTGAAAATTTTGCAGGTTAGCAGTCGTTTAGTGTTGAGGATTTGTGGTAAAATACTGATGTTTGCTTTTAAAGGATTGTCATGCTTAAATTTTACCTTTATTAACTGGGGTAATGATGAATAAGGCCTTGTCCACACGTACAGGGGTATTTTTAAAAACATAGCCTTTTCTATAAAAATTACAACATTAACTTCCCTCTGAAAAGTGAGCTGAGAAACTGAAAGGTGAAGGAACTAAAATCCCAGTTCAATTCAAAAATACTTTATCCCAAATGAAATAATATAATAATAAAGAATACTCATATTTATAAATAAATGTTTTGCATTTTTATACTAGGTAGATCATTTCGACTTGGCCATTTGTCCTTGGTCATTGTACGCTAGCTTGCGAGCTACTTATAATTCAGAGCATGTGTTTAGTACGGCAGGTGATATAGGACACTACGCTCAGAGCACACAATCTCCTGAACACGTTGACCATTTATTTTTTTCTTAAAACCTCTCAAAGAAGATTACTGACATACTTGTTCCTCCACAGAAGTCAGTCATGTTAATCTTCCTCATTCTGCATGTCTGTCCATGCAATGTTTTTTATTTTTACCTTATTGCACTTTATTTTGCTTGTTTTATGGGATACTTGACTTCACTAGATTTTGTTTACAGTTCCCAATAAAATATAAAATGCTAATTATATTTGCCATTTTTAATTTATTGAAATGTAAAGGATTGTGTGAAATTTCATCATTTCGACTACTAATCCCAGTATCGAACTGAATCAAATCGTATCGTATCATGGGAATTTCTGAGGTATCAAAAAACTCTAACCGTTGGCTTAAGGAATCGATATTGTATCGTATCGCGAGGAAAGCTGTGATTTACACCCCTACTAAATATATTGTACTTTTTCAGACTGCATAAATAAATCCAGGAACTTCATGGTGTTTTGATTTGAATAATTCTGAGGTTAGGTTCTTCCAGATTTGTAATGTGCGTATTGTGTAGCTCTTGCTCTACTGCTAACTTGGCCTAGCAGCACTTGTACTTAAGTTGACTCGTTGACCGCTTTTATGCTTGCGATGTCGGCCTGTGAACTACCTTTTTTGTACGTTGCTTTGGACAGAAACATCTAAGTAAATAAATGCAAATAGTTTATGCATTTCACAGTAGACCTAATTGGCTGGTTTTACAAGTTGTAAACAGTTTTCTCCCACCAGTCAAGCAATCTGTGCTCTGTTGCATTCAGAGGCCAGTTATTCCCTCAAGAAATATACATATGCGCTGACTGAAAGTACTTGGCTGAGTTTCTGTTTGGTGAACTTTATTGAGAAGTACTGCCCATATCATGTGATAATTCTACGGCATCTTCAAAGAAGTATTGAAATTGCTGGTCTAATTAAATTTCAAGGTAATTTTTTTTAATTCATCCCCTCAGTTTTAACTGAAAAAAAAATTGAAAGAATGTGTTGGATAAACAAAACCCTTTGCCAACAAATAAAGATGAGCGGGCCAACATTTGCTGACTGTTGACTGTGCAGAAGTGTCTTTGAATACGTACTTGACAATCCGTTTGTCATATGTTGAATATTACTACTTTATCATGATGGAATCGTTGCAGATTTCTGTAGAAAAATAACGTGGAAAGCTGTTTTACATTTGCTGCATTCATTTAGAGATGCCAGAAATGTTTGTGGATTAACTTAGATAACCACTGTCTCTTTTGACAAGTTAACTGACTGCCATTTTAATGTATGCACCATTCTTGTCAAACCACTGACTCCAGTGAATATGATCTGTTTAATTGGAAGTGATTTAGCAAAACCAAAATAAAATTGTTGGACTGAGCATGAAATTATATAATTACAGAAGAATATGCCTGAAATTACACTCCCATGCTTCACTTGCACATCACCTGGCCTTTCGGCCTTCAGCTATACAGCAAAATAAATCTGCTTAAATGTGGTACATTCAGGCAGGTGTATTTTAAAAGTTTGCTAAGCAGCTCATGTCACAACACACTTATGGCAATGGTTGTTTCCTGCCATTGCTGATGAAATCTAAGAGAAAGAGGACAGTAGTGGGTGACCAGAATCGCAATATGTGTGTTGAAATTTAACATGCATGAACAAAAAGCAGATAGTTGGAATTCAGCAAACTGCAATTGTCAGCTTAGTGTAGGAGCTAACAGCTCAGGGAAAGGTATCAGTCAAACCCTACTTAAGAGGACACTGGGATGCTCCACTAGACAGGATGTAGAATAGTCAGGGTGCAGTTCAGATGCCACCAATTACAATACGTGTTGCATAGCTTTCTGTTCAACTGGTGTAATGGCAGTGGGGGAGAGACGTTCTGTAGTCAGTGCTGGAGTGGAATCAACCTAAAGAATTGAGGTCCAAACCGAATTTTATTACGCTGACCACATTAAGAGGAGGCTTGAAATTGTACCTGGTATAATACGGGGCGATCTTCATCCTATGTCACAGCTTTTAGAATGTAGTCTCACTGTACAAATCATTTCTTGTGGTTACCTCAGTATAACGGTGCAGCAGTTCTCCAAATCTACAGTTCGTTTCAGACCTTAGTTCTTGAGCCACGGTTTGGTTCATACTGAATAAGAAAACATGGGAAAACCATTTCTGGGATTTATTCATCAGCAACAATTTAGAATGCTAAAAAGGGTTATTATCCATCTTGAGCTAATGAAACTAGCCTAAATTTTACCACAACTGTGATCACTCGATCATGATTGGACCAAAATAGTCATGTCATACAGTTGGACGACAGTATAAATGTAATATTTACAGTAAATACCGCTTGTCATAAATTCCTGTAAATCACAAAATTATTTTATATGTATTTGTGAAATGAAAATCATTTTGTAACGTAATGAGAGCTCAGCAAGATGCAGTGGCATTGGGTAAGAGTTGCGGGGAAGGAGCTATCAAGGTTCAGTCATCCGGAACCACCACCTGAGATTGTGAAAGTTTGTATCATGATTTTGGTCTCAGTTTCAGAACTGTTATGCTTTTACCCGAGTACCTCACTTATCTGGGAAGTTGACAGAAGCAATTTTACATAATCAGTTTCGTGAATCTTGCTGAACTGAAAAATATATTTTAAATTCTTTAATAAATCTTGAACAGTCACTCAGAAGCTACCAAATTCAGTTTAATAGCTTTCTGAAATCCGTAAGCATGCAGGTCATATTTCTGACTAGTTTCAGCCTTTCGGGATACAAATAGACTTTGACACTGCATCATTACTGCTTGATTTAGAGGGGGAAATGATGCAGCACAGTCACTTCAAGTGAAATAAATTAGCAAATTAACACACTGTAATCCAGTCAAAACCTTCCAGCTGCAAAAGGGAAAGTCGTCTGCTCCGCCAGATCTAAATGGAATCGAATGTTCCTGAGATATTCTGGAGCAATGCTGACACAGCATTTTTCCACATCCTCCATCAGCTGGGCGTCAGTCGATTGACTTACTCGTAGAAGGAGGGAGTCTCCGGTCTGCCGCAGGATTCCAGAAGCTGCTAATCTCTGTGGCTCACCTCATATGGGCTGCCTCTTATGGGCTGCCTCTTGAGCTTTCTCAGAATCTGCTGAGTACCGCTTGACAAATTGTCTTGATGGTAAAAATGTGTTTGCAATAATATCTTATGTAAATACATTAAAGAAAGATTTTACAGTAATCCAGACAGGTCATATCTGACTCCTTTAATGGCCAGGTGCTAGTTGCTGGTATATTATCAAGGTTCTCTTTGAATGTAACTACATGAAAGTCTAAATATAATGTTAATTAGGTATCAATGTACTTTTCACTGACTAATAAGATCTTTCAGAATTGAGGGAGAAATTGTTTCTGAGCGAAAGATCAGGATCAAGCAGAATTTTCTTGAAATGTGAGATTTGCTTATCCTGCATGGCCGTTCCCCCCAAGAAAAGTGTCGTCACTGATCTGGGATCCATGTATGGTTTGCTAGAGCACTGTAATAAAGAATGTCACATAGGGCTAATCAGCGGACTGTCTGACGAGTGCTCTACTTTAATAACTCCCAGTGCAGTCCTAGGTGGGCGGGCCTAGCCTTGTTTTACAACATCCTGCTGGTACCCTGCCTTGTGTTTGGCCTTGTGTTCTCCCATCTAGCAATGACACACTGAGGAAAGATGTGAGGCAGCTCCAGGCAACATTCAGTGTAACTGTTTTAAACATTTGACAAGGCCTTGGCTTTCCTGTCATACTCTGTGTCCTGTTTTATAGTATCGCTGCCTTGCTGTTTTTCAGTCCCCGGGAATGGTTCCACACATCATACAGGAGCCAAATGTTTGACACTGTTATAATAAAGCAGCAGAACAGAAACCCAGTTCTTGTAGCTTGTTACAAGTTAGCAGTTAATTTTAAGAATATTATTATTATTATTATTTATTATTATTATTTTATTTTATTATTAATTTGATTGATATATTGGGATTTTTAAGTCACTAATATAGTGCTATCAGTGAGAGTCTGTTGTGTTGAAGCTGATTTCACTAAAGAATATACCTGTTGATGTACATACATCACATTCAAAATACACACACTGTGTAGGGCTGTGCGATATGACCAAAAGTCATCTTTTATCCCGATAAGGAGTAGGGTTGTAAAGGGGCGGAAAGTTTCCGGGAAGTTTCCGGAAACTTTCCATCCCATGGGAAGTTTAGCTGGGGA
>JAODLC010000100.1:21083720-21106587 GCA_026781145.1 Hippopotamyrus pictus | reverse complement strand
ATGCAGAGGTCACATTTCGTTGTTGCGCACTGTGTGCTGTGGTGTGTTGACAATGACCACTGATCACTAAATTCTAAATTCTAAAGTAGCATTAAGAAAACTAGACCTGTATTGTTGAACTGACGTCACAAAATGCTTTTTCCCTTTTTTTGATCTCAGTACTTTTATGTTATTTACATTATTTAATATTTTTCTTCTGGAAAAGGAACTTCATATGAATTAATTAATCATAAGCTTGTACAACAATTTGCCTCTTGCATCTCACCTATACAATCAAACATCTTTTACTTGTACTGCCTTATGCTGCTGGGCTGAAGTTCTGATGTTCAGTCATTATTCTTTGTGATTTTTTTTTATTTTTTGTTATTTAACCTTTAATTAACCAGGTTTGTCCCATTGAGATCACAGATCTCTTTTGCAAGGGCGACCTAGCCAAGGTAGCAGCAACACAGTGTCAGTGCAAGATTGAAAGATTGCAGATTATAGTCTTCAGTCTTTATTCCAGCCTTTTTATAGTTTTATGTACTTTTTTGTGAAAACTGGAATTAAAATGGTTTAACCTTTTCTTACAGGTAAAAGACCTTACACGATTCCTGGACCCCAGTGGTTTGGGCGTTATCAGCTTTGAGGATTTCTATCGAGGGATCTCAGCCATCAGCAATGGAGGGGAATGTAAGTTTTCTGTAGTGTGTCCTTTAATTTTCACTGCAGCACTGTTCAATGCCTTGTTCAGAATTTATTTGGCAAAGGACCGAGATTGCTGACAAATTGGTCTGGAATTGGTTTGGAATATATTTCTTTTTCCCTAATCACTGTAGAGGAAATATGTTGTTGCACTTCAGTCATCGTTTGGTCTCCACGCAGAGTTTTATGAGTGGTATGAACATGCATGGATGGTGAAGTTGTTTAATATTGGTTCAGACTTAATACAAATGACCGTGTTCTGTGTTTAACCCTCTGGGATCTAGGGGTAGGGAACACACTTTCACTGACTGGGGCATGATCACACATTTCATTCAATATCATAAACTTAATTCATGGCAAATAAATTATTTCTTATATATTTGTTTTGGCATTAAAGTCGTCTTAATTTTAGTGTACTTTGTAAATATATCAGATTTATGTTAAGTTTGTAATTTGACATCAAAGTATAGACATTGCAAAATGTAGTTTGGAACATTTGCATGCGAATGCGATTTGAATTTGCGGTATTGCGGCTATTTAGAATGCGAATATCAATCTTCACGTGAGAGCGGTACTACACGCCCCCGATGCAGGTAAAACAAAGAAAGGTGACATGATTTACTTTTTTTGTCAATTTAACCTAATTTTAAAAACTTTAATACTTCTGACAATGGATGTTTTGAAAAGAGAGATTATGGATTTAGTCAGCGTTTTTTTTTTCCATGTTTCTACAATAAGATTTCAGTGAACGGAAATACACGAGAGAGATACGCGGCATCACCGCGAATGCCATCATCCCCAGAGGGTTAATCCTAGAACAAGAACGCACAGTGCCTGGTCATGACTGACCATCAGATAATGGTGTTCAGCCATAAAAAGAGAATTATGAACATCATATTTGGTTGCTGGTTAATCATGTTTTTGGGCTGTGGGGCAAGTGTACTGGGGCTCTTTTGGGTCTTAAACATGCAGTTTCATTTCTGCATTACGAGCTGCTGTTTTTGCCCTTGGCACAAAATTGGCCATTTGGACAGAGATTACACTAAAACGTAATGAGCCGTCATGGAAACTGTACATTAGCAGTTATGATCCAAGTGCTGACCTTGATTGTTTCATAGCTGCAGGCCGGTATCAGACTGCATGAGCTAATTTGGCAGTGGGCCCACCCTCTAGCCCTATCTGTATTGCACCTACAGTCTGAATTGAGGCCCACACTCCCAGTGGACCCTTCTGTGTGTCCTGGGTTACAGTTTCAGCTGAATTAGTAATGCACCGGTTAGTATGAGTCACAGTCTCAGGACCATCAGTACCCCACAGTTCTTTCTAAGAGGGAAGGATGCTTGGGTTTCCCTGAATAATGCACTGACTCACTATGCCAGCCTACAGTTTCAGTTATTAAACGATGCTAAGAGTTTGTCTGCTTGAGGGGAAACCCTTGTCTCTGAGCTGAAACATACTTTCCGAAATGTTGGCTATAATACTGCACATCCCTGTGGTCGAATGTGTAAGGCACGCAGTAGCATTAAACACCATTAGGTTCTTATGAGATTTCTTGGGTCGTTTTATGTCCAAATCCATTTCACTACGGTATCTGTCCATACAGAAATAGGATCACCAACACAACTGGGTTTTTGCCTTAAATACGTTCTTGTTTTGAATATTGGTGCGTTCCATTTGCCCTCGGAACTCAGATTCCAAGTCGTATTCTGAGTTTTGAAGCTGGAAGTGACGACATGCGCGCTCCCGTTTCTCGAAGATCCGAGAAATATCTCAAAGCAGCACAGAGGATCCCAAGTTCAGAATCCAAGATGGCTGCGCCCTTTATCAACAGAAGGGAAAGTTGTAGTTTTATACTGTTTAAGCACTACTTCTGACTTGTGGCTAATTAAATCGGTCACACACACTGTACCGTCTAACTTATCTGTGGATGTGTTGCTACGGAGTTTTATACATAAAGCACTGCGCCTAATGTGTTAACTGATATTGCTAACAATTAACCAGGCTAGAGTTGGATTTCATGATTAGTCAGATTATTTGTCGGATTTAAGGTAGTTCAGGCTAATTTAAACTGAGGTACCTTAAATTCAACAAGTTGTCTGGCTAAGCAAAAAATCTTGCTTTTTGATATGCCATATGTCCATGGTATTGCTACTTCTGTGGCAAATGGAACGCATCCGACTCAGTTTTCCCTGAGTTTTTAGCAGATGTGACGTAATCTTGGTAACCGAAACTCGGATCCAAAGGCAATTTTACTCAATCTGCAACCTCTACTGACTCATCTTGACACGTTGACTCCCTGCGGAGTCACCACAGAGGGAACCATGTTTTCATTTTACTCTGCTGTAGCCTGAAAGGGGCAAAGAGGTGTGGGAGGGTGGAGACACCTGGGTAATGAACCCCTCCCCCCAGGCCTCCAGAAAGGCACATTTTTCAGGCCTCGTCTTTTTGATAGCCTGCCGTCTGTCTTTATGGCTTTGGCCACTTTGAAGACTTAAGTGCTCTGTTGACTTGGATCTCTCCTGGCTTTGTCCGCAAGCAGCTTGCATGCATCCAGAATTCCTGACTACCATGGGCTACTTTCATAAAATCCTGGTCTGTTCTCTCACTGCTGACTGTTTGGTCAGACTGGATAAGTGCACGTTTACCGCCCACTCAGAGCATAGCTGCTGCCCCCCCCTAATGGAATTCGGATTCTGAGACAACAAGGTGAATGTGCCAAGATCCTTTATATGCAGTTATGATGACAAATAAAATTTCTCATTTGTCTATGGTGTTTGATCTGGAGGCGGGCAGTGTCGTTTGAGTAGAATATTTTTCTAGAAGGTTCTCCTTCCGCTAGTGTGAAGATGTCAGAATGCTACTCAATCATTCAAGGATCTTCACAGTCCATTGTCAGAATTCCGGTGTGTCAGCTCAGCAGTGCCAGGTGTGCTCCACTACTCTGCTTGGAAAGTTGGGAGAACATCTCATGGAAAGCTAACATAAATACTGTTTTCCTTCCGTTACTCGTTTTAACTGAGTCGGCCTTCTGAAGTTGTTTTCCTTTCCTTCAGCCGCCTCAGAATGCAGAGAGATTTTTTGTGTGTGTTAGGCTCAAGTTGAAGCCAGTGGTTGTTTTTGGGTAGACCTTAGCTTTGGGTGTGTTGAGTAACAGACAAGCACCTTGTGAGTGGTGAGCTTTAATGTTGGGAGTTTCACATCCTTTTCTGGTCAGTCAGTACTTGCCCTGCACTGTGTCACGCGCAAACGAAACACTAACTAATGTTAGAAGTTCACTTGATACATAATGGCACAATGCTGTTAAAATACCACACTTGTCAGAGGTCTCATGGGAAATATTCTTTTTTCTAATGAATGAGCCTGCCTGTGGCGCTCCTGCATTTCATAATCGGTGTCACTATTTCATTTTTACGTAAGCAGTATTCATATGGATGGACAGTGTTTGTTTCTTGGGATGATGAAATGGTTGCATAATAAACCTTTGGGGCAGTGGATGTTAATATCACCTTGTAACCAGCTGGTGACACTAGTGTTGTCACAATACCAAAATTATGACCTTGATACCGATACTACTTCAAATGTCACGATACCAGTACTGCAGCGATACCAATGTATAAAAAAACCGTTACGTATTATTCATGGTAAATTATGCACTTATGTCAGTGGGACACATCACTGAAATTTAAACGCGGTTGAAATCAGAAACACTTAATGATTACGGAATATTAAGGACTAAGCATAGAAACAAAAAGACACATTAAACAAAATAAGAGCCAACCATAACATGCAAGAGTATTTCGGCTACTTGAGTAGAGGGGAATCGGTTTGGTTGCTTTCCGTGCAGCACATTGAGCTTAATTATTTGACTGTTTAAAACATAGCATAGCATAATAACCTGTAGGTACTGATGGTAGTTCGATGTTAAAGTAGCCTGACATAGTTGGATTTGCTTGGGAATATAGCGTTACCGATGTCTGTAATAGTGTAATTACAGTGTAATTAGTACCGGCACTAAAGAAACGTAATACCGAACAGCTTTCAAAAATGCAGTATCGCAGTACCTTTTCAGTACCAGTATCCCATGCAGCACTAGGTGATACTGTCTCCCCGTCACTACCCTGAATGTTGTGAGTAGGCACATGGTGGCCAATGATGGGCTATAAGCTCCAGCAGTTTGATCACAGTGTTCACTGATGCAGAGACCACGTCGGCACACTGCAGGGATCCTTAGCAGAACAGGTGTCTGATACTGCACAACATGCTGCTCTCCCGTGCGCCATCCCTGTGTCAGTCGTGTACTTGTTTTGGTCACGTGCAGTATGAAGAATTTCCATTTTAAGAAAGAGCAGGCTTACCCCAGAATGAACGTGAAGTAGTTTAGTAGTTTGGCTCCAGAGCCGTTATTGAACTGTGTTCGTGCACTCCGTCTGTCCCGGGCGCCGTCTGACTGTCTGTCGCTTCTGTCCCTGCGCCCTCTACAGGTTCAGAGGCCCCGCTGTACACTGTGGCCTTCAGCCATGAAGAGGAGAGCAGGGGATGCTCGGAGGAGTACGACGACGGCACCGCCTTCGAGGTGAGCGACTGCGAGAGCAGCACAGGACCGAGGCTTCGCCTTCAGCTCTCTGTCACTGTGCACCTCACTTGGGAACATTACCTGAATAGCACAAGGTTCCTCACCATAGAAGTTTTTGCTAAGACACGAGACTATAATAGTCAATCCGAACATGTTGTTCTGTTGTTTGCCGTACTGATTCTTAGTTTCTGACACATCAGTGTTTGGTTTGTGTTTATTTTTGTGCATTTGGCTTACTTTTGCTAACAGCTATCAGTGTTTAACCTGGATAGACTGTATTTTCCGACTTTCCTTCTCGCATCAAGCTTCGTGTCCCATGACAAAGGTTAAATTCTTGGGCGGGGGACTTGCTCTTTAGAGGAGTTTAGCATGTTTCAGATTTTATCTTTCTTTAGCACTCTTTAATGCTGGTCAGCTGCAGTCTTTCACAGCTGTCAGCTACGCTGTCAGTCACACTGCCCACAAAATTGTGCCACTGTGCTGTTATCTGATGGCTGATGAATGCTACAGCACCCTCTACTGGTCGGGTCTTTAATGGCATTAAGGAATCGATCTGAACATCAGCTTGTAAAAATGTGAAAAATTATGCTAAGCAGAGGATAGTATAGTGTAGCGTAGTGCAGTACAGTTGTGCTTTTTTCATCCCCATGGGTAAGTTGTTTTTTCAACCATCCCTTTCCTGGAGACACACAGACACATGTGTAAGAAAGAACAATTTTGGGGGTCAGCTAGGTCCAGCACCCCTAGAGCAACTGGGGTTAAGGGCCATGCTCAAGGGCCCAACTTCCTGAACTGTACACCACCCCATATAAAACCATATATATGTGTTATGTACATTATTTGTATGTATACTGTTAAAGGAAATGGGCAATCAGTGTGTAAGGGAACCACAGATGGCCCCATAACATCTCTGCTTCATTTCATAATGAAATAGGCTGAACTTGGTTCATAGGTGACCATAACGTCCTTTTATGTCATATGGGTCCTTTTCCATTGGACATTTCAGTGGGCGTAATGATATAATCCCTGTTGATAAGGGGCACTCTTGTAAGGGCGTTGGTGCTGTTCATGCGCATGGATTTTACATTAGAGCACAGTTTATTTCACTTGACAGGCGGGAATAGGCATTATGGAGCTGCCTGGCTCAGCCGGCCTGCCCCACCTGTGCATAGCTGCCCTCCCATCTCTATAAATCCACCTCAATGACTCGGTTATGCTGCTCTGTTTGCTTTACAAACACTTTGAGTGAGGTAGCTGGGTGGAGGACCTGCTGAAAATGCTCTTCCCTAACCTCTGATCCCCAGCCGTGTCCACCCGGCCCTCCCTTTCAGGGTCTCTGCATGGCCGCCTTCTCAGGTACAGAACTGCCATTGTTGGCTTTGAATACTGCCTCATTCATCCCCATGAACCAGCTCCCCCCCCCCCCACCCCGCTCACAATGCAGCAGCTCCAAGAACTAAATATCCTGCAGTTCCATGTTTGTTTTGCAGTCCACGCCTTTCCCAGAGCGCCCTCTGTCTGTTTGCCTCAGTGAGACCAGAACGTGACGTGCCCAGTCCAAACAGCAGCTCCTTGTGTCAAACGTCAGTCTCTCCTCCTAGGAGCACTCGCAACCCCGTCCCCTTTAGGCGTTTCACAGTTCTGTGATATCCCAGTGAGTGTAGTAACGAGGCGTTTGGGCTTAGGGTCACTTATTCAGTATACTACGCGCTGGCTGCCTTTTGAGTGTGTGACACGTAGGCTTCGGTGTGTTCCATGCATATCCATGCTTAGTGTATATTTGGTGTTTCTTTTTTCTTTTTTTAATTTGTCATGATTATTTTAAACTCTTCACGTCATGAACATCATTGTTAGAAACTTGGACACGATGACTTGGTTGCTACTTGTAGCTGGAGAATATGGAAGGTTTCGGTTAAGTTCAGCTGTGGCTCCATTTTCTGTAATTCATGATATTCGTAAGTGTGGCTGCAGCTGCATAATAAATCAGACGCCTTTACATGTTAAATGTAAATGTGTGTTTTCCGGCTTAGTCTATCTGCTCGTGAGCACAGCATTAATTGAGATGTAGGCTGGCACTGTGAGTTCTCAGGTGCTGCTCTGGCTCTTAAAGGGCACTTTGAGCACCTCTCCCCACGTGGGTAAGATCGGTGGGGGTAGCCCTGGCCGGTGTCAGGCCCCTCCCTGCCGTGACAGTCGCCCCATCCCTCCCGCCTCCCGCACTATGGACTTTACCCTCTCTGAGACTGGCGGGGCAGACAGGGGTACGAGTTTGGGCTCTGAGGGGAAGCCTGGGCAGAGACGAGGGTAAATGATTGGGTTTCCCCTGATCGGGTCGTCTTTCCTGTCACCGACCCCCACATAATGGAGCAGTGCCGGGTGCTTCCAGCAGGTAGGGGCTCTGTCAGCCCACAGCTGCCCGTTTGGAGCGCAGCGTTTCACACAACAGCACACGCTTTACCCAGAATAGGGACAGAAGAGGCTCCTCCTCCTTCAGCGTAGCTGTAGAGTATTGCTATAGTTGCTGACTAAGCTACTTGTCGCACTGTTATTTAATTACTTTCCGATACACAGCTTTGATTTCGATGGTATAACGTGTTCCCCAGGCAGAGCAGCGTGTCCGTGCGTGCTATCAGTGTGAATCACCGGGGTAAACCAGCCTCTAATCACTGCTGAAATGTGCACATTTAGCATAAGTGGCGGAACAAATAAACCCATTTCCTTAAGGGCAGTTTAATGGAATGTTTTTTACACAAGGTCACATAGCTGTAAAATCTGTCCAGCTAGCGGACTGCTGGGCTAAGCTCTTTGTAATAAGCGCAGCCTCCAATCAGCGGGGCAGTCGTGTGAAGAAGGCAGGGTCCTGGGAGAGTAATGTAGTGTTTCATCAGCGTGCTTAAACCTGCTGTGCGTTTCTTTATTATTATTATTTGTTTTTTTTTTTGTATTAATTTAACCCCACCCCACCCCCCCCCGTGCCTGAACCCTTAACTCGTGCAGCAGAATGAGGTGACGGACAGTGCCTACCTGGGCTCGGAGAGCACGTACAGTGAGTGTGAGACCTTCACAGATGAGGACACGGGCACGCTGGTGCACCCCGAGCTGCACGAGGAGGTGGAGACGGACAGCGCCATAGACGCTGCACTGCACGACCCCGAGGATGCTGGGAACAGGTCGGTGCCCCCCCCCCCAGCGCCGTGCTCACTGGGAATCCTCACTTTATTTCCCAGGTGCTCTGAACTTTATGGAAAAAGCACACTACTTTGTCTTTGTATAAGGCTTTATGTCAATACACTGAGATTAGTTTTGTCTTTTCATCTCAGTCTAGTAATATTCTATCTGGCTAAATTCAAATAAATGTGTTTTGTACCCTGTAATATTTTTTTAGTTGTATTTACTACTTATCCATATAACTGTGTATTAGGCAGCAGGTGCTGTGTCATTACAAATCGCATCTCCTTGACCCTGCGCTTCCATTCTCATTATTAGGACAGATAAATTCAGGTTATTAAAATCCTACTGCAGCTGGTCTTCGAATCCTTTTTTTTCTTGATTTGTTTTGTATGGTTTGGTTATTTATTTGAAGATGACTGCCTCTCTTGTCCCAGCGCCTCCGCCGTGGTGATGCACCATCCCACACAGCTGTGTTTACAGCAAGTGGGGGCAGCAAACCCACGGGAGGAACTTCATGAAATGCTATAATTTTATACATGGGATCCCTTTGGCTCACGGTGTGCCAGAGTGGCTCAGCTCAATCATTGACGCATTGAACTATCAGTGGAAACCGAAGGGCTAATTGCCCCAATGCCGTAATGAGGCACCAGAACTGGAGTTCATGGGTACTTTGGCTGCGTGTGGTGGAGGTGTTTCATAGGTAAGCATGTGCCGGCTGTCCCCTGGGGACCCTATCAGCTGACTCTCTGCGCCTGCCTTTTATGAGACTTCAGATAAGATTGTGCAAAGAGAAGCTAACGACATTCTAAAGTCCCACTGTTAATTGTGTAGGATCTTGTATTAGTGTCTGAAGTGTTTCTGACACGTGGAATTTAAAGCCCAGTTGCCAATCTTTCCGTAATTCTTACTCGCTGGTGATTAACGTTGTTTTTCTGCCTCCTCGTTTCCGGGAAAGAACAGCAGCAGATCATGCACTCATGTCCTTGAGCACCTTCCTTTGAGGTGGCTTGGCGTTGGCTTTGCGTTGCGGAAATGCTGTTCAGCTTATGACTAAACTCTACTTTTGTCCCTCTGTTGTTGTTCAGTGGTGGTTCAGTTTTGTCATGTAATATTGGAGGATGGATGGATTGTACTTTTGTACAATCTATGCACTTAAACAGGAATGTTGAAAATATTGAAAAGACATCCAAAAAAATGATCTCTTGACCGTTATTCATATCTGACTTTCTTTTTTTGTCATGAAATGTCACTGTTTGTTGTTATAACGAGTTTATGCAGTTCAACACCTGTAAGTATTATATGTACTCATTTTTGGGCTGTGGGGTGATTCCTGTCTGGTTGGCTGTGGGTGGGTGCCTGCGTATATGTGTGTTTGAGTGAACTGGCATCTCATCCAGAGTGTACGTTACTTAATGCCATGTGTTTTCTGGGATAGGGTCCAGTTATTACTGCTTTGATTAAACAGTTTATGGAAAGTGGACGGAAATGAGATGTGTGGAAAGTGAAGTCTCTGTCTCACTGAAGTGCTTATAACATTTACCAACTGATGGAATTGAAAGAGTGAGATTGCAAGACTGCCGTCTGCCCATCCTTTATGGCACGAGATTAACAGACACTGAGCTGTCTCCTGCCAGATGCCTTTTGTAAAGAGTCCCAGACACGTAAGAGGAAATGAATTTTCAGCACCTGATTGGGACCTTTGAAGTTTTTTCTTGGGTGATGGATGTTTTCAGGGTCCATGGGCTAGTGGTGTCTCCCTCCCGTCCAATCACTGCGCTCTCTGTAAATGCCATGACCAGGGGAGGATGGGAAATCGAGGAGGGTGACGAGCTTATCAGCTGACAGTGTAGTCAGTGGGCCGGGCAGAGTGACGGATTAGCTCTGACCACTGGAGATGTTTTTATTTCCTGCCTGCTCAGGCGGCCTTGAATTGCAGGAAGTGTGGAGTTAGCGCTTTTTCCTGGCTTATTTACAGCGTGCCGGTCGAATCCCGGCCAGCCCCCCACGCTTCGCTTTCTCTCTCTTCCTCTCCTCTGACTGAAGTCAGCAGGACTCATCGCGCCACACTTAGCAAGATCATGACAGGTCATCCCCCCCACAATATTCAGCTCTTGTGGGACTTAAAGAAACAAAATGCTAACATTTAACTTTCCCCCGTCATGTTGATATGCTTCATCTGCCACTATATACCTCACAGGAGCAGAAATATCTCACTGAGCCCTCGTGGCTTAAAGAAACCTGAGAAGTTGAAAGGATCAACTACACTCCCAATTCGAAGAGAAGGGAGGTGGTGGAACAAGAGGTGGTTTTTGGTATTCCTCAGTCCATTCCCAGTCATGTATGGTGACATGCTCCCCATAGCTACCTGAGTCACGGGCTTTTGTTTGGTGTGCATGTTTTATTTCCTTTATATTGAATTAGTTAATTTTTTTTCACCTTGGTTCTACAATTCATCCCTCCTGTTTTGGAATATGGGGCTGCAGTGCATGTTTCCTTGTTCCTGGGATTATAAGCAGGATTGCATCTCCATGCCCATGTCATGGTCGCTTCCCAGATCAGGCTCCTGCTTATTTCCCCACCTAAATGCAAATCTGATTAGCCCCCTCTGCTCGGCCTAATTTGCATGGAGTCCCAGGCAGGACAGATCCGTATGTGGTTGCCATCCATGTGGAACCGGTGGGGGACTGGTCATCTGGGAGTTAGTGGAGAATGCGTTCATCTTCCTCATCTGCGCTCCATGCCACAGACATGTCCGTCGATGCTGGTCTGAATTGGGGGTGAGTGCCGATATGATGTCAGCTGGGAAAAGGCGACGCAGCCGCCGGCCAGTGCGCTGCTGGGACTGACCGTCAGTCAGTGCCGCTCCATAACTTCACTTTCGGCTGCTGACAGGCACCTCTTTAGTCAGCCTCCTTCCTCGTTCGGTGAGCTGCATTGCAGAAATGTCAGTGTTGTGTCAGGTATTTGGGGTTTATAGCATTTAATAAGATTAAATCTGATAATGAGAGAGAGAGAGAGAGAGAGAGAGAGAGAGAGAGAGAGGTTTCGATGGCCACCATACGTACTGGCTTTCTGCTACAATATCTGGAGGGTTTGGGCTTATTAATAAATTCTCATGCAAAACAAGTTTTTGCTTAATTTCTTTTAAATCAAGATTATACTTGTTTTGCAAGGTCATCAGTTTAAAAAGTCATGTGAATCAAGTTCTGTTCAGTAAAACCGGCTGAATAAACAGAAAAGTATATGCATTTATTTAGAGTAACTCCTGTTCGCACAGAATTGCATCAGTTTGTCCTTTTCCCAGCAGCAGAGCTGGACATTTACTGCCTGAGTTCAGGTTAGTTTTGTATTAAAACAGAACATTGGCTTCCCTTCTGGGATTTGAATATGCAACCCTATTGGTGAGCAGAAGAATCCCGCAACTAGTTCCATTACATTAATTTAAAGATCTGAAGGATGTTTTTGTTAAGGAAAATTAGGTGATGCAAGTATAGGTGAAGAAATATATTTTTTTAAGATTCTGTTTTTTGGAATTCAGTGTGTTTATCTGTGGGTTTGGAATTAATCTCCATCCATTATCGGCCACTTATCCAGGGTCGGGACGCGGGGGGGGGCAGTCAAAGCAGCGATGCCCAGACCTCCCTCTTATCAGCCAGGTTCTCCAGGGGAATACCAAGGCGTTCCCAGGCCAATCGACAGAGAGAATCTCTCCAGCACGTCCTGGGTCTGCCCCGGGGCCACCTCCTAGTTGGACATGCCTGAAATGCCTCCCCAGGGAGCCATCCAGGAGGCGTCCTAGATAGATTCCCGAACCACCTCAACGGGCTCCTTTCGATGCAGGGGAGCAGCGGCTCTACTTTGAGCCCCTCCCGAATGTTCGAGCTTCTCCCCCTATCTCCTAAAGCCAAAACACCCTGCAGAGGAAACTCGTTTTTTCCGCCTGTATCCGCGATCTCATTCTTTCGGTCACTACCCAGAGCTCATGACCGTAGGTGAGGGTAGGAACGTTGATCAACTGGTAAATCGATAGCTTTGCCTTCTGGCTCAGCCCTCTCTTTACCACAATAGAGTAGTACAGCATCCGCATTACAAGTAAATTGGAATTAATCTTTCAGTTTATTTATCGACCAAGTACAAAATGGGTGAAATCATCCAAATTTTCAGAGGGAATTAATTCTTTACGTGTATCGCCTCTCTTGCCCGTTTAGTTTTTTGCCTTTTGTGTGGCTAGGAGATCGTACTGTGTGCCTGATGCTTCAGTAAGCTCCATGATCGCAAAATGAGGGGAAAGGACAAATTAAATTCTCAGTTCATTAAGTCAACTTTGAAAACGTATTGTATTTCACACAAAGAGGTTTAATCGTAATTAGATGGGTTCATCTAATTAAGAATAGTTCTAGAACTCATTATGAACAACAGCAGGAGTAAATTTGCCAGTTCTGACATCACTGTGCCCAGTCATCTTGGTTTCTTTGGCCAAACTGTGCTTTCTGTTCTGTATTTAGTTTCCTCTGCTGGTTAATTCATGCAGCATAATCAGGACCTAATGACAAATCCACATGGTAATGTTATTGCAGTGTGCACTATTGACCTAGCATCCTGAGATGAGATGTACATGCCAGTATGCTAAATGGTCTAACATTTACCAGGGTGACATCTTTTAACCCTTTTTAAATGACAAAGGGTTGATGGGTATGTGGAGTGCCGTTTTTAGTTTTTCGATGATTTATCTTTGGCCATAAATATCACCCAGAAGTGAGACACTGGAACTTGTGCAGATACGTCTTAAGGAACGTGTGCTGTTCTTTGCTTGTTGGTTTAGAAAAGGTCATTAAAGGTTTGACAGTGGTGATGCTGTTGGTATATTGCCACTGCATTAAGTCCAAGTCTCTGAGGTGTATAACAGAAAGTCTGTATGCTTGGACATTGTATATGACTGCTTATACTATAGCCTGTGTGTTGATTTGGTTTAATATGACCTACATTGGAGAAAGTTTGTGAACCCTTTGCAGTTATTTGTATTCTTGCATTATTTTAAACTAAGCTCCTATCTGATCTTCAAGCGTATCTTAATAGTAGATGTACTAAATCTAAGTACATAAAACGCAATTGATCCAGTTAATGAGACACTAATCAGGTATGCATCTGAGGGGCTGTTATCAATAGGAATCCAAGATGTGTTTTTGCCATCAGAAAATAACAAAATGGGGAAAAAAATGAAGTAGTGAAGTAAATTGTACCCTGATCAAGATCAGTTTCCTTGAACCTTTGATAAAGTATTCCATGCCTTGGGAATGGTTACAGAATTATAAAGACTTTTGCTGGGTGTCTGAAGTTTGGCAAAGATCATCTTGGTGGGGAAAAATGCATTTCTGCAAAAAAAAAAAAAAATCATATAGGGTAGCATTACGAGTATAACAGCACCCAGGTAACTTCCTGTGGGCATCCCCACCCAGAACATCTACGGGAAAATATCAGGACATCTTTTTGTGGGATGAAGCTTAAAATAAATAGGATGACTCTGCATAACAATGGTGTTTAAAGGCTACAGACATGAAACAGAAATTATAAATTTAACATGGATTCCTAGCCCTAAGACATATGAAGTCTTGACCTGAAGCAGGCAGTTGATATTAGACACTTGTGAAGTATAAAGATATCAAAGATCAGCATGTACTTTGTGTACTTCCAACAGCTTGTGAATGTTGTATCTATGTCTTTAGTGTATTTTGTTAGTTGTGATTCGGTTAGGAGTTAGACATCCAATCATATTTTATTCTAATAGCTTCACAAGTAAAACCTGGTTAGATGTGTACATGTGACTTGGCCTTGTTAGAGAGATGAGCTTCACTTATGTATTCAACCCTGTCTCCTTCAGCCTCTCCCTGTGCTCAGAGCTGAACAACCACTCCCTGGTAACAGTGATTAGCGGGGAGGAAGAACACTTTGAGGACTTCGGGGAAGGCAACGACTCGGAGCTTCTCCTGGAAGCCCCCGATGGAATGGAGGGAGAAGGTACCCCAGGAAGCCAGGGTCACAACTCCACCCTGCTCCTCTCACCCAGGTACTCTCCAGGGGCAGTGCAGAGCAGTCCTCATGCTATGAATGTCTAGCAGTACTGACGTGACGTGTAATTATGGGATCATGTCAATGGATATTTTCAGTGTCTTGAGTAATAATGTAATAATCCTAGAAAAAGGCATTAATTAGTGATTTGACCCCTTCTATGTATCATTATAGTAAACTTTTTGTTAACTTGGTAAACTATTGGATTATTCCAGCTGAAAATATGTGCATAGGTGGAGCCCCTGGCCAATTCAGACTTGTTTTGAAAGCTCTGTATATTCAGATGACCTTATAAGCATTACCCCGTGGAGAAAGGACAAGTCGGTGTTAGGTCCTCAATCGTTTTGCCTTATCGCTAGTCTGGTCTTTTCTCGCTGCTTCATTAAGCAGCTGATAATGTGAATATCGGAGACTTTCAGACTCACTCAGGCTGATGTGATCTTTCCCCCATGGATCCTCTTCACATGCTTTGTTATGCGATGCACCGCGGGAGCAGCAGAGATGGTTCTCAAAGGAGTGTTAGCTGAGCGGGTGGCTAACTGCATCAAAGGTGCTGTGATAATGTGTGTAGCACAGGTCCTCTTGTCTTGGCAAATGGCTCACCAGAGCTTTCACAGAGATTGAGGGCGCCTCCCTGGCTTCATTCCCCCAGGATAGGTTTGTATCCCACAGTTTGCTGACTGCCCGTCCGACACCATGCCCCTTGTTCCTTCACTCCTGGACCCCCTCCCAGGGGCTGAACTCACTGTCAGTCCTTTCGCACTCTGATCACTCTCTGCTTCTCCTTAATTTTTCTCCTTTGCCCTGCGTGTTAAAAATTAGAATCCATGATTTGCCAACTGGGTTAATACTTAATTCCCAACACAATATTATCAGGCATCACCTGAAGATCTCCAACCAGGATTCTCGTCAGCCTGTGGCCTTTATTCCACTAAGTAGTTAAGCTTCTCCCCCTGCCACCGAATTTTTGGCCAATGGAAAGTTTACACAGTCCTTCCTGACCCCTCTGGTAGGCCGTGTGGCTTGTTCTTTAAACACTTCTTCAAGCCATGGATGTGGAAAAATCATCTGGGCTTTACTCTACCTTACACACATATCGAAAGGAAAAGAAACGCTAACAGTGCTTGTCCCTGGCATGTAATGGATGCAAAGGTGCGGTGTGCAGGATGGAGACACCGGTATGATGCCCCATTTGAAGGGTTCGATCCTTCCAGCGGGCTCTCAGCTTGGGGCGAGGATGAGTCGTAGAGTCTCCTCCTTGGGAGGCACCATTACTGCTAAAGCTCTCACTGCATGGAGCGTAATGGCTCCGTCTGTTCGAGAAAAAGAAAGCTAATGCAGCAAGGAGGTTCCATTATCTGCTTTGCTGTCCGGGCATATGTTCGAGGCTAATGTGCCAGTACAATTTCACCAGTTTAGTCATGTTCTTTGTACTTAACTGGTGTTTTTGCAGTGTACCAAAGAGCAGACGAGCACTGCGGTAGTGACAGTGAGGTGTCCAGTGAGCAAAAAGCCATCCAAGAAAATGACAGCACTTTTGGAGCAAGCCATACCTGAAAGGCTGGAGGCAGACCCAGAGCACTGGAACGCTATCACTGCAGACCCACCTCTCCGCAGTGCAGACACTGCAGTGCCCATTGTAGGATCATGTCAATGAAGGACATTCGCTCTGCTGGCCCTTGGCACTGCCAGCTATAAGAGGCGTGTGGGTTCCCCGAAAAGCCTCTTGAAGTTCCTTTGTGTGTTTCTGGCACGATAACGCACAGGACTGTTGGGGTGACTCCTGTAACGAGATTCACCTTCAGAAGTTCTGCTTATTAAAAATCAATGACTGTGGAAGCCCAGTGCTGCAGTGTACCTTGGTAGGGGCTAACTGACAGCAAGAGCCAGTTCAGGGCAACACACTGAATGACCAACTGCTCCAAAACACTGCAGTTGTGTGTGTGTGTGGTTTCTTTAATCAGACCACTTAGTCATTCCAAAGTTTTCATTGTGAGCGATGCCAAATGAATTAGTATGACTTTTTATACACAAGTCCAATCCCACACTCATGCAGCAGGTTTGCAGCCCACACTCTTACAGCAGCAGATTCCCTGACTACCGACAGCACTTACATAATCAGGCTGCGTGTTATTTCAGGTTTCCTTCCCAGGTAATGTGAGTTCACAGTGACCTGTGTTTTTGTAAATCAAATAAATGTCTTTAAAGATGTCACATGAAATGCTTGTGGAATCAGCTCCACTCTGTTTTGTGTTCTCCAATCCCACCCACGACCCCCCCAACGCTTTGACACCCCATACACTTGCTTCCAGGAAACTGTGCGCCTCCATGAAAGGGAGGATCCATCATTAACCACACTGAGCCTCTCTTGTATCTCTCTCCTTCACTCCCTGCCCTCCTCCCCCTGTCTCTTGGTCTCCTCAGCGCCGACCCTTTCCCTTCCAGCTTTCAGAGCTTCCTCAGAGAGGAGGTTCTTGATTTTTACTGTAGCCAGTGTCACAAACAGATTAGTCGCCTGGAGGACCTCTCCACCCGGCTGAATTATCTTGAAATGAATAGGTAACGCATGCTTTTACACCCCCCTTACTTTGTCCGCTGTGCTGTCGTGTGTGCATCCATCTTCTGCTTTCGCTGGGCTTCTCGATCCCAAGAACGTGCCATCTGCCATCCATCAAAAGTTGTTTGTAGGAGTGTTATCAGATAAATGGCATGCTGTACTGCTTTGCTGCTAGTGTTAATTGGTGAGTAATTATATGCATATTAGGCCTTCTTCTGTTCAGTGAGTCACAGCAAGCTGCTGACTTGCTGATTTGTAGAGTGAGCGTTCCAGAACTCTGGCATGCGGTTCCGTCTTGTGTTCGTGTTCATGTCCGAGTGAAGCGCGTTTCCCCGCAGCGATATAAAAATAAAACGAAGCTCACGGCGCTTGGTCTTCAGAGATTGTTGTGAGGTTATTTCCGAGGCGCTGCGTCGAAGCCGTCCAATAGAAGAGGAGCCTGAATGTTAGCACTTTCTTTTCTGCCCTTGAAAGGAAGTTTCCTTATTTGATATGTCGATATGGCTCAGACTCCATTACCCTCTCAGGGCAATATTAAAGCTTTTTCTCAATATCACAGCTCATTGGCGTTAGTATAAATGCTAAGAGGTTGTTCCCTGTCGTTATTTCTGTCTGGTAGGAGTAAAAGTGACGAATAATGTGAATGCTCAGTGATATTTCAGGTAGGATGGAGGATAGGTCTTTAGAGAGGAGGCCTGCCTTTAAAGGGCACTGGCTGATCACAGGTCCCTGCATGTGGTGCTGTTGTGCTCACAGTGTGCCTTACCATCTTTCGGGGTGTGTGCATGTGTGCCCTCCGTTTGCCCCCTGTGGTCCAGCCCCTTCCCTTGACCCAGCCACCCTCTTGCTGTTTTTGGTGGAGTAGAGTGGAGGGGTGGAGCGACACAGAAGGGGTCCTGGGACACTCTCTGTTTCCTCTCTCCTCCACTTTTCCTGACTGAAGCATCCTGTTTTTTTTTTTCTTGTTTTTCATTCTCTCCCTCCACCAACGCAGCACCAGCAAGAGGCTCTCCAGCAAGAAAGCAGCCAGGTAGGTATTTCACCATCACTCTCTCCATCTTCCACAAATTACACTTGAAAGGATGTAGACATGCAGGCGTCGTCCGAGAGGCAGCAGATAGTGAGAGCTGTAGAGGAACGATGCTGAGCGGGAGGCTGCAGGCTCTCAGTCTGCAGCTTGCTGCGGGGATGTTGAGCACAGGCAGCCCCGGATGCTTTTGAATTGAAGCTGGTAGTGTGGTCGTTAGCAAGTGCCGTGAAAAGCGTCATTTGGAGTGTTGCTTCCCTTCCCACCCACAGACACCTCCTCCAGAGCAGCACCTTGGCGGCCGACAGCATGGATGACCTGTCCCAGGACATCCCGGAGATGGCCGACACGGACATCGCTGACAAGGTACAGCCCACCGAATCTCCACCCCCTGCCTCTAGCCACAGCTCAGCAAATGCATTCATCTTAAGCCTGTAATGTCTTTGTTGGAAACGCCAATGGATCTCACTGTCTGAGTGCTGCTGACCACATACTTATTAATGAAAGTTTCCAATGCAGGAGTTGGTCAATGGTATGGCTGCTATCTTTTGTTTACACGTCTGTGTTGCATTTGGTCGATCCTGTGAGTGACGAGGGGTGTGTGATGGATTCGGACCCCCCCCCCGTAGGTGTTGTTCCTAGAGAGGCGGGTCTCAGAGCTGGAGAAGGACTCCACCGCCAACATAGAGGTACACACACGCCTGAGGCAGGAGAACCTGCAGCTGGTACACAGGGCCAATGCCCTGGAGGAGCAGCTGAAGGACCAGGAGGCACGAGCGGAGGAGTCACTGCAGCTGGAGATGCGCCGGCAGAAGGAGGCCATATGCAAGCTGGAACGGGAGCGGGGCATGGAGCTGGAGAATCTGCAGGCCAGGTCCGTGTTTCCGTGTGATGGGCCGGTCAGGCTGTGGATTATCTCAAAACTGACCATCCCTTATCAGACTGATACCATTTACGCCTGAAAGCCATCCTTATCTACTATGAATGCAGTAACAATAAACATCAGAACGCCTGTCTCTCATGTTCATGTGACGTTACTTCCCTTAGACAAGGCGTGTTTAAGGAGTTGCAGTCATTATGAAGCAGCCTTCACCTTGTATATGTGAGAGAGGGAGGGACTGTTTTCACGCAGGAGTGCTGGTGTCTCTGTGTCCCTCCAGGCTACAGCAGCTGGATGAGGAGAACAGCGAGCTGCGATCGTGCGTTCCCTGCCTCCGCGCCAACATCGAGCGGCTGGAGGAGGTGAGGGCTGCCGGGGGTCTCCTGTGCATCCGCCATACCAGGCCTGGGGGGCGCACCCGTTTCTGTAGCGTTCCTAAAACTCGGGGAGCCGTTTCAAGGGGGAAGCGTTTACGTTGACAAAAGCACTTTAATTCCTGTCTCGCCTCATATGGGTTGCAGCACAAGAGCTCTAGTCGGTCTGCTTTTGGTCATGTGACTGTCCTGCAGGAGATGGGCCTTCTGTCACGTGCTTCAACATGTACAGTGAGATGCGGAAAACGTGTGCGTAAATCAGTACCTGTGTAATGGAGTTCAAACAGGTAGACCTGCGGAGCCCTCGGGGCTGTACCGGATCCTAAGTAGAGTAGGCGGTAAAGGTGTAGCGATGATATGAGCACAAAAAATAGGAAACTAACTCTCTCTGTTGATGATTATTGAAGGTCATGACAAGGTCGCTACCGTTATCTGTGGTTAACCTGTTAATGTCTGCTCTTGGTAGCTCTTCAGAAAGCTGCTTCCTTTGTAAAGTATTCCGTCTCTAGTGGTCAACAGCATTTTATATGATGGTTTTCTTTACTGGGAAAATATAGAGATTCATGGAATTGATTATGAGAGGAAGGAACTGTATGCACCATCAGTTCACCTGCCAAGGATTCGAGTCGTGTCGTGCAGTGGATACACCCAGGTTGCCAATAGCAATGGCAGCCTTTTGCCATACTTCCTCATCTTTTCAGTATTATCAGATTGTAAGGAATATTAAACGGTCGGTAATAAGGTGGCTGGGGTATAGACAAGGTTATCTCTGTGCTGTATATGTCATTTAAAGACAATTCGATGGGCAAGATTTTTCACACCGCCAAACACCAGAAGGTTCTAAGGCAGAAGAGCAGCTAATGACAAAACGTGAGAGCAGTGCCCCCTGCTGGCTGTTGGTTGGTTTACAGGATTCAGTATTCAGCACGTTTAGATCTCTGGTACAAAGGTTTTTTTTGGTTGCTGAGGTATCCCAGTATATCTTTCTAAAGGTCTTTGTTGCCCTTGTTATCCATTGCTACTTTACTGTGTGTTAAACCGGAATAAATTAATTTAAGAGTTTTTTTGAATTCCAGTGAGCCGGGTAATAAGTTTAATTTGAAGGGCACGCCAACCTCATTCCCATCTCACCCCGGCTCATCCCACCCCCAGGAGAAGAGGAAGCTGCTGGATGAGGTGGAGAACGTGGCGTACAGGCTAAGTGAGGAGATGGAGTCGCGGAGGAAAATGTCAGACAAGCTGTCGCACGAATGTCATAAGCACCAGAAGGAGAAGGAGTGCACGCAGGAGGTGAGGTGTCACCCCGTCACCGTCGCCGCACGTGACGGAAGGCGGGCGTCTTCATGTCTGTGTGTCAGACGCCAGCGTGAGGGGTCGCACCATCTGTCGCACGCAGCTGATCGAGGACCTGCGCAAGCAGCTGGAGCACCTGCAGCTCTACAAGCTGGAGGTGGAGGCCAGGACGGGCCGCTCGCCCAGCGCTGGGCTGCAGGAGTACCAGAGCCGCACCAGGGAGGCCGAGCTAGAGCAGGAGATACGCAGGCTCAAGCAGGTAAGCGGCTCGCCTCCCCCTTCCACCCGCTCCTGTGAGGCCGGAACGTAACGCATCCAAATACACAGTCCTCATTATCTCAGTCATGGCGTGCCCATCACTGGCAACATCTACAGTCATTTACATCCCCCCCCCCACAGGAAAACCGCAGCTTGAAGGAGCAGAATGACGAGCTCAACGGGCAGATCATCAACCTCAGCATCCAGGGGGCCAAGAACCTCTTCTCTGCCTCCTTCTCAGAGTCGTTGGCCGCAGAGATAAACTCCGTGTCCAGGGATGAGGTGAGGGCAAACACAGATGAGTCACTTATTAGCCGTCCTGCTCGTCCATCCTCCAATCACCTACCAGATATGGAGTCACAGGAAGCCAAGGCAACACAGGGCACAAGCCTGGAATCACTGGGCAGGAAGCAAGTAAATAAACACTGTGAGAATATAGTATGTGAAGTTGGCGTGTCTGCACACTGGGACTTGGGAACATGCAAACCCCACACACGCAGTAGGGGGCTCCATTGACCCTCCAACTACCCAATGATCTGCCATGCTGCCCTTAAAATATATTAATAAAGTGCATCATTAATTAGCAGTAAATACACAGTGACATTTAAAATACTAACAGATTGTGTACCATATAATTATGGACATTATGCTATGTGCAGTTTGTGTCCTGCTGTCTATCAACCTCTCGTCCTTTTTTGGTTTATGGAATCCCAGCTGTCTGGTAGCCCTTATTTTGCCAAAAAATGTCACTTATCTGTTAATTTCTGTTTTCAAATCTCAAGTTAATGGAGGCTATTCAGAAGCAAGAAGAGATCAACTATAGACTGCAGGATTACATCGACCGCATCATCGTCGCCATCATGGAGTCTAACCCATCCATCCTGGAAGTGAAGTAACAGCCATCCTGCCCTCAGCCTGCCACAGTCCCCTTAGCCTGACAGGGCTGTCCGTGTCCCACTGGGCCTCAATCCTGCACAGAAAGGGAAAATACTGTTGACACATTACAGTTATATCTGAGGACCCAAATCAAGTGACGTATCACTGCTGGTGTGGGACACACTTCTGAACTTGGTGGTAATGAGGGAATCGGTCTTACCACGCGTGTGTGTGTCTGAATCTGTGTGTGCGCGTGCGTGTCCAGTGCGTGCTGGTTCCTGTGACTTCCCCGCAGCAGGGTTGGAGGGACCTGGGCTTGCTTTCTCTCTCTGCCATACGTATGCCTCTGGGTGCAGTTTGCTTCTCACCTTCTTCCACGGTTAGGAAGAGAAGCCGTGAATTTCACCTGCACATCGGGACTTTGCCTTTGGAGACAGTGCAGCGTTTCAGCTAGTCGTTCCAAGTGTCACTTTTTAACTAGATAAATGGACTAAAACGGAGTAATTCCCTTACAGTGTATAGAGCGCTTGTTTGCTCTTTAATCGTTAGTCCTCTTTAAGGCACTTTACTCTGGTACTGACCGGAGTCCAATCCACATAGACACGCCTTGTGCCCTGATGGGCCTGCAGTTTGCAGTTTATTAACCATCTCTAATGTGTCTCCTTAGCTCTTCTACGACTATACAGACTCTCTAGGCAAAATCTGATTGCAGGCAGCAGGTTGCAGATTAGAGGCTCAGTCGCACCCTTTCAAACACACTAAAAGAGGAATCTGATCGTTAAAAAGCATGAAGCACTAGCTGGATGTAAGAAGCAGCTGTACGAGTGACGCGGACCTGGTGAGGCAGAACGCATGACCTGCAGGAGCTGCCTATTCTTTTACAGTAGGCTTTAAGTGCGGATTTTTGTTACGTCCTAATTCAGTTCATTGTGTGTCTTCAGCATTTGATTTTGTTTAAATTTTGTTTTGACAAGTCCGGCAACCCAAGTGAGGGGCAGTTACCCTCCCCCTGCCCTGAGGGTGATGTGCTGTGATGCCACTTAGCATCCTGGGTGCTGGGTGTGTTTTTTGCCTTTGTGTGTGTGTGTGTGTGTGTGTGTGTGTGTGT
>JAODLC010000100.1:21058958-21071684 GCA_026781145.1 Hippopotamyrus pictus | reverse complement strand
GTGAAATGTGCTGTGAGATCTCTCGATGGGCCGCCCCCGGACTGGTGACCCGCTGCTGCAGGGAGTTCCTGTCAGGCAGAAACTGCGTCAGTTGGGGATGTCCTGCCCTCTCGTCACAGGTCAGGCGGGGGGATGGGGGGGGGGGGGTGCAGCTGTGACACGGCATTTCTGGGAAGTAAAGTGGGGATTTAAGGACATCCTGTACAGTCAGGCCTCGTTAGCTGCCGGCTTATCTTTCCCTCCGTTTCCAGGAAAAATGCAAATCTGTGTGAGATGGAGCCTCTTCCATACAAATTCAATTTTAGAACATAGTGATGATGTCATGTTAGTAATAGTGTGTGTGATTGGTACCCCCCCGCACAGACATGGTGGAGGGAGATCCAGACGCAGACTGCCGCAGCCTGGCTGGCCAGGCCCTGGCGCTGCTGGAGAGGAGCTTCAGGGCGTCCCTGGAGATCCCGGTCGAGGCCCCCCAGGCCTGAAGCGAAAGGACGCCGCACCTGCACTGCAGGGGTCCCACTTTCAACGCGGCCCCCACCCGCCTCTTCAAACGGGGACAGAACAAAGAGGGCGGAAGACGGCGGACAGAAATAGAGCAGGAATTTGGTGGGGTGGGGGCGTCTTTTTTTCAGCATCATCTCAGAAATCTGTGTCCTTCACAGGTGTGAGGAAGCTGTGTGATCCTCCCCCCTTCCTGAGCCGACGTCACCCTCCCTTGGGGATCGCGTAGCTGTAATGCTGATTTTATTCAGCTGCTCAGAAAATATAGCAGCAGTGAAACTGAAAGTAAAATTTAGACATGAGATCACATACGGCTCTAAAGCAGCTCACTTGATTCATTGCTTTATTGTTATTTATTGAACATCCACTCGGCTATAATTATGCTTTTTTATATGTTATGTAGTTCATTTTTCTTCCAGAAGGTTCTTTTCAGGACTGTAATAAAGCTAAAGCCATCTACAGCATGTTTGTTCTGTTAAACTCTTAAGACCGAGTTGGTTCTGTCCTCAGATGGCTGGGTGCTGCTGTTGCCCCGTACCGCCACGGTTGGGGTTTGAATCCCACCTCTGCTGTGTGTGTGTGTGTGTGAGTGATATATATATTACACTGTGAGGACCAAATGTCCCTACAATGGTGAAAATAACAGTTTTTTCAGTCCTCAAAAGGGGAAACATGATATTATAAAAATCTGTGACTCCAATGAAAAAACCATCGGAAAAACACTGAATAAGTGAGGTTACCATGGAGGAAACCACTGTGCTCAAAAAAATCCTCAATCTACAGCAATGAATAGTCCCCATAAATATATGAATACATGGACTGTGTGTGTGTGTGTGTCAGTGTGTGCGTGTCTGCGTGTGTGTGTGTGTGTGTCCTCCCTGTTTCGTATGGGTTTCCTGCAGGTGGTCCAGTTTCCTCCGCCAGTTCAAAGACATAAAGATAGGTGCCATTTGTACATGACCGACGTGTGTGTGTGTGTGTGTGTGTGTGTGTGTGTGTGTTCCCCGTGACGGGTTGAAAGCCCATCCAGGATGTCTCCTGACTTATGCCTGACTGAATAGGTTGGAAGATGCACAGCATTTTGCATTTTGTTTTAGAACAACCTGAATATCTATTGTATTAGTTCTATAGGAATTTGGTGTTATACTGGTTTTAAAGTAAGATAAACCTTCTGATGACCCAGCGGCTGGTGCTGTACAACCTTGGGACCAGGGGCGTCAGAAGCATTATGAATGTGGGGGGGACACACTGGCATAAAACTAATATTTTATATTAAATGTGAATAATTATGAAATGTGAGGGGGACACGTCCCCCTCAGATTTAATGGCTGTGACACCCCTGCTTGAGACTCAGGGAGGAGTGCAGGAACATACAGCTTTGGAAATAACTGAGAGACCACTCTATATTTTGAAAATAATCTGCATTTTTAAATCCTGGTTTAATCCTGGTTCTACTGGCAGAACACTGTGGGGCAGGCGGCTTCCAGGCTCGAAGTTTCTAAGAGAGCAGGACACAAAAACAAGGTGAAGCAGGAGACACTGGGAACAACCAAAAAGCAGCCAGATAGAGGGTAAAAGCAGCTTTTTAATACCAGAGATGACCATCAACTTATCAGGCAAGGCCTCATAAATCAAAGGATGACCTCAAGTGACCTTCAGAAAGAATAGGAAACATGTGGTGTGAAGTGCACTGCTAGGACAGTTTATAACAGGCTCCTAGAAGCAGGACTGAAGACCCATAAAGCAAAGAAGAAGCCCTTCATCAATGAGAAGCAGAGAAGAGCCAGGTTGGAGTTCCCAAAATAATGTATATCTTACACAGACACACACCCATAAATTAAGAAACGAGTGAAACTGAAAATTTTGCTGTGGTCTCATTTTTTTCCAGAGCTGTATGTGTGTGTCGGTAATACTCATCCTTGGACTAACAGTAGGAGCCCCTAACAGACTTTGGAGGCTGAATTTCGCATCTCACTCTGTGCCCATTTTAAGTGTTTTTCCACTGAGATGAGCAGCGACTGTGAAAGGGAATGAGGTTTTGAGAAACTGCAAATCCCTGAGGTAAACAGTGAGGGAGCCTGCTGAGGAACATGGGTGTTTTTCCACCTGATGTGCTCTTCTTGAGTTGTCTACATTTATCCATTTAATTAGCATGTTTAAATTGGTATTTAACTGGCAATATGCTTGTTTGGCAGTACTATTCCTAACACCTTCAGGGTTGGAGGGTTGAATCTGGCCTCTGCGTTGCATGTGTGGAGGTTGTATGTTCTATCCGTGTTTTTTGGGTTTGCTCTGGTTTCTGTACACAGTCTAAATCAGTGTGTCCCAACCCGATCCTCAGGGACCACCACACAGTCCATGTTTTTGCTCCCTGCCAGGCAGTCCAAGTTTTTGCTCCCTGCCAGACAGTGCACGTTTTTGCTCCCTGTCAGACAGTCCATGTTTTTGCTCCCTGCCATACAGTCCATGTTTTTGTTCCCTCCCAGCTCCCAAAAATATTACTGTCTGGGGCCCTCAAGGATTGGGTTGAGTAACACTGGTGTACTGTATATGACATGGTCAGCTTGACATCTCTAATTTGCCCATAATGTATGGCTGTGTGTAGGTGCCCTGCAATGGACTGGCATCTTGTTGACCTTGACTGGAATAAGCAGTAAGACGGTGGCTGAAAATTTACATTTACTTAAAAAAAATTAAACTTTTCCGAACTACCTCCTTGCCAGTTGGGTTTTTGAGAAATCTTGTCTTAGCCAGCAGGGGGCAGCAGTGCTACTGACACCCAGCATCCCAAATATTCACCAGTTCATAGGTTAGAAGTTTTTTCTAGAAAATCAGTTATAAAAAACTTCTGCCAGGCTGTCGACCACTGCAATGTGATGCAGTCCACGATGTCTTTGGCTACAGAAGTTGACCTTATGCATTTATGAAGCATCTGTTTCGGAACATGACTTTTATTCAAAGTTTGGTATTTTGCAGTTTTCTCAGTCCCAGAACTGTCAGCACAGCCCATTCCACAGATCTGGCAGGAAGTGACTTCCACTGCTGACTTACACTCTGTGCATCCTACCTAGCCGTTTTCTATCTTTGGGTTTATTTTCACTGTGTCTGCTTCCTCTGTTTCCTACCCCTCCACAGTATCTTATTCACAGATGTTTCTGAGGATTTTTTGTCACTATTTCTGTTCTGGTTATAAAACCACATATTTGACTCCATTGTCTTGTTTTTAACCCTAAGCTGTTGTATCTAGTCACATATTCTTTGTGTTTCTCTCCTTGTATTTCACTAAATTCTGTGATATTCTCAGCATCTCTTCCTGTAACTCGCTTCAGCTGCCGCACTGCAGGAACTGTTTATACGTAACCTTATCTGCAAGTCCATCAGCCTCCCGCCGGAATTTTAATGTGATGAACATATGCAGCTTTGTCACCGTGACACTGAGATAGTGACCAGCTATGCTGAACAAGGCCCCCTGCAGGTCACACAGCAATTTTTAGGGGACTGGAGATCTTTGCAACCTCTGGCCACTGTTTAGCTGCGACTTAAAGTTGTTATAATATCGACGAGTGTACTTCATTTTTCTCTGAGGAATGACGTCAAGCGCACCTCCCTGAGTACGTGATGGACATGTCTTCCTTAGCAATTTCGATGACTCATACGGCTTAGGGTACAACATGCAGGATGGCATGCGCACAGAACCCTCAACTCACTATTGCGCTTTTCGATACATCTAGGGAGTCATTAAACTCTTGTTGCTGAAGTGGGTATTTCAAAGTAGAAGGAAATACCTCCTCTTAGAATAATTCTGGTGTGGCCTTGACTCCCTTCACATAGTCTCTATGGGTCTGCAGCATTGTTAATGCGGCCGGGACTGACGGCCACTTCAGCACGCTGACCTGGGGGATGTGCCTCGTCGCACATTCTCCCCATTTGTGTTTCACAAAAGAAAAGTCTCAAAACCAAAAGGGTGAATGCTTTCAGAAGGTTTCCCATTGAACCTACAACAGTAAAGCATTTCAGTAACATGGGGCCATTGTCTGAAAAGAAGTTCTCTATTTAAATGCATGTAAATTAATCTGTTTGTTTAAAGGTAAAGCCCTGGATGAGTGATTAGCTGGACGACACAGTTCCACACATTTAACAAAATGAAACATTTCAGGCATAGTAGTACAATGTATAAGAACAAGATTAATGTGCTCACAACATTTTTAAACAAAAATATAAAAATTAGTATGATAATATAGAATTATAAAAAAATCAATCACTATCAGCATATTCAGGAGAATGTTCAACGAGGGGGACTAACACCTATTTCTGAGAGAGATGATTTGCTTCTTGTAAACGGTAAACTGCAGGCTCCTATTCCTTTGGGAGTCGGAATGTCAGGCAAAGCTCTGCTTCCCAGGCTTCAATACTGCAGCTGGTGATTAAATCCCACTGTTATGGCTCCTAAGTTTACGCTGCTGACTCATTTCAGTTTTACCTTTTTGTTTTTCTGAGAATATATAATTTCTTTTGTCTGTATGAGAATATCCTCCTGAGACCCCACCCATTCATTTATGTCCATTGTAGTGGACATTTTGTTTTTGCATCTATCTTTTCACTGATGTATGGGAACATATTTATTCCTGTTGTACACTAAAGAGGACATGCTGTGAAATTAAAAATAAAAATACATTTGAAAAAATCTAAATTGTAAGATGTCTTATTTCCTCCAAAGACAAATAACCTACAAATGAAGGACACTTTTTTTCCTTGGGTCTCAGGAGGACATTATGCAGGGTACAGGAGAAGCAGGTCTAAAAAGTGACACACACCAGTAGCTGCCCTCAGGTCAGGTCAGTCAGCCCTTAATGCATCTATTAATATAGGTAACAATGCAGGCAGTTCCCTCCTACATGGGTTTCTTTTGCTACCAGAGCCATTGTGAAGTGGACCTTGTTGAGGCTTTTGATGATTATCATTGTATTTTGTCAGCATAGTGGGTTGAGGCCCCCTGAAAAATAATTATTTTAAAATAGTGTTTCTCTTCCTGGTCTTTGGAGACCCCCAGATGGTCCATGTCTTATTAAATGAAGTCAATTGGGAGGCAGTTGCAGACCCTTCAGCGTGGTCATCCTTTAGTATTCGGTACCAGTCAAATGTTTGGATGCACCTACCCACGGAAAGGTTTATTTGTACTATTATCTACAATTTTAGAATAATTATCAAGACATCAAAACTACAAAATTGCATATATTTGGTTATGCACCAACCTAACAAAAATTTTTTGTTGGGGGGTGGGAAGCTCTGCAAGTTGAAGCTCAGAAGATTGCCCGTTCAAATCCCTGGCTCTGCAGAGTGATCCCACCACTGGGTCCATGAGCAAGGCCCTTAACCACAATCGCTCCAGGGACTGGCTGACCCTATGGTCTCCTCTACACCAGTTTCATGAGGTGGCCTCCTGTGATGCTTTTCCAGCTGAGCTGAAGGAGTTTCAGAATTATCTGGACGTTTGCATTAAAATACGTTATTGGTTTGAGCCATTCCACTGTTGATTTACTCCTATGGATCACTGTCATGTTGTATAACAAACGTCATTTAAGTTTAGCTCATAAGTAAATGTTGACATCGTTCTGTAGAATTTCTTGATACAACTTGGAATTCCGTCCAGGCCTGAGGCAGCTAAGCAGCCATTACACTCTCATAACTACACTACGCAGATTGGGTGAGTGCCTGTCGACCCATTAGGCAACACTGGTGAGGTTTGCCTCAGGCTTTAAATGGGCTCCAACCAGTATGAGGTGCTGGTATGAGTGTTTCGTTTTCCCCAAATATAGGGCTGGGTATGTTTACCACAAAGTTATGCTTTTTCCTTATCTGTCCTGAGACCATTCTTCAGTAATCCTGTAGATCATCGAGGGTTTTTTTTTTTTTGAGCACAGTGGTTTCTTCCTTGGTAACCTCACTTATTCAGATGGTTAGATGGTTAGAGTTGCCTGCAAATCCTTGACTGTCACTTATTTGAAGATTCTGCTGCATGTCTTAATGCCGATCTCCATAGGACGCTCACTCAAAGGCACGTCCAGGCAGAGTAACGAAGCTGCTGAATTCTTTCCAACTACCCGCATGACCATGAACTGATGGAAGCCCCATATTTCCAGAAAAAAAAAAGCTTCATAGCACTTTCTAGTCTTATTAGTTTCAGAAGTTATTCATGCATTTTAACAGAAGGGGTCATTTTCTTCTCAAGGTTCTCACACTTTTTTTTCCACCAGTAATCTTGAAAGTTCAAACTACTTGTCCAGCAAATATATGTTGATGTGAAATGCGCATGTTGTTTATAAATTAAGACTGACTAAACGAGATAAAGATCTGATCTCATTTTCTGAGCCTTTTGTGGAGAAATCAAGGTTCCCAAACCTGTTCTCACCAATGTAATGAAGTAAGGAAGGGACTGCATATTCTATTTATTCAGGAGCTTGACTTGTGCTGTGAAGAGAACTTCATTAAGATTTCCATGCTTGCAGCTATTTTAAACCGTTCTCGTTTGGAAAGACAAAAGTATTGTGCTTGCTTGCCTCAACTCCCTGTTAACTGGCTGACGCAGATCCGGTGAGAAAAGACGAGCTACATCTCAGGCTGATTGTGTGGGACGGTTACCTGGGAAACCATTGGTGCACAACAAAGGGCTGAAGCGTCTTCATGCACCCAGTGGCCACAGTTTATTGTGACTGTCTGAGCTCTCAGGAAGTCACTGCATCTCCTCTTTCCTTACACACAAGACCTACATTGGGCATCCGCAGTTGACACTGGAAGCGAAACGCAGATTCGTTTAAGCAGTGGCTGTAGGGCCTGAAATTTCCATTTTCGTTTTGGGACTGATCATACAAAAAAAAAAAAAAATTGCAGCATCTAACGTCTGACTAGATTAACTTCACAAATCTGCCATATTACTTTTCATACTCAGCCACAACTGACATGTTAGAAGCTGAAAACGCATCATAAGAGAAATTCAACTGTCGTGCTTTGCTCTAGTTTTTGTTTCGTTCATCTTCCATTGCTGATCGCGGCCATGAGAGGAGGTTAGGGCCCATCTCAGGCAGAAAAGGACTCAGAGCTGCGATACACTCTGGATGGGGGCCAGTCCATCGCAGGGCACACACCCAAAAAACACTGGGCAATTTACAGACATCCATTTACCTAACTGCAGGTCTTTGGACTGTTCTCCACACAAGGAGAGCATGCAAAGCCCACGCACACAGCAGAGGAGGGATCCAAACCCTGCTCTGGCGGTGGGAGAACATCTATACACCTTTTTAATAAAATTATTTCTTGTGTGATTTGTGTATGCAGCCCTCTAACTCATTAATCTCTTTCAGGAAGGAAATAGTACATTTCTTTTAAATTGACCCCTTGAACATAAGACATAGCTAATTAATGCTTTCTTTTGCTTTTGTGAGGTACCAACAGTCATGCCTGGACCCATCATTGAGTACACTGAGGTAAAGTCCTCAGTATTCTTTCAGCAATTCCAATAACCAAGACCCATTACGGGGCACACCTAGGAAGGGCTAACACGTTTGACCTCTGTATTTTCAAAATCCTGGCTACAGCTCTGCCAACAGTATTGATTATCCCTTGTGTAACACTGTCCCAGGGGATATTTTTAGTCATTATTTATGACAGAGGACAGAACAGAAGCCATTTTTCAAATATATAATATATATTTATTATATTTATTTCTTTTAAAAATTTAATTTCACCTTATAACACCACATAACACAGGACTTCAGCAGCAAAAAGCAGTATGATATAATAGCAATATAATTAATATCCAATATCAAATTAAGTATATGTACCACAAGCGAGCAGATTATCAATAGAAATATATCCTTTTTAACTAAGTACTGCTGTTTGTTGTTGCTGTAGATATTTCTTCAACCAGATTAACTCCGTTCTGATTTTCTGGGCCAGTCTGAGGGAAATTTTAACCACAGCGCATAGAGGTTGGCTATTCCGAAGAGTTCATGTTGATCTGATTCTGGTACCAAAAATAACCGCTGCCGGGAAGTAGCTCATTCTTGTGTGTATGCTAATTTTAGCCGTGAAGTCAGTACTTTTTTCTACACATAATAATATTAATATTCCTAATGAATTAAGTGCACATAGAATACGCGTAAGGCGTCAAGATCCAGCTTGATCTTATCTCGACATGACAGGTTGAGGGAAGCGTTTGTCTGGTCAACGATGATCAAAGATCATTTAAACACAGCACCATGATCTGGGTCACGCTCGTCAGTTTCATTGTGTAGCCAAAAAAAACATCGTGCAGCAGTGTACCAGACCTCTCTATGCGGATTTTCATTTAATTTAATATTTTAATGAAATCTACCTAGCATCATTAGTTATCTTCCTAGAATATGAATCTTCCTTTTCTTGAATACAGCACTGCGTTTTGTTTATATAAAGCTCCATTTGGGCGTGCCTTCGTGGGGACAGTGTGCTGTGCATCCCTGGTGCAGCAAGACGCATGCGCTGTCCTCACAGTGCAGGTGGGTTACACTATAACGTCCTGCTCGGTCCATGAGCAGCTGGTTTGCCGCTGCAGCCGAAATAGACGCTATGGTTCAACAGCGAAAAGCATTTCGATTGTCTTTTACGCTCACGGCTTAGAATAAGCCAAGTTTATATGTGATCTGTTTAGATAAGAGAGAATCACACTGCCGGCAGTGTCCCGGTTAGTCCGCGGTGTGCTCTGAGGTGCTGGAGAGGGACAGACCCGGGTCCGCTTCAGCAGGGCGACTCCACGTAATCGTTGTCGAGGCGGGGGCGGAAGGGCGCCGCTAGCGAGCGGCTAATGACGATGACGCCCGGCGTGAGGCAGTCGTCACGCCGATTGAGGATGTTCCAGATGAGCATGGCGGCGGCGAGCGTGGCCAGCAAGCAGGCTGCGATGTTCACGTAGCAGGAGTAGGAGAGTTGGGTGTACGGCCCAATGCGGTAGAACGTCACCAGCCCAATGACCAGGGAGAAACCTGAAAGGGAAGGGGAAGAGACTGAATTCCTCCCTGAGACTCGCCTTACAAGTTCGCGCACTTTTTGTGGCAGATACAAATTATTTTCAGGGGAGGGGTACGGGGTGTGGAGGCTGTCGCTGACTGTTTTCCAAGTGCACAAAAAAAACACACACCGTATTTACTTAAATCACACACTAACGGTTATGATTCATGGATATTCATGAAGTTCTGGGAACTACTAAAATTATGCAAGTTTGAGAAAACTTCAGTGTCACTCAGCGCCACTGGAAAAGTGAAGGATGATCCAGTTACAGGGGGCGTCCAGTGCTGCTCATCTTTCCCCGCTCTTACGCTCCCAGCTTTCTTGGGGAGGCGGGGCTTAGTATTTTTGTATTTCCAGTAATAAATGCCGAACCGGGACCTAAGGAAAACAACTTTTTAAGCTTTTTTTTTTTTTTCTCCCGTTAAAGGCCTATGGAAAAAATGGAGGACAGGGCTTATGTGCTGTAAAGCTCTGGAGGCAGTGAGAAATTCTTTCTTTGCTGTGTAATTCAAAGGAGACAGATGCGCATGGCCTTTGAGGGTTAATTTAAACAGGCTGTTCGCCTTGACTGCAGGAGATCGGGGTGGTTAGGAAAGGAAGCGGAGCGTAGCTCTGAATATAACACTGACACTTATAAATAATAAGTGTTTCAAATGGCATATGTGAAAAGATCGTTTAAAATTAGCTTGAAGAGTTACGTTCCCCTGAATTTGATAATGAACCAATCGCAAAATAAAAGCTTTCAGCAGTATAGCGTTTGCACTAAGAGCTCGACTGTGACGTTCACTGGAGAGACGGCACGTTTTTCGAGATACAGTATCTCTTCTGAAAATGCAATTCTGCTTTAAACTGTAATAAAAAAAAAACTAATTAACAGATAATTAACTGGATTGTTATTGTTTTTAAGGCAGTGGGATAATACTGCAAATCCACCACTGACACACAAGGAGTCACTGGCAGTGTAGAGCAGTTATTATGGAGGCAGTCAGTCGTCCTTTTAGGTGAAAACTCATTGGTTTATTGCTTTTTGGGCCCTGTTACCCTGCGTTGTACCCCTTGCTGTGTATGATAGTCCCCAGCCCCCCCACAACCCTGTACTGATCATAAAACTTTATTGAGAAGGTGGTAAAAAGCCTGGCATTCTAAATATACCGTCAATCGACAGCAATGTAAGAATTCAGGCAACATTTCGAGATGCAACAGCTAGTCCTGACCAAGAAATCTGATTGGACAAGAGGCGTTCTGTGAGAATGGCTATCAGAGTTTCGCCGTACTCGGACATTTCACACCAGCCGTTGGATATTTACAGGTGTGTCTCGAAGCCGTCACGTATGCCTCATTTCCACCAACACGGAGCCGGTAATTTACCAAAAATCTTCTAGTCTGCACCTTAATTAAAAGTGGTTTCAACCCTGCCAGCTAAAATGAAGCGTGTCGGTTTCAGCTCCCAGCAGCTATGAGACGAAGTTCCTGCAGTCACAAAGTTACCCAGCCGGTAATTTCACAGTAACAGCTCACAGTCCACAGCACAGAGGAGAATAAAACAATATACGAAATAGTAGAACCAAAAATACATACTGGACAATGCAGATATAAGTGGTTTAGGATATGAATCAGTTAGTTTCCTCAGGCAGGGTAGTGTCAGTGCTACTCTGGTGTTATTTAAAGAACCTGCTTGTTTACCTTGACGGAGTCCTTTTCTAAGAAAAATGAAAAGCTCTTCCTAAACCCGGCCGCGGCCAATAGCCAGCACACTGTGTGAAACAGCCTCTGGCACTGAGAAATCTCCAGCTTCCTTCCCCTTTTAATCTCCTTCCTTCTTCCTTCCTTCCTTCCTTCCCTCACGCCCGGTTTAAGGTGAGCTGTGGCAGTGGACGTGGTCAGGAGGGCGGCCAGTCATGCATTGGTTCTTTTGGGGGGGGGGGGGCGTGAAGATTAAGGAAAGGCACCTCAGGCCTGCAGGTAGCCCTGGCCAAGGTCTCAGAATTTCTGGGTTAATTGACGAACGCTACATTTGCCCGAGTGGCCAGACGCTCCTTTCTCCGCATTTGCAGGGAAGCAAGACTTTGTTTTATTTTATTTTATTTTTTTTTAAACAGTCATTGTTAATTTGGAGAATGTTGCTCCCTGTTGAGGGCTGATGCACAATAGCCAAGGCCGCCGACGGGTCCTGAGCCAGCCTTGCCAGCGGCGTTTCCTCTCTGAAGTGCGACGGAATGTCTGCGACAGCCGTGGAGGGTTAGGGCTGCTCTGTTATAATATAGAAAGGTCGCCCGCTTTCTGTGTTTCGTATGAAGCACGGACAGGCGTTACCAAAAGGCACTATCAAGATCACAGAATGCGGGGAGCTTCGTCGGTGTGCAATCGGCGTGTGACTGACAAGGTTCTGCCCCATTCTCGAAATAAAAGCAATTTGTGAATGAAACAGAGGGCCAGCACAGTGAATGTACCCAAATGCGGCCGGTTTATGTCCCACACGCCAAATGAGTGGCCTTCGAAACCTCAGCTGTTACGGAGCCTCTGCATTTCAGGCTGAAATTAGACCTTTTGATTGGTCTTCCCTGTTAAGCTGAAACTGGAGTTGAATGACTTTCCATTCACGATAGGATGTGCTTACTTAGTCTGGAAAAATAAATACAATTCACTGGAAAAGTAATGACAATATCAATAAAATAAATTCAGTCACTTCAGCTTAAGTTCTGTGGGATATTGAAATATGGGCACTTGTAGTCTGTCTGAGCGTGTGTCTAATTAATCACAGAGTGGGTGTTTCCCATGATAAAGGCCCCGGCAAATGCGTACAGAGGGAACATGTGCTTTATCTAGTGTCGCGGAGGGACGCCTTTTTTTCAGTTACTGTTCCTGAACGTTCTGTAAACAGAGGCATAAAAGAAGCTGGTTATCTAGACAGCAGCCGTTCCCACCCCATGGTGATCTGTGAGCTGAGGGAACACTGTACCCCCCCACCGCCACCAAACTCCCTACCATGCACCCCCCCCCTCTCCGGCCACCCCCCCAGCCCTATCCTCTCCGCTTTTGGTTTGCATAACAGGTAGTAACAGGCATTTCCTCGTCCTGAGCAGGGATATCCTGGCGCCCGACTGTCGCTCCCGATGCTTGGAGTAGCTCCGACCCACCAGCCTGCAATGGGGGCTAAAATTAGCTGAATCTCTATGCACCAACCCC
>JAODLC010000100.1:21036392-21050785 GCA_026781145.1 Hippopotamyrus pictus | reverse complement strand
TGGGTTTCCCTCCTGAGACTGCTGCCCCCGCGACCCAACCTCGGATAAGCGGGAGAAAATGGATGGATGGATGGATGGATAATCGGGATCACCAGATTTGCACCCATGGCTGTCCTCTCATGTAGCACAGGTATACAGCACTGCTTCAAATTTGGTGCAATTTCTCACAAATTTGATCTTCTGGTGTTCACCAGAACTATACAATGTGTCTGCAAAGTTTGATAGAGATCTGTGAAATACTTTTTGAGTTATTATGGAATACAATAACAAAACCGTATTATGGAATACAATAACAAAGCCGTATTATGGAATACAATAACAAAGCCATGACAGATTCTTGTCATGTTATCATTTAAGCTGAGGGACAGAATACTGAACCATTTTATTTTGTCCTTGCTAATGTGAGTGCGCAATTTTTAGCTTGACAGATAGCAAACAGGCTCCTCCAATAGGCACCCGGGAAGCAAATCTTGAAGTTTGAGATGTTTACTAAAAGACGCACTGTGAAACTAAACACATAATACATATATTACAGCTCAAACAATACGCAATAAATACTTTGCACTTACAAGCGGTCAAATTAGCTAGCGAGTAGCGGGATGCTAATATAACATTGTAAATTCCATTGGTGGGCAAGCACGATTAGCACTTTGTTTATATTACCTTTTTCACACTTTGTCATGACCTGCTCGTCCAGTCCTCCTGTGTGCCACGCCCCCTTCTTACCTCATGTGGAATCCCGGTGTTCTCAGCTGTTTCTAGTCATTGTTAATTAGTTCCTGTATTTAGTGCTTCCGCGTCCATGTTACCCCTGTCCGGTCATTGACGTTCGGGCTTGCGTTTTGTCCTGTGGTTTTTGTAATTTCTACATAAATCCCCATTTACCCGTATTCACTACGTCTGTGCTGCTTTCCCGGACGCAATCCATTACACAGTTTATATGGCCAAATGACAACACATACAGACACTAATCTTCTGAAAGACTACCAGGACACCACTTTGGAATTTTAAATAAATACGTCATTGTATTGAGTGACTCAATTTGTAGATGTGTTTTTATTTGTGATTTAAGTAATTCAGTGTAATTGTCCTATTCATATGGTGTTTGGTAATAACTGATTTCTACAGAATGTGCGATTTCAATTTTTAGAAGGAAAATAACTGATGAGTGTTCATTTAGTATTTCAAATGAATATGCAATAGACCACAACTGGAAAATTACTGGTTTTCATCTGACACATGCAGTTTAAGAGGATTCTAGGAAAATTTAAGCAAATAATACTCAATACAAGATAATTATAAATCCTAATCGATATCTCAACATTTTCTTTAGTAAACCAGGTATTGCATGCAATTACAGTTAACCCATTTTCAATTATAACAACATCCTGGCCAAGGAGTTAAAAGAAAGCATGAGTATTTAAACAAAAGTGAGGAACACATGCCCATAACAATCAAGATGTGAAATATAGGTATCTGAAGAAAGTGTCTTGTGTTGCCTCTTCTTGTGTTGCTATCCCACTGAAGACACTGTATATAGAATTTGTTCTTACTTATCTTAGTAATTGAATCAGATTTGTTAGATAGTGTGGGGAAGCATGAATGAATTTATAACCGAGTCCAATTAAACTGAACTGGCACCTGGTCTAAAGGCAAGATCTGTTCAGAAATCAATGAAGACACCTGACAGATGAGGCCTAATAAGACTTCATAAATCTATAACAATGTTGTGGATGAGCTAAATATTTAGGAAAATAACACCAAACTGTAAATACATATTTGCAAGTGTCAATACTATTCTTGTCAGATGCAATTACATCATTGCAGCCTAATTTGCATCATTTAATAGGAAACGCAACAACTTTAATAAATTATTTTGGTTTATTGTTCTGCTTGAGACAACATTTTCCCTGGGAAGTTTGTAAAAAGGTCCACAGAAGACTGTCTTCACAAGAAGGCTGCTGCAGTCTCCTTTTCCATCTTCAGCTCCAACCTAGAGCTGCCACTTCAATTCTGCTTCTTGTGTATATCTACTATCCATATTTCTGAAACCAATTGTCTTATTCAGGGATTGCAGTGGGTCCAGAGCCTATTGGTGCAAGGCGGGGAACAACCCAGGATGGTGCACCAACCATCTGGCACACTCACACACCATTCACTCACACAGCATTTACACCTATGGGCAATTTGGCACCTCCAATTAACCAACAGTGTTAACCACTGTACCACCAAGCCACTCACTTGTAAGTTTAGTGAAGCGGTAATAGGATTAATGAAAGATCAAATAGAGTAAATAGAGTAATAATATCATATAGAGATAGCCTGTTCACAAGGTCAGCCATTCCCTTTGCATCCACTAAGTAACATCACTTTAATTTTGGTGTAATTTGTATAAAAATTTGAACAGGTCCAAAACTTCACATAATATATCCAATGTGTCAATTTGGAAAAATATCTGACAATTTTTTTTGAGTGATCATGCTGACAAGATCAAGTATCTGCTCTTCTCTTCACTATCAAACTTCTCTTCACTCCAAATTCAGGGGCTGAATCCTACGTAGGACGCAGCCTCTATGACCCCGTCCTTCGAATGCCACGAAGACCGCGAAGGCCAGAAGAGAGTGGCTATGAAGTTGGACAATCTAGCCTTCAGATTTTTACCTCATAGCTCCTACCACCCCTTGCTGCCTCCTAGCAACCGTGACGGTGCGTTCATACGAGCAGCAGCCAATCGCGTCGTATCCCGAGCAAGAAGCAATGTGATTGGCTAAAGGTTGCTACGGCAGTCGCGGTAGACAAGCCCGCCGACAAACTTGAAAATTAATTTGATCTTCTAGCTGGTCGGTGTGAATAGATTGGCTGGAAAAAATGTCACAAAGCTGAAATGGGCTCACAAAATGCTGATTTACACAAATAAAAGACATGACACTAGTGTTATCACAGTGTATTAGTATGTTTTACTTATGTGTAATAAACTGAATAATGCTTTGATCACTTAAAATAACCTAAAACTTATCTTAATACTAAAGATGTTTTTGTTATTCTCCTTCTTTTCCTTAACCAGACCAGACCCCTATACTGCAGGATCCCAGTCCTGAACCGCTTCTTTAACCTGGAGGACACCAGGCCAGATCTTCGGCTGAGCAGGGAGTCTCTGGCAGTGCTGCTCAATCTTCTGAGCCAGGATCGGAGACATGGATGGGGTGCCACAACTGAGACCCTGGTTTTTCTTTTCTGGCTGGCGAGTGGAGCTTCCTGCAGGGCGGTCACCAGAGTGTTTTGGATGCCTCGTTCCACTGTCCACTACGTCGTCCATTGAGTCACAGAGGAGGTGGTGGCCATTTGCCACCAGGTCACCCACCTCCCAAAGACCCCTGAGGACCTGGAGATAGTGTCCCGTGGGTTTGCAGAGCTGGTACGCCACAGAGGGATCTGTTTGGAGGGAGGCAGCGATGCTCTCGGGCGGGACCAACTGTCTGCCGGGGTGTCTGCCTGGAGAAGGTACCACCAGATCACGACCATTGTTAACAGGCAAGTCAAAAATTGTAAATCTAGGATTCCTGTTTTTTTAAGTGCTTTGTCATACTGTTTTGTCTGCTGAAATATCACTAGTATTATACTATAGTAGTAATATTTTGTGTTTTCTGTGATCTGAGTTTGCCTCTTTCTGAATAGATCTTAGTGACATGGCAGCTGGCAATTGAGTCAGCCCTGCAAACCCAGCTGATGGACGATGTGGTGGACAGTGGAAAGAAGTGTCCCACAGCACCCCCTGCAGGCCACCCTGTGTGATGCTCCACTCTACAAGCAACCATAAAAGACAAACCATGGGTCTCCTGCAGTCTCCACTGTAAATAACTGTACTTAGTAACTGTAAATAACTGTAAATAGTTCTTCCAACACAAGTTTTATTCACATAAAATATTTTTTTCCATGTTTAATTTATTTGGTTTGTCCTTCCAGTAAGTTGAAGAGCCTGTCCATTGTCTTCCTGTTCTCTTGTGCTCTCCTCTCTTCAGTCTCTCTCTGCAACCTAATGTTTTCTCTCAATAACTCAATCGGCTCATCTTCTCTGTCTCTCTTTCTCTTTCCTGGTGGTGCTGGCTGGCTTTCCTCCTCCTCCTCTTGGTTACCTACTGCTGCACTTGGCCCTGGAGTGTCCTCAGGGATGGAAGCAGTTAGGACAGGAGGCCTAGTGGAAGGCCTCTGCCACAACAGCTCACCCATGAGGACATACCAGGGCCACGTGGCAACAGTGAGCTTCCCACTGTCTCCCTCTCCTGACCCGGGATACCTGCAAGCCTAACAGAAGAGGAAATCAAAAATGGCAGTTGACAAAAGGAGCAAAGAATTTTTTAGGAAATGCATGTTTATTAACTTGTGCCATTAAAAATATATTATTTGATGACACATATACTTTGTACTTATACTTTGTATTGTCCCACTTCTTTTCGGCCTGCAAGGGGGTGGCCTTCCCCTGCAGGCCCATCTTACCCAGATGAAGAGAAGAGGGAAACACATGGCAACTATGTTATTCCCTGTATGCAAACTTAGGAAAACTAGATTACACAGCAGGACACACAACATCCCACAGAAACAGCTAGGGTGCTCTCCGGCACCGCTGGAAAGTTTGCATGTTCCACAAAATAATCCAAAAACACATGCAACTTGCATTTCTGAATTGCCCATAGTGTGTCAGCCCTGTGACAGACTAGAATCTTGTTGATGTCCCTCCGCCTCACTATTAGCCTTTTAAGTCAAGACTGGTTTTAGGGGAGATGGATGTTCAAAGCAGTAATGGTCATGCTAAGGCTATGCTTCTTTCTGAATTTCTTATTGTGCAGGACACACTCATCTCTATAACTAAATCAACAGAAATGCTTTCATTACAATTTAAAATGGATGGCTTGAGAATTACTTTGTGTCTCAGTAAGGACTGCATTCCAGATGTTTTTCTTACATTAATCTTATGGCATAATTTATTGTTTCCTATGTAACATTGTTATGATTTCCTTGCACTCTGTTGATTAGATATTGATAATATGCAAGACCTTTTTTGAAGTGCATTTTTCTATCTTTACTCTTTCTGAAAAGGCTGCCTGAAATGGAGAATGGCATTCAATTACTTTATCTTTAACTTCCTTAAAACAATATTTTCACTTATTTTCTTCAAAATGACAGTTTTTCTATGATAGTGAAACTGGGAGAAGAAGTGGGAGTTACTACAGGTGGCTGCCAACTGTAATACAATTTCGTCCACGGTTAGGGAAATCTTTCTATCTGCATCTCTTTCCCATTTTACCTGGAGCTTCCAAAAGCAGAGGGGTCGAATAGTTTTTTTTTTTTTTTTTTTTTTAGGTTTTTGAGTTTCTAACAAATTAAAACAATTAAAAAGAGCTTGATGGGCCGAATGGCCTCCACTTGTTTGTAAATTTCTTATGTTCTTTTGCGAGAGACTATAAGTCTGAATAAACATACTAACAGGTAGAATTCAGGAAGACCATTTTAATTGGGGATTTATATTTTTAATAATTGGCTGTAAGTAAATTTAAAGTAAACTTAAAAATAATGAAAACATGTATAATCTGAAAACCTTTCAATACTGGAAAGCCTTGGTGGGCGGTGCGGTTTTTCAGTTACGCCTATTCCGTGGAAACTGAAACTTAAGATAAATTCCTTACAGAGGCTCAGGCGGATCTCATGTAAATAATTAGGAAGTAAGAATCTTCGCTGAAGAATACAATTTCATTTCCATTAAAGGTAATTATTTAAAGTGCAGCGCTTAATTGCTACATATAAACGACTTAATAGGAAAATCTACAGACGATCTACCGTCGTGGATGCATGTATGGGTTGTCGATTTGGAGAGATAAGTGGACAGGCTGTAAAACAAACCTTTTTTCGACCGCTTTCACACTTAAAAACAGGAAGCGGTGGGAAAGTAAGGAAAGAAATATAGTAATCGTTGAATTTATAGTGCAAAACACATTTAAACGACAATAAAGTGGGTTGCCGTTTTAAATTGATTTAAATTATGGGTTAATTTTTCCATCTTCACTCTTTCTGTAAGGCATGTCTGAAAAGGCTGCCTGAAATGGAGAATGGCATCTATGGCTTGTCCACGAACTATAGGTATCTCCTTCTTTAGGAGCCTAATACATTCGTATCAATCGACTCGGAAGATGAACTCTAACCAGCCGCGATCGAAGATAAAAATACCATTAATTAAAAGGGGGAAAATTATTCACCAAACGTACTGAGATTATCGGACAGAAAAATACAGCAACGGGTTTGTGGATTACGTGTAGACACCGGGGGCTAGGCCGTCGGCAGGATTTTTAAAAATACCGAGGTGGTAAGTGTTAGCCTATCCTAGTTGTGCCAAATCGTGGCTTGGTTATTCGAGTTGCTGAAAAAATACTGAGGACTTGATCTCTGTATCCGCAATTTTAGGTACGGACATGCCGGGGTGATTTTGAATATCGTCACGCTTCATGTTCTTTAACGGTGCACAAAGTTACTTACGCTTAGCATAACAAAATAATAAAACTAGGCGCGACCTTTGAAACCACTAGGCAGATGTTCTGTAAGTCAGTCATGTGAATTTCGTATTACCACGACGTGACTGACACGTCTATTCACCCGAATATTCACAGATGGTATACGAACTTTGAAATGTAAACAGTTTTTCAACTGGCGGAGTGTTTATACTAATAGCGCCGATGAACTGCTCTGACACACTGCAGGCTGTGAATGATCCAAGTATAAAAACTAATCAAATGTTTGTATCTCACAATGTGTCCTTAGATAAAGTGCATGGTAAAGCAACACTAAGCAATTTATTTTTTTCCTAGGATACCAAAGATATGGCTTCCCAGCTCTCAGATAAAATACAAGAACATTTTCTGGAGTGTAAGATCTGTTTTGAGGTGTACAGGACACCGCGCACCCTGGTCTGTCTTCACTCCTTCTGTGAGCCATGTCTGGAAAGGCTGCTCGATAAGGTGACTGGCACTGTGACTTGCCCCGACTGCCGTACGGTCAGTGACCTTAAGGGCAGTGTCAGTAACGCCAAGGCCAGTTTTTTCATCAACAGCCTCCTGGATCTTTTACATTCCAAAACGGCCAAAGAGACCTTCTGTTCGGTGTGTCTGGCTTTGGGGAAGAACAATGTGCCTGCATCGTCCCGCTGTTTGGACTGTGCTGATTTCCTGTGCCTGGCCTGCGCTGAGGTCCACTGCCTCTCCAAACTCACTCTGGATCATAGGGTGGTGAGCCTCACCGATTACTCTGCAGGCCTCCATGATGAGGAGGCCAGGCTTAAGCAGGAACACCGCTGCCAGAGCCACCGGGAGCCACTGAGGTTCTTCTGCGATACCTGCTGCAGCCCCATCTGCAGGGACTGCCGCATGCTGGGGCACTTCTCACATGAGGTGCAGTCACTGGGCCAGGCAGCCTTAGCCCGGAGACCCCATTTGGAGCAGCTTATTAGCAGCCTGGACAGTAACATAGAGAGTCTTACCCAAAAAGAGCAGGAGGCGGATTCTGCAATTAAGCGGCTGGAGGAGGACAAGGAGATGATCGAAGACCAGCTGTCTGGATATGTGTCTGAAATAATAGAGCAGCTTTTTGCACAGAAGAGTGCAATATCTGAACAATTAAGCATCTTTGTTGAGCAGCAAAAACAGAAATGCTTGTCTATCAAAGAAGATGTCCATCATCTGGTCAGCTCAGCACATAATACAAAAGAATTCTCCACACACGTCTTGCAGAAAGGGAAAGACTATGAGGTCTTGGATCTGGAAGGGGCCATTCAGGGTCAAATTGAGAGACTCCAAAAAATCAACATTCCTGAAATAGAGAGACAGACACCAATACTGACAATCAATGGAGGATCTGAAAGTTTTTGCATCAAGACTGAGATATTCAAGTTGAGATTTGATTCAGCCAGCAACTCCTTGGAAAATTCAACAGGTAACACCAACACAAGCTCAGAGATGAAGTTATCTGCTGAAATGACTGTTGAAAAAAGCCCTGAAAATCCTACTGTTCCTCAAATAGCTGAACATAATGAGCTAACATCCATTACCCCTGAACCACACCAAGCTGACAGTCAGAATCTCCCAACCTATTTTTCTGTGATACGGTCTTTTGATGTAAGTGATGCTTTCTATTCAAATGAAGAGAACATAACTGGAATAGCTCTGTTCCCAAGCCGAGACATCGTCATCGCTGATAACGCCAACAACATCATAAAGCGAGTGATCAGAACTGGAAAAATCAGAGAAACAATCAGCACAGACAACAGAGGCTGGGATGACCTTGAGCCCTTCAGCACTGCGATTTGTGATAACACCATATTTTTCACTTCGGGATCTAGGCTTTTTAAAATCCCACCTAGTGAAGACGATGACTTCATCCAGGTCTGCAACTTACGTGGCTCCCATGACAAGTATTGCATTGCTGCATATGAAGATGAATATATAGCAGTGAGTGAAGGGACGGGCTGTTGTCTGTCCCTTTACACTACTGAAGGCAATTTAGTTGGTAGAGTATCACCAAGTTTCTACGAGGGAAAGTTCACCTTCTTTACAGTGAACAGCAGGGAAGAGTTCATTGTCTCTGATACGAAAAACAGGAGGGTCCTCATTATCAGTCGTGAAGGAGACATCATGCACATCTGCAGTGATGTGAACGGCCCCCCGTTTAATCCTACAAGTGTCTGTGTTGACAAGTTTGATAATATCTATGTTCTCAGTGGCAAAAGGATCATTCTGCTGTCGCCTTTAGGATCCTTTGAGCGTGAGATTTTGAGTTTTGCATCCTACTCGCCAAAGCTAATAGCCGCTGACAAACACGGGCATCTGATCATTGTCAGCAGGAAAGGGGCCGTCAGGCTTTATAAAGTAGTCTATGGAAAAAATTAAAAAAGCAACTGATTCTTTCAGCTGATTTTTTTCTCTCAGCTTTCATCCTCTGATGCCATTGAGCTTGTATTACAGATTGATGAAGAGAAGAACTTGTCCACTTGGACAGTTGTGAGACTTTCATTACATTACATTACAGTCTCTACATATATATCTCAATTTTGATATGTTAATATTTTTCAAACAATATTACTGTATTAATAAACATTAAAAAAATTTGATGTTAAATAACTCAATGGAAAATGTACAAAATGCTGACCATATTCATTATAGTGGTTTATTTTTGGAAAGAGCAACCTTTACAAAGCAACCTTTGTAAAACAATGTGAATACAGGTATGTAAATTCTAAATAAACTCATGTTAATTCCGTTTTCCCAAAGTGGAATCGATTCCTTTTGTCATCTTACTTCCAGAAGTGTCATCCACAGCCAAATCATTTTAAATTCAGTGCATCAAGTAAGCTTGCTAACGTGGGTTAATCAGGAAAAAGGAATTAGCTAGTATATGCTAGCCTTGGTTGATATATAGAATGATGTGAAGATTAATAATGTAATGATCACACAAGCATTTGAATCTGCAGAAGTTCATTGAGACAGCATTTGAAATATTTATACTTGTTTCATTTGCGATTGTGTCAAGGGCATAGGAGAGAATTCCTGGCCACAACTGAATAATGACAAAGGTCTGTTTACTGGGGGGTGGGGGAATGAAACCAGATTAAATATTGGCGGGTACATGCCACCCCTCACCCCCCCATCACTACACCCCTGAGTTGTGTGTACATTCATGCATATTGTCAGTTTCTGTTCTTGGCTAGAGGTCTGAAAGACAATTGTTCTAGCTTTAACTGGCAGGCTATATATTATGTGCTAGATTTCATATGCGTCTAATACATCAATAAGTATCATAAATCAGTTGCTGTTGTGGTAGAAAAATTATAAATCAACCTCTCTGATAACTCTAGTTTACCAACTTAGAATAAAACTCCGGGCCTCTTAGTTGGTGAGCAAAGTTCTCTGTTATTAAACCAATCCAGCAAAGTGCTCCATCAGACTCTGGCACCAGGTACCAAGGACCCCGAGCACCGAGAGCAACCAGGTGATAAACCATAATTCTCAGTTCCAGATAAGGACTTCTAAGTCCTGTTTGGTCACAAAGCACCAACAAGCCGAGCTCAAACGTATAACGAACACAATTCTCCTGCTCTGTTGGTTCACCTTGGCAGCGAGGTAAAATCTACCCATTTTGCTCAATTTACCAGAACATGTCTCAACTGCTAGGCTCCTACTTGAGACATGTGAATAGATATTGATTATATTGACATTGAGTTACTGTAAATATTTGGTTGTCCTTTGATCAATGATTGACGTATTGTCATTGAATCACTATAAATACTTGGTTAACATATGGTTAACATGATTAGCGTAACAATTACTTCTACCTTTGTACTACCGCATAACAGATTGTGTATGACCTACTGCAGCTACTTTATAACTACAACTCTCTGTACACCAGTTGGGGCAGATTTGGATCTCTTCTGCAGGCGGTTTCTCTCCCCTCCCCTTATTCCTCTGTCTGATCTCTCTTCAGGGTCTGCGGAACCAACCGCAGGCAGCTATCATGAGGCGAGGACGCACAGTATTCAAAACAATGTTTTCTTGCCTGAGGCCTAAGACATAACAGACCCAATATGGCTCCCCTCCCGGGCCTACCAATGTCCAATTTTACTTCCACACTGTGTTATCTGAGACTTCACACTAATGAAATTAATGTGTGTTGATGCTGTTTTACATGTAATGCCACGACACAGGAAGCCAAACTGTAAATTCTTAATACAATTATTGTGTAAAGTTACGTGTAAGTTACATGTTTTCTTTTAATTAAATGTATATAAATGTATATACAATAAAGTAGTGCACGGTGTCCTTCCAGTCTAAAAACATGCAATTAGATTGATCTCGAATTTGCCTGTAGCGTGAGATGGTTTTCCCTGTACTTTCTGGGAAAGGTTCCAGGTTTGCCACAACACTGTACTGGACAAGCAGTTAATGGAAATCATCTTAAAAATGTAATGCTAATTTTCAATATTCAGTATCTTGAGGCACAGCCGTCCTTCAGAAAACATCCGCTTAATGAAGAGGCTTGTGGTACGACTGTACAAAATCTCTTTTGCAGTTTGTCACCCATCAGCTCCAACCGATGCTCTTCAGTGTTTGTAGTCACTCCTAATTTGGCTTAATCCAAAGCCAAATGCACAGTCTCTGGCCTTCAGTTGACTCCATCTCTGGACATCTCAGTCCAGATAGATTGGTGTTTTTTCAGGAGAGTCTAATGCCAAGCAGAGGCGGACATTTCAGGTCCAGAAAGTAAAAATCCAAACCAGGATTTTGTTTCAACCAACCAGTTGAGCATAAAGAGTCACAGTCACAGAATAGTGAATTAATTAGTTGAAACAAAATCCTAGTTTGGATTTTTACTTTCTGGACCTGAAATGTCCACCTCTGATGCCAAGACATCACTGGAGAGTTAATAGCCAAAATATTCACAGGACGTGTTTTGGGTCAAATACCCACAGCAATCATACTGTGGTTAAACGATTTTTGATAATCCCCACGACTGTCTGTGGCCTGCTCATGTAGCAGCATGTGACCTTGTGCTCAGATTATATGCCTAATTTAGTCTTCATCTAGTACTGGCTGGCACCAGGGCAAAAGGACCATCTCCCCACTGAATTTAAGTATATATACAGTACTGTGCTGAGGTGTTTAAATGGGCATGAACCAGAATCAAATCAAATTCAAACCCGTTTTTCAAGATATATTTCACAAATAATGTCATAACCTAAACTTTAAAAATTCTACGTTTAAATAGTCCTGTATATTTTAAGGCTAGAGAGTGGTATCTTTACCCAAGACCAGAGTTTGGCCTTTATTATGAAGCAGATGGAAATGGTCGTGTTCGTTTATTTATCATTGACAATTGTATTTCTTGTACTTACTTGACAGTTCATTTCATGTATGCATTTGGTCCTGTGGTTTACGGGAAGCACTCAAATAACAATCCCGTTTTTCATATTTGATGTGTCAGGAGCTGAAGGAAGATATCAGTGAAAGACAGGTCTTGGATTCTACTGGGAGGAGCACAGGCACATCCTTCAAAGCTGATGCACCAAACTCTCACTGCCACACTAAGGGGTGTTACCTGTTATTAGCTGTAGTCATCTCATATGTATATTCAATACACAAGCATTTAGTAATTAGGTGATTTTTTATTTTTTTTTTAAGTAATTTGTTTTTGTAATATAACTGCAATGTCTCCATTTTTAGGACATGGTCAAGAACATATCTATTATATAAACAAATTTTGATGTGGAACATAGTAAATGTTAAAGTGACAACTATTTATGTGAATAATACAGCTTTGGGAAAAAAATTGGGATCAGAGCAAAATTTTCAGTTTCACTCATTTCTCAATTTATGGGTATGCACACGTACATTTTTTGCAAACTCCAGTCTGTTTCTCATTGATGAAGGGCTTCTTCTTTGCTTTATGGGTCTTCAGTCCTGCTTCTAGGAGCCTGTTATGAACGGTCCTAGCAGTGCACTTCACACCACATAATGTTTCCCATTCTTTTTCCAAGATCATATGAGGTAGTTCTTGGATTTATGAGGCTCTGCCGGGTAAGTGAATGGTCACCTCTGGCATTAGAAATTTGCTTCAGCCTTATATACTTGACTGGTTTTTGGTCATTGCCAGTGTCTCCTGGGTCACCTTGTACTTGTGTGCTGCTGTTTTGGAAACTTTGAGCCTGGAAGCAGCATGCCATGAAGTGTAGACTCCTGCCAGCAGAACCAGGATTAAACCAGGATTAAACCAGGATTTACAAATGCAGATCTGTAAAAAATATATAATGGTCTCAATTTTTTCCAGAGCTGTATACAAAGATACAGTAATATATTTAACTTGAGAACCCAAATCAGCCCCAAACCCCTCACACAGTACTTCCACAATATTGGTAGGGACAAATCTACTGTATATCCTTGCAGTATTCTGTGTGTGTGAGAGAGTGCAACATTGCCTGCTAAATGCCAACCATGAAGCTTGCTGAAAACGATAGATGATTGTAACTTAGTTAACAAAACTAAGCCCATTAGATAGAAAACACACAGAACTACACATAGTAAACGTATATTCACAAAGTAAATAAGCCATCTAAGGACAACAGACCAAGAGATTTTAAAATATACATAATAAACCACACAACAGAACAGAGATCGCACACACAATGTAGCGTTCCTGCATGTAATCCTGGTTAAACACAAAGATCGCCCAAGGACACCCGACACACCTTTCCTCATGAAGACTAGTGTCAACTATGGAGAAAGGGTGGGTAGTTATGTGGGAGAGATGGTATGTGTAACAGACCAATGAACATTTCTGCATTCTTGAAATCCAATTAGCAAACAAAGAAACACTGAAGATAGGCATGGATGTACATTAACAACTGGAGGACAACTGACTTCAGAACAAATGCATTTTTTGCGCCGGATCCTCATTTCAATCAGATATTCGGCTCACCGTAAGTTTAAGTTGTCTGCATGCCCCACAGCTACCTTGACCACCTGTCTGAAGAGGATGCTGGAAGGGGTGGGACTGAGGGGGGGTGGCAGGAGGTGACATCCTCCTCAGGTCCTGTCAGCATTGCCTGGGCTGGGTGATAAGGGAGCCTTGCGTGAAGGAGGGGTGGCCTGATGAGGCTGGGGGGGGGGACAGAGAAAGTGAAAACCTCTGAACAAAGCAAGTGGGTGACACCGACAGCAGCAGGCAAGGGAAGTGTCCAGAGCAGGACCTCACGTTTTCAGAGCAAAAATACACATATCTGTACCATGTTTTGATTTAAAACCAAACTGATTATCAGTGGTCAAGATAAAATTTTCCATTCTATTTAAGATAGCTCTTTCCAGAACCTTTGATAGAATATGTGTAAGCTATTATGGCTCATATGCTCAGACGGAGTTTCTGGTTTCTGTGGCGCTTCTAGATCTACAAGGCATCACAACTGCAATTTCAGCACAGTAAAACCAGCACAGATTTTATCATTTGAGCTAATTTCCTTAACTGATGCCAAATTGCCAAGGCAGTTACATGGGCACATATCTAGGGAATGTGGTAAATGTAGGCACAGAACAAGGAGATACTTCATAAGACCCATTCTAACATAATACTCGTCACAATTACATTAAAACAGAAGTAATCAATTTTTGTTACTACAAAGGGGACACTCAAAGCACAAAAATGATGTGTACGTTGTAGGATCACACATGCACATATCACAGGGCTTAAATTCCAGGTGGCCTGAGACAAGGCCGAGTCTGGTACGAGAGGTAGACATTGGCCTAGGCACCAAAGGGGGGTTAGTGACCCCACACACATAAACACACTTAAACACACACACACACACACAC
>JAODLC010000100.1:20970871-20994411 GCA_026781145.1 Hippopotamyrus pictus | reverse complement strand
CCTTTGCTCAAGGCTAAACAGATTCAGCTCCGCTAACCTCTCCTCATAAGACATTCCTCTAAGACCAGGAATCATTCCTGTAGCCCTCCGTTGCACCTTTTCTAAGGCAGCAATGTCCTTCTTGAGGTATGGTGACCAAACCTGCACACAATATTTATATACAAGCTAATTAAAAGAAAACCTTGCATAGGTATTTTCTAATTTAATTTTCTGACAATGAAGCGGGTTTATAGGTTATGCATATGCAGGCTATATAGATCCTTATATTCACTAAATCTGGGCTTCCTTTATGGAAGGCATGCAGGCTTTCTAAGATGGCTGCATATTCTTTCGTTGCTTTAATATTTAAATGGCCTGCTGGAGAACTGGCCTGGTCACCCTGAGACAAGCCCCTGGCTTCACGGTGCTCCGCTAATGAGGGCGGTTAGCATTCTCTGCCCTGGATGGTCCACAACCACGGCAGCCTGTGGACATAATAGACGAAATATCTAAACATTCCCAGAAAAATTAATTTTGGTATATCCGGGAAAGAGACACCTGTTGCTTTTTCATCCTTTAACTGAAACGTATAATACAAAATAATAGAAATGCACCTGAAAGGGTATCTGACTCCTTCACAGTTACAAATAAAGCTATGGAGCTGAGACATATTAGAGTGTTTGCCAAGCTGTAGCACATGTCAGCTAGAAAAGGTCAAGACTTTGTTTTTAAAGCGAATTTATGCAACTAGCAGAGCTCTGGATATTTAGTGCTTGAATTTCAGTTCCATCATTAGCATAAAGGTCATTATTTCCAATGACACATTAAATAATCGGAAAAATCATGATAACATCTGGACAAAGCGCAACAGTAAAGAAGCACAGGAGTAAACTCAACAGATGTTAAGTCAAACTTCCCCGACAGGGACAACAACTGAACAGCTGCTAAACACCACAAAAACACAGCATAAAAATGACCATCAGTGGTGGTTTTAGCCAAAATGCCACCCTCGGTCAGCATCACCAGCAGCGCCCCCCCATCCGAGGCAAAGTGAAACTGGCCGACAAGTCGATGCCTCTTTAGAAATCTGCACACAGGGCAGCTGCTTAGGCTGTGGGCCCTGATTACCATAGATGTTAGTCAGCACCTCTGTGGTCCTGCATCAACAAAAACTGTCCAGCAGGAGCTTCGCAGAACTGCGATTTATGGCAGGGCTGCTTTCGAGAAGCTCTACATATCCAAGACCAATGGGCACAGACTGGGTGTAAGAAGCACAGAATGGATTTACATTTACATCTGGGTGGATTTACAAGTCAGGAGATCCAAGGCATGGTCTGTTAGCAGCTGTTAGATATGTTGGGGAATCCATACTGGTATGGGCAACCATCTTCTATACTTCCTATAGCCTCAGAGGGACACCATAAACTTATACCCAAGAATGTGGTTTTGGAGCTTATTCTCACATAATCAGTACCGACTGTAACCTTGTGGGATGATTATTATGCATATAGTTATATAATGGCCAAGGAATATGAAGTCATTTTACAGGATGAGGTGCACTCCATGGACCAAACATTGCTCCCTCATGATGGTAAATATATTCTGAGATAATAATTCCCTCATACTAACAGCAAAAAAAAAAAGTTTAAGAGCGATTTCCTCAATGCCACGATGAAGGCGACTGCCTTCCTTGGCCTCCCCAGAAGTTCTGGAGCTCTGAGTGCTGAATGCTCTATCTCCAATCTCCTTTATTCCCCAATGACCTGGAGGCGTTTCCTCATGTAAAATGATCCTATGTCCCACTTCCTGCAGTTCAGTGCTTGTTTGACAACATCCCTAGAAGGAATGAGGCTGTTCTGAAGGCTAAGGGTGGCCCTACCCCTGATGTCCTTCACATTAATATATCATTAGGTATTTTCATTCATTTGTCCACCCCAGGAAGTCCATGGAGAGTAGATGCATCTCTAATGCACTCACTTAATTAAATAACACCAGCACCTGTACCTGGTAAAATACCATTGTAGTTAACCTATTAGCTATGGTTAATAATATAAATCTAAGGAACAATGGACTTTGGGAGATTAACTACAGTTATTTGCGAATCTGATCTACGGTAATAATTGGTTAATAAACGTGGAATTACTTGCTATAACAGCTTGGGATAAACCACACAAAAAGCAACTATAACGCTCATCCGATACACTGTAACCAGCGAATGCAGAGTCAAACATCAGCGTGTTCAATAATTTTGTGTTGATTATAGGGGCATTAACAAAACGCTCAAACGCAATGACAATACTAGATAATTCAGCACAAAAACTGAACTCATGAATTGCAGAATCCAGGGGTTTCACCCCAGCCTTGGGCATCTTCTCCAGGCACCACTGGGTTCTCTGTCGATCCTGCAGGGCTCCCTTTCAAGTCAAAGTATTAGAAGTCGATAAAATATTCTTTTGTGCTGGTCCTGCCATCCATCTCTACGTGAGGGGGTTAGGAGTAGACTGTGTGGGGCTTTCACTGAGACTGTGCTAACACACCGTGATGAAAGGTTAGGCAGTAGAACCGCAGTCCTCTGGTCCAGTTATGACAAGGCTTCAAACCCCAACAAAGGCACATGTGCAAAAATCCAGCTGCTCTATTGTCGGCTGAAGAGAAGGCTTTGTTCCGTATGGGACATTTCAAAGGCGAGGGATCTGAATGGAGAACCAGGCTTCTGTAAGAATGCGGTGAATGAATAAAGATCTATTAATAGTAGCTATAACAATGCTGACTTTAGTAATTGTCACATGAGTTGCTGATGCAGCCCTTCATCTATAACCTCTGATTTTAAAAGTTCATCATTCAGCTTTTTCATTTATTAGCTCAGGTGTAAGAACGAGAAACAGTCCAATATATATATATGATCTCAGACTTTTTGTGCTGTAAAGTGATGTGTTGATATACTGGTTTTGGACAGTCCATTTGTCAATAGTGTCCATGGAAATGTCCATTATCGCCTGTTTATACAGCCGCAGGCCTGCTCGGCGCCTCCGGCTGAAAGAGACAGCTTCGCAAAACATCAGCCAGCGGGCCTTCATGGAAACCAGACTTTCCAGCACACCTCACAACAACAGGTGTTAGAAAATTCTGGAGGCTTGCCAGGATTAAAAAAGAACAAACGGTCAGTAATTGTTGCACTTCTCGCATAATGAAATCTTAACACTGTTACCACAAAAATATATAGAATAGGCTGGATGGAACTGTAGTGTAAGATGTTTCAAGGTGCACAAGGCAGGCCTTTAACAGAAGGTGTATTTTAGAAGGATTTTATTCACATCACTGTTTCTTGAGAAATAAAAGATATAATCCACATTTAAGAAATGAGCAAGTTTTGTGAGTTTTTGTAAGTTTATATGGTACTTTCAAAATGATAATTTAATTGCTTCGATGGCAAAACAGATGCACCGAAGACCTCTTTGGAGTCGAGGGTAAATGAGACTGTAGCAGCAGCCTGTCTGACACGCCGAGGTCCTCTGTTCTTTGTAGCCGAGGCAGATAAATGCAGTATTGTAAGGCTCTGGAGCAGGTCCCAGGAGTGTAAGACCCGGGATGTCGGGGGAGGAAGGGGGGGAGGGGCATTTGACTGGGACCCACTCTCCCTAGCCAAGCTGCGGAAATGCTGTGCGATGAAGGGAGTGATTTGATTAAAGAATGACTCCATCTTCTGGCTTTAATGATGTCATCCACTGATCCCCATTTCCCACAAAGCTGACTTTCAAAGACACGTACCATCATTCTCTGTTCCCACATTGTTTTGGGCCATTGAACATGGCTAAGATGTTGAAATCATCAGAGCGCACCTTCGTTTCTGGTTGAGGTCTAGATTGGAAAAAATATGAACTTCCTTAGTATCAAGAGGATCTTTTAGAGCATTACCCTCTCTGCTGGATGGATGATATTGCATGTGACTAGAGAAGCAGGAAGTAAGAATTAGATTATATTACTCCTGGTGGAAGCTGAGGAAGGCTATGCAGGTGCCCTAGATCTAGAATGATGGCGCAGTGTCTAAGGCCGGAGACATAGACCCTCAACACCATTTATGGATCTCTTATTGTTTTTCACAAGGCCCTTTCTTCTCAGAATAATCCTCGATTCGAGATTATATTTACATTTACTGATTTAGCAGATGCTTCTGTTAAGGCAAATAAAACATCACAAGCATACAGCTGTCAAGGAGTCAACTAAGGTACAATTCTCCTAGTCTGAGCTTCTGATGAGTGACTGGTAATAAATGAAAGTTAGCTCTGGAGCCAGAATGGCACAAAACATCCCAGAACATTAAGAACCTAGAAGACCTATTGGAATCAAAACCACACGTGGGCCAAGTTCTAGGTCGAAATTTAATAAACATAGATTTTAAGCTGCAAGAAGAGCCATCATACCACCAGCATCTAATGTTGTTTAACCACAATATCTCCTCTTTCAAAAAACGCTGTGACTGCTGAGCTGTCCTTTTTCTCATCGACTTTTCTGTGCTTATCGCTTCCATGATTTACCAAAACAGTAGCATGCGGCGTGCTTCGCTAACCGAATTTAATAAGCGTAAGGCAGCGCCGAATTTATACAGATTACCAACCTCTGGCCGTCACATTATGCATCTCATTAATATTTTAGGTGCAATACTAATCTGCTTACCAAATGGTGGGCGTAAGTAAATGTCTGTATAGCACCGAATAACTGGTGTCCAGACAAATGTTCACGCCCGTCATCTAAAGCCTTGGTGATTATTGCGCATGTGCCAAATAATTGTAATTATATGGTGATGTGATATAGTACAATCCTAATACTAGTTCCCTCTGGGTCAGAGAATTTGGGGCTTGCATTTGTATCTGCTATGCGCACACATGCATTATATAAGTTCATGTCATCATAGAAGAGACATTAGCTAAAATGCTAACGTCCCTGCGTGTGCTTCAGTTTCACCAGATCGGTCATCTGTTCAGACAAGCCCATTAATGGTAAACTAGTCACCTCTGCGGCTTGTAGGACATCTCCATGGAGAAAGGGCTGAGGGCTGATTCAGAGCCTTCATGATGTTCATGCTGCTTCTAGACCACCTAAATTATATCATTCCTTACAAAAATGACAACCATACAGAGGCCTTCTGAACTTCTCACTACTGTACTATTGCTGTCAAAACCATTGCAGTTTCTGTCCAAATAGACTGGGCAGGTATGGGCCCTGTACAGTTTGACCACATGTGTTCATTTAATCAATTTATCAAGTAAACTTCAGAGAAGTACTTTTTTGGCAAGATGTTTTTCTATGCTATTTTTTCAATTGTTGCTTGTTTGCCGTTCAATCTAGACAATTTCCTCTTGCACAAAGCAGTTTATTAGCATCGTGGATCCAGACTCCTTAATCCCCTCCTGTATTTCACAAAAATCTCTCTTGCCAATGGGTAAGAGGACTTGGCAGAAATGCATCATGGGAAGCGTGAGTCAAAAACGCATTACTCTGCAGGAAAAGACAAGTCAGATTTCGAGCTGGATTTGGCCATGGCCCGCAGAAAGATCATTTGGAGAAACGACAGCTATCCAGATTGAGAATCTGGCATAAAATAGAAACGCCTTGCCCTGATGATGAGTACATGTCCTCAGTGGATGCCGAGCAGATCCCAGCTGTGTTTGCGATCTGCTCTCCCCTGTTTACCAGGCTGGGCTCTGGTAACTGTGAATTCCCATTAGGACGCAATGACACATCTGAGAAAGCGCAATGAGAGAGGGGGTGTCGGTTTTCACAGGGATCTCATAGGGGCTCAGGTCGCAAATAAAGCACTTCGTACACCATGGCCTTGTTGCCGCTTCCCACACATGGCTGCCCGGGCTGCTGCTGTATCACCTGAGAATCGATGGGAAAAAACCCTGCTGCCGGCTCCCACCGGCACACTGGGGTCGGGCCCCCGTGGAAGCACTTGAAATTCCCCACCTTCCCACACATTTCCAATAGCGCTGTTTGCTTTCCCATGCCAGCTACACTGGATTAGAAGCTCTGTACCATCAGGAAGCTCACAAAATACAATTTTACATAAATACAGAATCATACTTATAATACCTTATATAGGTTATACGTATGTTTACTTTAGGTAATGAACTAATGAATAAAGTATCATTACAAAGTAACAAAGGTTTTATGTGTACATGCATACAGAATGCATAAATACTGATTTGTGTATTAATGTCCTATATAAGCCTTTTTTGTAGCAATTTTACAAAAATAAATGTGCAGTAAAAGTGTGATTTAAACAGTATCATTTAAAATCTTTAGTGTGGTCTAAAAAAATGCACAAGAATCACTTAAACGCACGACTTCTGGGACATGATGCCCAGAGACCGATAGCAGGAATGTCAAAGGGAGTTTGAATCGGCCATGTGCCAGGAAATGGGGCCTCCTGTCCCCCGAGAGAGGAAGCTGTGGGACATGTCCAGTCACCGTGAAGTCCACAGTGAGCTTAGGAATGAGACGACTTTAGGATCATCACTGCACGCTAGTATAGTGGGGCGCCATTGTCGGTCATGTGACCAGTGTTTTATACAAGAGCTGTCAGTTCTAATTGACCTTTAACCCTGTGCAACCGAAGCTGATTTCCTGTCAACGTGTGTAAATTCCTTCAGTGAATTCATAAAATTCAAAAAATCAGTCCATATTTATATAAATAGCACATACAAAATACACAAATGTCAAATTCTGAAATATACAAAATTGTCATCATTTGCCTTGTTACTGTCTCTCATTTACTTAAAATTTTTCATGCTCACATGGTGCTATTTAAGATAAAATAAATGTCATTGATTCCAGGGGGAAATTCTTGAATTTCTCAGCTGCTAGTGGCTGATTTTTTGTTTGAGCACTTTAGTATACTAAATATACAATGTAGTTTTTATATATATATATATAAACAGAACCGCCATATTTTACAGCATCGTAAACACTGACAATTCATTTCACAAGTCGTAAAAAAACATCAAAAACACAGTTTACAATCCTCTCAGCCAACTATAAATTGTTGACTCATTTTAAAATACATTTTAACACCTCCCTGATAAATGTTACTTGGAACTTTCTCAAGCATACTTACCACCAACACAAAAAACAGAAAGAAATAATCTAATCTCAGTGCTTATCTGTCACTAAAGGCTGATAACTGTCATTTGAAAATTAAGTGGTGTTTACAAAGCAAAGTCAACAGAACTCAGGCAGAAAGGATCCCCCATTTATCTGTTTACCTCTACATCCCCTACTGACCAAGATGTCTATAGAGAAGACAGGGAAGACACAAGCTCTGTGTGAAGAGGTCCTTTAAATGACCTTGTTGTTATGACACAGGATGGTGTTTCAACAGAGAGACCTCAAAGCAATTAGTACAGAAGCAGACTGGGTACAGTACAGGCAAAGGGGGACCCTTCAGATACAGCTGTGTGAGGCAAAGCCCCTTGTGTGAGAATCACAGCATGTGATGTAGTCTTCCTGCACAGTAGTCTTCCCATAAACTAATTTCCTGTTATGCACAACTTCTACACGCCAGCTAAACAGAAAGGTCTGGTCTTCAGGAGGTCCTGTTCCACAGTGAATACTCCCTTGTCTTCTGAAATGAGCTGGATCGGATCCGTCAGCACGAGATCCCATGGGTAGACCGCAGACGGTTCATCTTGGATCCATTTGATGTGGGGGGAATCTGTGGGTACCACTGGGGGAGGGATGACAAGATCTGATAGCGGTATTTCAACCGCAGCTTCCAGTCGAGCTTTTGTAGCTTAGTTGCTTGTCGGTGACACAATAAACTTTTCTGCTTTGCGGTTTGACATTTTCTACCATATCCGTTTCTAAAAATTATACTCGTTATGTGTATTACTGGAGAAGATGAAAAAAATTAATAGACTGAAAAATGAAGAAGATTTTTAAAACTCTCCTTTTTAGACCTGACAGTTGTTTGATTGGCTGTGTATTTATCATATCTGAATTAGATAGAATGGGGTACAATTAAAAAATATTTCACATTATAATACCATTATGAATGCAATGCTACATATATTTATCAGATTCACCCACATTAGCAGTGTTACAGATTATTGTTACTTTAGCTGATACAAGTAGCAGTCAGCAGCTCTGTATTCTTGTCATTGATTTATAAAGAATTGAGAGCAAAAAGATGTTGTTCACTGGCTCATTTTGCCTGCTTCCCAAATCTCAGGGTCCCCGGTTAAGCCCAATTGCGTTGTACAAGGGTCCTCCACTTCCAGGCCTCTGGAATTTAAAACTGAGGGCAATACTGGCCTCCCCCTCTCCTTTGCCCCCTCCATTAATTTAACAGCTCTTTGTGCCATTGACTGCCATGACCATTGCGAGAGCAGAGGTCACCCTGGCCTGAATTAAACATGATTAGTCCATGCACACCCAGACACACAGGCGCGCGCACACACACACACACGCACACACACACACACACACAAACATTCCCTCCAACTCAGACAATAACATGCTTGAACAAAGAACACATGTTAATGACACCCCCCCCCCCCACCACCACTAAAATCTACCGGAATGCTCCAGCACTGACTGTGCATTGGAAGCTTGCAAACAATCACAATTGGTCACTGCTTCTCTCTAATTCCTTCACATATTCCAAGAAAACAAGTCCAGGCAAAGGAGCTCAGCTAATTATCTTTGCACAGGCAGCCCCCAAGAACTCTATCCAGGTGCTAATTGTGGTATTAGTATCCTGGCAGCTTTGTTGTTCTACCAGTTTCTATTCCTTCCCACACACCCATTTAATAAATCCATGCTCACAAATTAATTAATTAATATTAATTAATATGGCATATTCGTCACTATGAAGCGGCTATGTAGTGTCTGATGAGCCCTTGCCAGTATATATCTGTTAAATAGATCGGTTTTCAGTGACGACGGATGTTTGGGTTTTGCAGATTTCATGACATTATCACACCTGTTGCAAAGCAGATTCCTTTGTTGCTCTGAAACAGCCCTCGGGGGCGGGGGGGGGGTCACTGCAATTCCTCATGCCCAGTTGGGGGTAGACCCTAACGATTGGAGCACCCCTCCCCCACCAAAACACACCTGTAGTCCCAACAGGGGTCTGATAAAGCATGTCCCCATTAAGAATCAAACAATGTTGATAGCAGTATCCATGGAAACCATTATTGAAGTAACGAATGGGAAGGAATGATGGACGCCAGATACTATATTTGAGGTAAAATGTTGTGTCACTGAGGAGGTAAATCCAAGCGACCTCTGTCTCTGTCGACCCATTTGCCCAGAGCTGCCATCGTTCCAGTGAGGGTATTTAGAATTCAGACAGGCACTCGAAACATGATAAATATTTATCACACCACTCCATCTAGTCGTTTTACTCTTGTTTCGTTTCTGACCCTGAAGGAGCATAACTTAACCGAGAAAGAGACTAGACCAAGAAAAAAAGACACCACTCTGTCTTCCAGTGAATCTAAGCCTTTGTGGAAGGGTTGTGTCCTCCTGTAGGTGAGGAAGTTCCTGCCCAGAGGGTGAGTGTCGCGTTCCAGAAGCCACATTTGACCCGTGAACCTTCCTCCGTGCTCTCACTCACCAAACAATCCGGACTCTGTGCTCCGCGGATGCACGCGCACTTCCTAAATGGCCAGCTAAATCGGCGCGGGAAGAGTGAGGTCACTGAAGTTGAAATTTTTGTGATGTAAATGCAGGAGCCTCCGGGGATGTATAAAGACAAGATGCCAGGGAGACAAGATATTAGGTCATAAACAGGGTTTACCGTTAAAATTCTGCACAGAGACAGCCTCAATGTGCCCTTTCCATAGTAAAAAGTCCCTTTTTCAACAAGGCCCCTGTTCCAGCCCTGCTGGGATTTTATGAGCAGAGCTCTATGTTATATTCAACCCCCCAAGACCTTTTTTGAGCTTCTTTTTCTGCAGTCTGTGCTGAGAGATGTTAAAGAGACAAGGAACAAATGCAGAACCATGAGTTCTCTGCCGGGTGCAATTAGACAAGGTGTCACACATCAGGTCTGGACATTCAGTTTTCAGCGGTATGAAAGTTAGCATTTTTTAGCACAATTCATAACGATGCAGCAGACCAACGTCAGCTTTCCCACCTAGCTGGTCGAAAAGCAGCGAATGCTAATAACAGCGTTATTCAGAGAGTTCAACAGGAAGATGCATAAGAAGAGTGTTTGAAAAGAACTGCACTTGGGACTACATTCAGAAACCAGCTACTGCGCCTTCAGACTGAGAAGATGATAGTAAAACAACACATTCCACAATTTATGCAGATTTTCAGTCTTCTTAGATTAAATTGCATGTGAGGGATACCAAAAGCATGCACACAATGTTGGGCAGTGCACCCTGGAGTCTCATGGGAGATTTTGGGGGAGGGATGGTGAATGGAGGTCATTGTGAGCTGATTAACTCCACCCAGCACCAAGAGGAGCAGCACGTGAGACCGAATGCAGGAAAAAAAAAAGCTCAGATCAGCTCCTGAGTTCAGCCTGATATAAAATAACCCCGAAGGTAAAAAGCAATGGAGAATGACGGCATTGTGTTCCTGGATCAGCAGGTGGCTAATTACTGATTAATGAACAAGGAAAGTTACTAGAAAATTGTGTTTAAATCCCAGGAGAGGCTCTGCCTTTGTACCCTTCAGCATACTGCTTTACATATTTTTTTTCAAAAATTAACTAGCAATTTAATACTACTACTACTATTACTACTACTACTACTACTAATAATAATAATAATAATAATATTAATAATAAAGCTTATGAAGCCTGGAGAAATGCTGAAAACACTTTCACTTTTCTGTCATATTTAGGTACGATTTTAAAACTCCTGTTGAGTTAAAATCTCCTGCAAAACATCTCTTACTCTTTATCTTGTTATTGACAGCATCGCACCCCCTGCCGCCGCCCCCGCCCCCGGGGTGAGATCTCCCCACCTCCGTGCCTCCTGTGTTGTTAGTTGTACTCTTGGGTGGGGGTTGGGGGTTGACCGCGGTCTGACAGAGAGCTCTGGGGGCTCTCTTCAAGAGATGGGGGCTGTTGGGGGTGAAATTTCATCGACGTGGGTTGGATTTCCCTCCAAATCTCTTGTTCTTTGTCTCTCATTTGTAAACTGTGTGTCAGTGTGGCATTAACCTCTGGCCTGGCCCCACTACGGCCCAAACACAGGCCCGCGCACCGTGGGGGGGACACAAACACGGCCTGCACTCCCAGGGAGGATCTCAGACTAACGGCGGCCGATGCGGCTCTGGGGAGGGCTGTCCAAGCCCATCAGGACGGAAGACTTTGGAGGGGCCAGAAGAAAACAGAGTGTCTGGGGTTGTTTGGTCTTTCTTGGGCTTCATCCCTGTAGGCTGCCCCCCCCTTATAAAGTGCCAAAGTAAGTCAAGTCAAATTTTACGGTCATTTAAAAATGTTCTGGCATACAGTGAAACAAATTCACGTTTTTCCAAGTTTTTACAAAGGGTTTTACACAGAATATGACACGTTAGATACACAAGATAATAATGAATGAATTAATGAATATATAAACAAATGCTGTACAAAAGTGCAACTTTCTACTAGGGTTGTGCAATGGGTTAGATTGTTTTTATCTATCTATCTATCTATCTATCTATCTATCTATCTATATTTGTTGGCTTGCTTGTTTTTATCTATCAATTCAATGATTTTTTTCAAAATAAAACAGCAAAAAACTAAAAAATGAAAGGAATTTTCTATAAAGCATTTTCTAATTAGCAGGAATTTCCTTTGAAACCTTGCGGATTAGTCCATTTTCCCTGGTCTTTCACTTGGTGGCTGGGCGGGTTAGTGTGTGTAGGAGTGATGGATGTCTCTCCAGGGAGGGGGAGGGATGCAGGGTTGAAAACACACCCCCCATGGCCGCCCGACGGGAAGCTGCAATCAGACCGTGGAGGTGAGTCGGTGACCCCGTGACACGGTGACCCCCCCCCTCCCCAGCTTGGGAGCGGCCCCCACCCCAAACTTCCTCCTGCCATTCTCCCTCCCAGTCAAAGCAACACTGTGAGACTCTCCCCATACCAACAAGGCAGCGTTTAGGTGCGAGACCAGCTACGTGCCGTCAGCGGTCCTGTCAGACGGGAAAGTAATGGAAAGAGACAGAGTTAACAAGCAAAGCAGCTCCGGGACTAAGAAATGAAAAGGTCAATTGTTCTGCATTGATGCTGCGGATGAAGTCATAGCACAGTCATCCTTGGAACGGGGTGCTGAGTCGACGGACAGCCCAACTGAAAGGCACCCCAAGCTTTCCTTTTAGGGAAATAGCTAGTTTGGCAGGGTGCTGAAAAAGAAGTTATTAAGGTGAAATAACAGAAAACTGAAAAATCTCTCTATCAGATACCAGCAGTTTTGTAGCACTTGGTTTTGGGTTCCAGACATGTATTTGTTTGTTAAGTGCTCTCTTTGGGGTATAAAAATACCACAAACATATCCAGCTTTTTCTGACTGAGCTGGAACTTTGTGTATTTTGGTGTAAGATGACATATCAAGAAATGTTTTGATAATCCAGTTTTTTTTAGTGCCGTTCACTTCAGTGGGTTTTTGCCGAGTAGGGGCAGCTCTTGTGTTCATCATCCATAAAAACACCACGTTGTGCAAAACAGAGGAAAATTTATAAAAAAAACCATAAACAATTTCAAATGACATTATTTGTTAAACCTGAAACTCACTCCTTCCCACATTCTCTTCAGTGGATTTTACTCTGCGTTTTGGTTAGATTGTTCACAATCAATAAAAACACTCTAATCTTTTAACAAGAAACTGCGAACAATAAATGCAAATGATTATATTGTATTATAATATAATTATGATGTTATTATTATTATTATTATTATTATTATTATTATTATTATTAAAGCTAGAAGGAAACTGAACACTCAATCAATTCAATAATTAAAAGAAAACTGAGAAAAAACATTAACAACAAAACAGGAATACAGAACACTTTGTTACAACTAAACTACAACAGCCACTACAATGGAGCTCTTTAGGTGTCATTGTACAATTAGTAACTGGACAGCACAAATTGCTACAAGATAATATAGTTTTTCTACCACAGCACCTAAGGAGCTCCATACACTACTAACACTAGCATTTTATATTTTTAATTTTTTCAAATTCAAATTCCATTTTTTTTTTTTTTTTTTTTACAAACAACTGCGCAATGCACTTTACATTTAAACCTGAATACTCCAGCAAAAGCTGGATTTTGAGTCCCATGCAACCCAGTTTAATTCTGTATTTTCCTGCCTTCCGTGGCAAATAGCTACTGTCTGAATGGACTGTGCCCAACAAGAACAGCCCTTGGTGTGGTATGTCACGACATGTGTGGGTGCCCTCACATGCCCATTGGTTCCAACGTCAGGTGACTGTGATATCTGCATGCCCCACATGCCGGGCAATTGCAAGATACAACGACAAAACCTCATGCAAACCCACTAACCCCTAACAAACTCCAGCAAGTGCTGATAATGCTGTCTAATGCGTCTACGAGGCATCCTTTGTGACTGGTGACTAGATTTACCAGTTGTTTGCAAATCGAATCATTTACATACTCATCGCTGGTCTGCACATGTACCAGATTACATCCAAATGACTTCTGGGTGCTTAACTATTTTTGTCAGTGAGTATTTAAAAACCAGAGCAGTAATAAAGGAATCTTAGTTACCCTTGAACAGAACCAGGCGCTCATCAGTGGTGATCCCTTTGCTGGGCTCTAGAGGTCCCAGACTTCACGGATCGCCAAAAGCTGGTCAGTCTATCTCTGGCTTGGTCAAGTATCCCGGTTATCAAGCTTTTCAATTCAATTCAATTCAATTCAATTCAATTCAATTCAATTCAATTCAATTCAATTCAATTCAATTCAATTCAATTTTATTGTCATTAACACAATGTGTGGGCCCATGTGTAAATGAAAAGAGAGTAGTGGCATCACCAGAACATGTGAGACTTAGGGGGACAGGGGAGGTGAAGGGAGGGAATATACAAAGATTGGACATACGTTACCTACATTATACATAAATTATACATACACAAATAAATTAGACATATATTACATGCATTTTATATAAATTATACATACGTACATTAGACATACATTACCAACATTATACATAAGTTATCCAGACACACATAAATTAAACATGCAGGCTAGATACAGATACACATATTAACATATAGACACAGATATACACACCGCTTGTATTTAAATCAGCAGGTACTTAAAAGCCAATGATAGCATCTTAAAGCTTAGCAACGTTATGCAGCAAAAAATGAAGTCAGCTGAGTATCTGAATCTACTGAATTGCTAGGTTATTCCATCAATGGATTTATTCTTACCTAAAGGCATGGGCATATTCTGGGATGATAATGCCAAGATTCAAAGGGCTCGAATTGTCAAAGCGTGGTTTAGGGAACAAGGAATAATTTTCACACGTGAATTATGCAGCACAGAGTTTTGACCAGAACCCCACTGAAAGTCTTTGAGATGTGCTGAAGAAGACTTTACAGAGTGGTTCAACTCACCTACCATCAATACAAGATCTTGACGAGAAATTAATGCAAATCTGGATGAAAAAAATGTTGAGATGCTGCATAAGCACATGGAAACAATGCAGTAACGAATGTGCACCACAATCAAAGTTAAAGGTGGTCCAATAAAATATTAAACTGTGCGACTTGTGGCCAGGCAGCCTATATCAACATGTCTCCATAGGTGAGGTGGTGACTAACTGAGGTACTGAACAGTCCATGGTAAACATAGTAGACATAAGGAGCAGATAAAATTGTGCAAATGGCAAATTATGTGATCAGTGTTGACACACCACAGTGCACAACGATGACATGTGTCCTCTGCATTTAACAAATATGTGACATCAGGACATAGCAGGGGCCACTACTTCAGCACCCAGAGAGCAGTGCTTGGGGGCGGTACCTTGTTCAGGCTACCTCAGTGGTGCCTTGCTGGTCGAGGATTTGAACTAGCAATCTTTCAATTACAAGTGTGCTTCCCTAACCATTAAGACACCACAAATTAGGGTTCAGTTTTGGGGGGGGGCGCGTAGGTGTGGTGAATGAGAAGAGTTCTGTGTTCAGCGGGTAGACGATTCAGGAGGTTAACAGCTTGAGGAAAGAAGCCGTTCCTGTTTATGATTGATGACAGGTCACAAAGAGCCCCTCCCGTTCTTGCTTTCCAGAGGCTGGCACTGGAGTTTATAAACCCCGGCATGGAACTTGCTGGAGGTGAATTCCTGCCAGTCCTTGGAGTACCTGCATCAACCCTCCAAGTTTGCCATGTCCATTACTATGCTTTCTACTACTTTTGACATACATACCCCAAACAAAGCGTACAGTATCATCAGCTTGAGTAACGCATTGACTTGCTGGTCCTGGAGTGGTTCTCAGCACTTGCACACTGGCAGCCTGTGTGGTCCTACCTAGACTAAAGCATTTGAGGACCAGCATATTTTCCCATTTTTGGATATCTGTTCCCCCTCTTCTTCCGAACCCTCTGAGATCTCAAAATCACTGTCATGTATTTCTGCACTGTTTACTTCGCCACTAGTTTCACCCTCCAAAGTGATCTAATTAGCAACTTCTCGGGCAGTAAAACTTTCCATGCCACACACCAAGCCACTTTTGAGGCTGTAGTCAGTTTTGGTGCCTGTATAGGACTGTGAGCACACCTTTGTTTTATGAACTAAACGAAAGCGTGCGCCTCATGAGTGCCGCCATCTTGGCTCAGCGATCACGTGGTCGGCCTTTAAAATATGCCATTTGAAAACGATTGTCTAAAAGAAACCCAAATTTATATTAAAAAAGTACAACTTATCACACTTCAGCCATGAAATGAAATGAAATAACTTATAATTGGTTGAGTATTGGTGCCATCCCGTGGTCATAAAATATATTAAATTTAAGAAATTAGCTCATGAGACTGAATTTAGATCTGAAGTATATTAGCTAATTTGAACATTACTTATACAACTTCATGAAAATCGGGGCACGATGTTAACCCCAGTGGACCACCAGGTTGCACTATATGAAGGGTGCCCATGGGCAAATTAAACATGTGGTATTTAATGCTAGATTCAATGCAATCCTTCCAAATCATCATAAAATAGACACAATTTTCTACATAAAAAGAGACAACTATCAAAAGACAGTCTTTTTTTTTTTTCATTTTTTAAAATACCCTATTCCAACTACTTCTCCGGTATAGGTTGTAGGGGGTCTAGAGCCCATTCTGAGGACAGGATAAACTAGCCGATGTCAAAGTGGTCGATCAGGTTCATTCCTAACGAAAAACAAGGAGAAGGCTGTCCTGCGGCAAATCAGAGAGGCAGATGCGGCAAATGTATTAAGATATTAAGAAACATACAGCATGGAACCGCAATCGCCGAAAGCGTTTGCTGAGAACGTTCATGTTGCTCCTTTTTGGTAAACGTTTTGTTAAACATAACTCCACTCTAGCATCCAAATTAAGTATTAAATATGGTACATCCCACAAATGTACTGAATATCTCTGTCTGCCGCTGTTCTAGGATCTTTATTTATTTACTTTTGTGGATGAGTGTCATTTGTTGTGAAGTACACGTCACTTTTAGCTAGCAGTGACTCAGCATCAATAAGTTCCCTAATTATTTTTCTTTCTGTTTTGGACGTGATGCTTTTTTTCAGTGTTCATTCCGGTGGAGCTCAGACTTAAGCTCCCTCCACAATGCTAAGTATGGGGCCATATTTTAGTCAGTTTCGTTCACTGGATGAGCATCAGTGCTGCTGTGCCCTGTGTGTCACTGCGCCTCCCACTCTGTGAGTAGGTGGAGGATTTTATACCAATATGCTAATAGCGTGACGGGACACATGAAGCCCCCGTCCCACAGTTACTGCAGAAGATGTGACTCATTCCTCTGAAATAAGGAAATAAGGAAGAATAAGGATATTCAGGAATACACTCAGTCTTCTTAAATAGAGTCCTGGGTTCACACCAGGGTGGTGCAGTGGTTGGCGCTGTCGCTTCACGACTCTGTGACCCGGGTTCAAGTCTTTGTTGGGGTTTTGTGTGTGGAGTTTGCATGTTGTCATTGTGGAGCTTTCTCCAGGTACTGCGGTTTCCCCCCACGGTCCAAAAACACGCTGAGTTTAATTGGAGTTATCAAATTGTCTGTGTGTGTGTGAGTGAATGGTGTGTATGCCCTGCAGTGGGTAGGTGCCCCATCCCAGGCTGTTCCCTGCCTTGTGCCTGTAGCCTTGGGCATTGGTGCACATTCCAATGTGTCCTTTTGTGACCAGAGGTGCAGCGACAGGGCAGTCAATGGCCTGGGGCCCCAAGCTGGGAGGGGGCCCCTGAGGGCGGCCGTTTGCGTAATACATTGCAACGACAAATCTGCTTTATTAGTGCATTCTGTTTTTCACAAAAGTGAAAATAAAGGTCCCAAAAGTGAAAATAAAGGTTTTAATTCTCTTTGTTGATATTATTAATTTACAGTCCACAGTTAAATAAGGCAATAAATGTTACCGAGGCAGGGGAAGGGGGAGTTGGGGGGCCTCATAGAGTTTTTTGCCTAGGGCCCCCACAGTCCCTAGAATCACCTCTGGTTGTAGTTGTATTTCATCCATAGACAAGACAACAAAGTTACCCCAGATCACATGATAAAATATCTCACTAATTCTTTTAATTGACACCTTTATTCTTGGGACACCATATTGCCAGCATCCGTGGATGAGAAAAACATACTTGCCCCTACTGCTGGGATGAAAGTAAATCCATCTTTGTTTGGGAATTTCTGTTTATTTGACATGTGGCCTACAGGAAGGGTTCTGGCTCTCCAGCTTGGCAGTGCAGCGCGAAGGGTAGGGACTGTGTGGTGACCTCCAGTTCTGTGGTGTTTGACAATAGAAGTCCATTCCTGGGGATTTCTGTGATTCTGGACCAAAAGAGTGGTCTGAAATTATCCTAAGAAGTCAGTTTTGTCCCTCTGATAAAGGTAGCCAAACATGCTAGGCTGATCTGATGGTAAACATCAAGGTTGACAAGGCAACAGCTTAACATCGTTGTGGTTAGTTGCACGTGGATATACTGTATATGTTTTGTTTGTAGATTGAACTATTTCCTTAGAGAGGATATGGTTGTGTCATAAACTGAGACATTTTTGCGAACATATTTCAGGACAGCATGGGTCAATGTGGGCTACAGGCTGAGTCACTGAGTAGCATTTCAGCCACACGCAGCCAGAGTTATGGGTTTGATTCCCATCTGTATGACCGTGTTTCGTATGTTCTCTGCATGTTCCTTTAGGATCCCTCTGGGTCCAAAGACATGTGGTTCAGGACTTGATGTTTTAAGTACCCCATTTCCACTGAAGCAGTGCTGGAGCCATGCCGGGCTTTTTCCCAATCCAGAACTGGTTCTGCCACGAAAAACTAGTAGCATTCCTAAATAGGGCTGGATACCGTGATGTTTGAACTCATCAACTGTGTCGACCATCACAAACTTCTCATAGCGTGTTTGCTGCAGGTAGGAGTCCCCTCACACGTGTGTGCGTCCCCGTGCCTGCACACACATGTGTGCGTCCCTGTGCCTGAACACACGCGTGTGCGTCCCCGTGCCTGCACACACGCTCCCATCGTCTCCTTTTATCTCATTTGTGGGTATATAGAGTGAAATCCACACATTCCTATAAACCTATAAATGTCTTTAAAATGTTTCACTTCCAGAATGACCTACCCATTTAAAAAATGATAAATAACTCAAACAATCAAAAAATCACTTTCTAAAATATTTTATTTAAAAACATTTATTCCTGCTGCATATGTGACTTGCATTGCATTTGTTTTTGGGTTTTGGGTCCCAAACTGAACTGCCTTAAATTGTGCCGGATGCAGTTTTGGTCACATGGACCAAAGCGCCATGCAATACATAAAAAAAAAACACCCTGGAAAAAAAAAGATCTGTCACCGTGTTCTTTGAAATAGCAAACAATGTAAGTAGACGTAGATTATACCTAGAATTTATCTATACCAAGTAGGGTTGTAAAGGGGCGGAAAGTTTCCGGGAAGTTTCCATCCCATGGGAAGTTTAGCTGGGGAATTTTGGAAATATTCCAAGTTGGAAACTTTGCATGGGAATTACTGGGAATATATGGGAATTAACTGGAAAATTCCCAAAATTTTGCATCCCTAATACCAAGCCTGGTTGGTATGTTGGATGCAATTGTCAACATAATTTTCCCATATCTCTGACACACTAATTAATTTTCGGCAACAAAGAAAATTATTTCATCCAAGTTTGACCTAATGTTATGTCTTTAGACTAAGGCTATAAATCTATGAATGTGTTCTCACATAATATGTGACATTACAGTATAATGTGGATCAATAAATTTAAACTTGCAACAAATTGTATAGAAATCAGTTGTTTATGCTATTGTCTAAAAGACCATTTCTGCGTGATTGGCAATTCCATGTTAGACAAGACTGTAACGTTATAACAATGTATACATTGTAACAATGAATGTTGGACAGTGTCAGTCAAAATGTTTAGTATATTAAATCCTGGATAAGCTTAAGTGTGACCTTTTCTTCACTGTTTGGTCCCCCCACTTCAAAAATCTCTCCTGTGCCATACAGGCAATAGAGACATAGTATGAGTCATAGACTAAAAACTATAACATTTTTGTCTCCTAAAAGGTTTTTTTTTCAGTCAGGCGGCTTATAAAAGCTTAAAATATGAAACATGAAAAAAAGGATTCATATGGACATTTACTCTTACTAAGTAACAATTCTGTTGAGTTCTTTTTAGAAACCGATGGAAATGCTGGCAGGTTCTCAAGAGGCACCAGCCCAACCCCAGCACAAGCACTGGCACCAGCTCTGGCTCTATGTTAGTGAAAACGAGGTACGTATGGCCTATAGTGTATGATAACCTGAGATTTCATCTGGGACCAAAGGTGGACAAAGTACACAGCTCCATTACTTGAGTCAAATTATAGATACTATTGGTCAAATATTACTCCAATACAAGTGAAAGTTTTTCAGTAAAATTTTTACTTAAGGTACTAGAGAACTTGATTTTTAAAATTACTATTATTGTATTGTTGTCACAATGCATTTACAGAACCTAATGACTCTGAAACAACCTACTGTACTGAATGTAGTGATTATTTGTAGACCCTGTAGAATATAAAGCTTGTGGAATACAATGACTATAGCAACACAATTGAATCTACAAAAAGACAGCTATTGTCATTTTCATTTATTTAACACCCTCCCCTCCCCACCCCCACAAAACAACATAGTAGTGTTCTAACACAGCTCTGGCAGTGTGTGTGTGTCTGTGTGTATGTGGGTCAGATATACATTACATTGTGGGGACCAAATGTCCCCACAGTGTAATAAAAACTTGTTATTTTGATGTAGTGGTTACCTTTTTTCAGTCCCAAAAGGGGAAATTCAGTTTTATAAAAATCTGTGACTGCAATAAAAAAACTAAATATGCCAAAAGTCTTGTATATTGTTTGGATACTTATGGTAAAGGTTAGGGCTGGGTAGGGGTTAAAGTTGTCATTGTTGGAATTAGGGTTTTGCCTATAGAAATGGATGGTCCCCACACAGACATGAATACAAACATGTGTGCTCATTCATCCAAATGTGTGCATCAGGCAGACAGTGGAATTGCTGTAGATGCAACTTCTTCAGAAGATAAAAAAATAAACAACTCAACCCAGTTACACAGTGCCTAACAACAACAATTTGACCAACAGAGTAGGAGTAGTTTACTGTGACTGGTTTTTCTCCTGTAAGAAACACAATATGGCCCATCGCATTTTATAAAAGAAAATTTGTCAGCTGACTTCAGAGCTATGCTTTAAAGTAATGAGTTAGAAGAACCTCAGTAAAAATGTATTGGAGTCAAAAATAGAATATTTGTCTTTTAAATGCAGTGGAATAAGTGTTAAAAGTTTCTAAAAAAAATGATAGTCAACTAATGTACAGATACTCAAAAAATGTACTTAAGTACGTACAGTACTCAAATAAATGTACTTGGTTACTGTCCACCCCTGTCGGGGACATTTCCCTGCCTTGTGCCCTGTACATTCTGGGATGGTCTCCATGTTTGCTATGACCTTCTACTGGAAAAGCAATTATGGAACCTGGAATTCTGTTCAAGATATTTGATGTTCTGCTTAAAGTAATTGCTTTTCATTTTTCATATGCAAGTATCTTCAAACCATCATGATGTAGAAGATAGCAATCGGTTAACAACAATCTGGAGAATATAGCTGGACTCAACTGAGCGCTGCCTGTTGTTTAAACAGAATTAAACAAAGACTTAATTGGTAGGCGTGCCCTGGTTTTGGAGGGAACTGAGAGGTTGTCCTTCTTAAGATCTTCGTCCATGGCAACAAGAAAGAGAAATGGGTTTGGCTGACCTCTAGTGGCTGGGGGGACCCACAACACTAAATTAATAATGTTAACCTGCTTATGTTCTGCTGTCTAATAATTATAGTGTTTGTATTGTTTCAGGCATACACACCATTGCATATAACTGGTATATCCTGCAGAATTTCTTTGTTGTCAAATGCCAAATAAAAGCTGGAATGTGTATAATTTACTTTTTTTAAATGTCAAAAAATTTAGAATTTGTCCTTGTGGGTGTAACCCACTTCTTGTAAAGCATTAATGCATGAAGTCTTTTAGTAATGTTGAAGCCAGTGCCAATGATTAAAAATATACCTTCATTCACTCAATATTAAAGTATGATTGTTTGAGCTAGCCATTACTCCAAAAGACTTGTTGTAACTCCGTGATTTATAGGATTAGACAAAAAATTTTGGGACAGGGAGCAAAGGCATCGAAAAACAGCTTTTTAGCAGCGACCAAAGACAGCATTTTGACTATATGAAATAAAAAGCAGTCAAATTTTATAGACTGAATGGCTGAATTTTACATTTTTTACCATTCTGATATATATCACATTTGATATATTTCAGTATTTTAATACATTTAAAGGCTGGTTTCTTTAAAAACTTCAGAGAGTTTTCTTCTCTTCAGAAAGTATTTAGTATGAGACAGAGGGCTCTGTGAGATTGTAGTTAAATACATCCCTTTAACAAAGCGGCTGCTCCTTCTCTTCAATGTAGTTTGCTAAATGCTATGAATAAGACATGCAATTCCCATTGCCAATGCCAGATCCAAGTCAGATTCTCCATATTAGAAGAAAAAAAATTCATTCAGGAAGTGTCAGGTATTCAGCAATGCTACTGATGCCTGTGCTGGACTTCCTGTGTTACCGCGGAAACCTGAAGTGGGGCCAAAGCGTGGGAGCCAGGCCTTGAAGGGATTGGCAGCGTGTGTGGTGAGGGACTGCGGTACAGCTGTGGCACTCTGCCTCATCACGCACAACAAGGCGGATTGGTCAGAGACAGGGTGACCCGGGGAGGGGGGGGCTGTGTGTGGGCGAGCTAGGCAAACACAGCTGGCTTTGGGGCTACTTAGTGGGTCCTCGTCGAACACGTCGGAGATATTATCTTAGTGTTTACTCAGGGGATGATGTCTAATCCTTCGGGACCGCTGGGTGTTCATCTCTGCCGTTCTGCCACAGTCACTCGTGTTCCCTCGTCTTTCTCTGTGATCTTCCCTTCGTGTTTTCCCACAAGCCGGAATGTAAACGAGTCCCATTCTCCAACCGAAACATTTTGCGTTCTCCTGCGCTCTAGTCTCGTCGCCCTAATGTTTTGCCCCCGGCAGTGTAATTATTCCACTGCTGCAGTGGACCAGAACTTCCTGTTAATGTTCTGGTTCTTGGTTGTTTTTTTCCATCATGGTCTTTCACATGCAGAACCGTAACGAACCAGTTTCAGCATTACAACGTGCTGGGAATCTTTTCCAGCTGGCACTTGTGTCCCAGGATGACTTAAACGTAATGGCATCACACGGCAGCGGAAAGTTTCACACTGTTTCACACCGTTTTGCCCCGTTTGTAAGTTTCCTTAGTATGGTTTACAGTAAATATTGCAAATGACGTCACACAGAAGGGCATACTCATAGGCCTCTTTCACCTCGTCACGCTAATGGGAAGATTGGTATAAATAATCAGTTTTGTCAGACTTCAGGACACGCTGGACGTACATCAATGGACAGAATACTTGTTATTCATACACTTAAAGCCTCTGTTAGATGCTATTGGCTAAGTAAGAAGCGGATAATGCTATGCGTTTTCATGAGAGGCCGAAGTGTTTCTATGGCGACTTCACTTACCAGGCATCCACGTGCACCGCTGTAAAGCGAACTGCATGCCGATCTATGTACAACTCACAAAATCGCAACGCAAAAACGTAAAAAGACTGTCCTCTGTAAAGAAGGCTGAAAAAATACTTTTTTAAAAACAACTGAAATACTGGGCTAAATAAAATATAAAATATTATAGTTCTTTACATACATAAAATAATATTTAAATTATAGTGATACATAAATACAATTTATATATGTTATATATGTA
>JAODLC010000100.1:20937850-20949326 GCA_026781145.1 Hippopotamyrus pictus | reverse complement strand
TCCCCCCCCCCCCCCCCCCCCCCCAAAGTCTCTGCTCTCAGGGCTGGACGAGACGTGAATTGTGATCAGGATTGGCACTATAGGGTCTGGAGTTGCAGGTGCCTTGCTGGTGGTCTCTGTGCCCTATTAGTGTCCCGCTATTGGCCTGTCAGGAATCCGTAACGCTGACAAAACAGGCCCTGTCAAATTAGTGTGCATGGAGTAGCGGGGTGGGGGGCGGGCGGGGGAGAAAAGGCGGGAGCACACCCGCTAATATGGACGCTAAGCGAGGCTGACAGCCCGGCCAGTCGGGAGCCGGAGTCAGAAAGGGAGCTGGCCGAGGAGGGAGAAGAGGCCGTCCTAAGGAGACTCGTTAGCTGCAAAGCGCGGCTCAAGCAGGTCAGGGCAGCGCTCCAGCTCTCTGTGTATGTGGCAGTGCCACCTGCTAAGCAGCTATATGGGCACCGGCTAGATGGGCACGTGGGGATGTGTACGCCGCATGGCCATGCCACCCCTTTCTGGGGGACTTTAGGATCCCCATTATCTGTACGCTGTTCGGAAAATCTTTCTGCAGTGATCATGGTCATCAGTCTACCTGTCGTAACACATTCCCGTTTGTCGTCTCAACTCATTTATTCCTGCAGTATTATTACATGACTATCGGTCACAATTTGCTCAGCTGGATGAGAGCGATTTTGACTCCCCTGAGCTTAAACGGTGACGTGTGCCAGGATTCTGAGCCCTGTTTTTGGGTTGACCTGGAGAACTTGGTTTTGTTTTGTCCTCCGAAGTGGGAAAGAGAGATGCGACCAGACCAAACAGGGTATTCAGTCCTTTACTCCACCAGCGCTAAAAATACAGGCGGGAGAGTCACCCTGCGCGAACGTTACGGATGGTTCTTCAGGTGACTGTGAGATGCAATGGCCTTCAAGCAGATTAGGCCTGATTGCTCCTCTAGAGAGATCCTACGGACGTCACGTCACTCAGAGGCCAGATGGACACTGGCTCACCAGCAGAGGGTCAGCATCCCGCTCGAGCTGCCGTCCGCCGGTTCCGTGAGCTCATCGCGGCCGATCCCGCGCCTGGCCCCAGGATCGGCGGGACGCGGGTGTGGCTGTGGGTCGAGCTGGGCGCGGCTATGCCGGGGGAGAGGCTGCTGAGCCGCGGCTTCTCCTCCCTGTCTCTGCCAGTTGTGGAGAGCGAGAGGCTGATGCACAGTGGCAGATTCCCCCTCGCAGCCCAGAGCCAGCCCAGAGCCACTGCACATGATAGTTTTAATTGCTTTCAATCTTTCAGGCTAGTCCCTACCAAGAGGCGAAGAATGTGCTTTTGTGTGTGTGTGTGTGTGTGTGTGTGCGTGTGTGTGTGTGACGTTCGTGCCGCCGCATGCGTCTCTGTCTGTCACTGTTTTTAAAGAGAGCGCTGTTGGAGAATGGAAGGAGGACAATGAAGGAGGCTTTTCACTTTGTCCAGATTTTCTTCTCCACAAAGCTGGGAAATTGCAATGGATTAACATTTAGTTGGCTTCTGGTGATAGACATAAGTGGAATAAAAGCACAAAGTATCCAGAACGGCAACAGATTTCACGTAGAAAAAAAATAAGTGCTTAAGAATTTTTTTAAACTTTAAGTACATGCATATTTTCTTAGAAAACTCTGCCGTGCAAATTTTAAGCACTTGGTCAAATAACTGTTTGCAGAGATACTGTATATTTTAAAGTTGATGTTAATAGCTACAAAGAGATTATCCATCCATCCATCCATCATCATAACCGCTTAATCCCCACTGGGGTTGCAGGGGGCCTGGAACCCATCCTGGGAACAACGGGCACAGGCGGGCACCAACCCTGGGCGGGCATCAACAACTACAGGTCCAGTTTAGACTCACCGATCAGCCTACCCCACACGCGTTTGGACTGTGGGAGGAAACTGGAGCCCCCGGCCAAAACCCACGCAAACACGGGGACAGCGTGCGAGTTCCAGGCAGAAAGGACCCAGCAAAGAGATATTTTATTAATTTTATAAATGGGTTTCAAAATAAACTAAAATTCACAAGCTTTTTACACTACAAAACAAACCAATGAATAATCTACTGTGATTGCAAGTATAAAGTATGTGCAAATGGTGGTCAATCTCAAAATTACCTTGGTTTCAGTTTCCTACCATTAGTCCATTCAGTAAGAATATATGGCTGCTAGATAAGTACAGAAACCTAGAAAGTGATGGTTTGTGGAGCCACCATGTGATGCCAGTAAATTAAACTAATGCTGAGTACTGATCTGTGGAAACCTTGCACCTCTATTACTCGCCATATCTGTAATACCCACGAGGCTGATGCATATACAGGGTAGCAAACGCCGACAGAGAAATCACTCTCAAAATTGCCCTGTAGGATGGAGCTCAGCTCATCTGCAGGTTCGTACACATTAACATTGCCCTGGTGCTCCTCAACTGGCAGCAATCGGCGGGTGGATTGGACTGCAGGCGCCCTGGATACGCACGCGGCAGGTGCCAGGCACGAGAGAAGAGGGGCTGCATTACGGCCCGCAGATGGTCATTTAAGGAGGCAATACATCATGCCTCATTACCTGTGTCTTCCAATTAGAGGACCCAAGTCTCGCTTGAATGATGGACCCAACATAATTATGGAAGCCACCCCAAACTTCAGCTACTGAAGATGACCAGGTAGCAGCGTCAGACCTCCTGGGATCTCGCCCTACCTATGCATTGGTGAAGCACTGTCAGATTATACTGTTAGATGGACAATATGGTTTCTCCACAGCGCCGAACTCCTTTGCCTGCACTGCTCTCACTATTTCATCCACCCTGGACACTGTCAGGTGTTGCAAGGCAATCTGTGTACCCATGAACGGCATCCAGCCCCATCAAGTTCCCTTCGGACCATTTCGTTGACGCGGGATACTGAACCCTCCAATCAACACGCGGCTTGCATACAGATTTCGTCACCGCAAAACTCTCTCCTGTCCAGACACCACATAGACCCATGTGACATGGAAGGGTGGAACAGGGTTTTCTTTGGGTGTGGGTTCAACAAAACTCGGACAAAAGAATGAGATTTAAAGACAGTAGAGAAATATGCAATAAAATAACAACAGAGACTGGGCACAAGTGACAGAATGGGTTTGTCACCTGACCTTGCTATGCCCCAGGACGTCCAGTGCCTTCCCCCACCCCTCCGGGGCTCATAGTTACGATTAAGGATGCTGCACGGTGGAGCGGTTCACTCCCCAGCTACTGTAGCTCTGCTACGATGATGCGTTTACTCCGTTCCCAAAGATGATGTCATCTTCTAATGACCCACTTACAGCCAACGCTTCCTATACCTTTCCAAACAGACATTAACGATCGGATCCCATCTGTAGTTTCATGTCTACTTGCCTCATATCAGCAAATATAATGTTTACTATTGGATTTCACACGGGACATAATATTTATCTTTGTCTAGGTCTTAGAAGGTGGAGACTGTCTTTTATTGTCAGCTTCAGGGATGTGATACATGGAGTTATATCCTGAGCTGAAAAATCATTCTCGTTGGTCATAGTGCAAATGAGCAGTAAATATCAAATACTGAGACGTATGAACATAAATATGACATTTTAAGACATGGACATTCAGGCAAAGACAAAGATATACAGTTCAATTTCTTATGGTTTTATAGATTTGGTGCAGAAGCAGAATGTGCAATAAATAGGTTTACATTCCGAGGCAGAGCCAGTCTTAGGCTGGGAGGGAATTTCTGCCTTGTTTATTCATTTTACACATACATGCACAAAGACTGAGAGACACAGAAACAGCCAGATATGCAGGCAGACAGACATTCTCAGTCACTTAAACACTCACACACAGCCACATATCCATATCCCTCCCTTCAGGAGGATTTCCCCACATTTTACTGTTATTCATCACTTAAGAACCACAGCTGGGTTAAAAAGCAAAGCATTTTATTTTATGGGAATGTCCCTATAATGTCCTGAGTCACTGCCTTTGTGGGGACATTCACGGAACATGTAAATAGCCAAGTAAAAAAGACGCATGCGCACGCACACGCATACACACACACACGCACAAAGACAAAAATCTCCGTGGGGACATTCATTTCTATGGGGAAAACCCTAATCCCAACATGACGACCTTAACCCCTACCCAGCCCTAACTTTAAACATTAAGTAACCAAACAAAATATGAGACTTTTGGCATTTTAGGTTTTTTAATTGCATTCACAGATCTGAAAAACAATCCGCACAATGCCAAAATAGCAGGTTTTTATTACATTGTGGGGAACATTTGGTCCCCACAATGTAATATAAACATAATCCACGCGTATGAATGCACACACACACACACACACACACACACACACTTGAGTGCACCCCCTCCACAGTCCTGAGCTGCCTAAGGGCATATTAAGCTGACATTCCCATTGTGCATAATCTCCATCCATTTAAAAACACGTAATATTTAATCATTGGCTTAGCTCCGCCTGCCAGCTATACAGGCCGTGGTGCGGCTCGTACGTTCAGGGGAGGGGGCAGCCTTGGGGAGTACGGGACTAACTTGGTGCTAAAAGCCACAGAATGATGAATTAAAGTGCTTTTTTCACCAAGGGGGTTGGGGGGGGTGAGATCACAGTGTTCGTTTGTTCTCTCCAGGGGCGAGCTGGATTCTGTGAGTTTTAATGAAGAAGCGTGAACCAACAGACGTGACAGTGTGCATCTGGACTTGGGGGAAACATTCGTACTCTTCCAGGTCTTTCCAGAATGTTCTGCGAGTGTCTTTAAGCAATGGCCTCAGCATCATTTGTCCAAATTGCATGACTTCAACCGTTTTTCTCTTTCATCAATTTCAAATTCCTGCTCCCCTTAAAAAATAATAAACGCGGAGAAGTACTGCTTAAACGGAAACTATACGCTGCTTTATTTAATTTAGTGTTAATGTTCCCCCCACCAAACGTGATCGGACAAATGTGTCAAGAGCGATTTGAGGCACCCGCATGTCAAAAAGTCCATACCTGAGCCGCGACAACACGCAAAGCGACAGAAACGGCACACGGACGGGCCGGCCAGTCCAGCTGTCCTGGGGGCCTAACCCCACGCCACGCTCGCCCAAATGTCACCCTTCACACCTAAAGGTGTGACGGGGACAGGAGGAAAAGGGCAGCAGACGCCTTTGGTCGTGAGAGGGGACGCCTCACTGCCATCTGAGGACCAGGCTGAGGTGCGGAGATGGCACTAGCTTGTTTTTAAAATGTAACATGTACGTAGACAAGTGGCGAACTGCACAGGTGCCAGCCAGCGGAGGTCATAACACGGACGGCCCCGTGATTCACTGTGACTCTAATGGGAGCCACTGGTGAATTTTTCATACAGCCCAGAGGGAAAAAAGCCAACATATTATGGAGTTTATACCGTGACTCAGAAGGGCAGTAGTCTCCAGCAGCCTCGCTGTCCGGCGCGGTCTCATCCGACAGACCACAGACCGCTCTTCTTGCTATAGTTCATAGTCTTCTGGCACACTCTCTATGTACTTACTTTTCTGGCACACATCATGGTTTAGGTGTCCTTGTATCCAATTCATAAATAATAAACATTCAGCATTAACACTGTATTTTATAAAATTATCATAACTATTACTATAATCAGTTTCATTGGTAGACCACTGCAAAATGCTTCCTTTTACAGAAATACCATGTATAATCTGGGTAAAACATTATATGAATAAGATTTAGCTATTATGATACTCATTCCTGTGAATCTCCTATTAACATAAAGCTGCTCCTTCTTAATTATAAAAAGTATTACTTGTGCCTTGTTCTAATATTACATCAAAACATTAACAAAAACCTAGAAACTGTAACAAATATCCCCATGACAGTGCTGGATAAGTGACTGGTAGATGGAGGGATGTAATGAATTATGTTTTAACTGGGTCCGTCTTCTGAATAGGTTTTCTCATATGACTCTTGTCTGACAGACACAGTGGAACCAAACAACTGCCCTGAGTGAGTGAGTGAGTGAGTAAGTGAGTGAGTGAACCTCCTCCAGTGCAGAAATAGCAGCACTGAACTTAAAATCAATCCACATTCACTAGATTTCACATCAACTCATTAAAATATGCATCCACGTTTAATTACAATTTATAACGCAAAAAGCAACATTAAAGAGTTACTTTTAAAGTGATGTTTCTGCTATAACAAAAACAAAATGGTAAAATGAACTACAATTAACAATTATGAAGAGAAAATACAGCTATTCAAGATCATTTTCACCAGTCATTCAAAATTACAGTATAAATTTATGACATTTGAACAATTACAGTTGCAAGTACTGTTAAATATTATGACTGAGAAATAATGTCAGAAATTACATGCAGTAGCATCCTGGGATCATTTGTAACTTTGGCTAAAAAAAATAAGAAAAAAAAAAACACCCAGAATACTGAAACCCATTTTCTTGATCAATCTCTAATTTTGAAGACAACTCAGAGAGTACCTCCTATTGAATTTTCATTAAAATGTAATTCTGCAAAGGAATAAAGTTATACAATTCAAAGCAATGCAGCAAATATGTTAGAATTTACTGAAGCTGTATTACAAAATATCAGTATGGAATTGTTCCAAGAGGGAAATGATTTACTGTAATCAACACCAAAATAAATAAATAAATCGACGAACCTCCCAATACAAAAAATGCTGCAGTCTCAGAATATTTTTTAAATTAAATATGTTGCCTGAACAATACATTGGAATGTAAACAGAATTACAATTGGGTTCCAGAGCCACACACTCGCCCTCCTATAAATAAATGTAGCATGATTCCGCAGAGTCAGATAAACCTGCGCTACGCATGACGAGTACAGATACATGAGCTTTACCAAAAACTGGGGAAGAACATGAGCAAAACCACCAAGGGGTAAGAAATACCTAGGTATGCCTTCAGCGATGCAATGTTTCCAGTGAAGAATGTTCAAATGGTGAATAAATTTACTTTTAAATCTATGAACTATAGGCCTAACCTTTCCATCAACTTAACTGTCTTACTCTAATGGTAGTGGTCAGTTTAACAGTAAAAGCCCGGAACATACTTCACAATCAGTACTTTGCCCTGTATGCTGATTTTTGATTATGGTGTCACCTGAATGGTTTGCGTGCTGAATTTCCATTAGTGATAATCACTGAGTATTGCCCTGAGGTTACGCGTTTCATAAACAACCGTTTAACATAAAGGGAATGACGCCACCCCCCCCCCATATCAAATCAAAATAATAGCTACACCGTGCTTGCTGGCCTCAGTGGACTATAAATAAAAAGGAACGCTTCTGCACGTACCTCTATGCCAAAACAGGACTAATTCAATGAAAATGCACTCCGCCATCAGCATGTATAATAGGCACTACAATTAGACACAGTTAACAACAGTGTTTGCACGTGTGTGTGTGTGTGTGTTTGAGGGGGGTTGATAGGTCGGTGATTGAAATGGGGACCCAGGACTCCAACGGGAAGCAGTTGCCTTCCAGCTGTTGGTATAGAGCGTGTTACGGCGTCAATCTAATGTATTCAGTGCAAACACTCCCCATTAATCACTGTAGGCAGATGTTATGTCCACAACGGGTTGTATTTCATATCTGTTCATGTTCTGTTACTCTTAAGTATTTATTCCGGTTTTCCCACGCAGGCTCTTAAGTGAATAATTTTAATTGCCACATAATTCCCGCTCTGGCATCTGGCTTCTTACCAGCACAGTAATTTAGTTGCAGTGTGGCATTTAGTTGCAGTGCGGACAGCTTACGGTCAGAAATGTATTCTGAGGCAAAAACAGCAGCAAAAGTCAACGTGCATTTAAACATGAGTTGTAGCCAGACTTGAGGCACCTTTCTTAATTCAGAGTATTTTGGAAATAAAAATTAAATTTATTTTTTTATTCCTAGAGTAGGCCTGCTTTAGTTAATCATGATGTAGGTAAGATTTTTTTGTGTATATATAACAAAAACTGCACATTTTAAAAATGTGAATCACAAAAAACAGCAATATGTAAAGGTAAAACTGCCATATGTTAAGCTAAAGTACCATTTTATTTACCATTGCATGCATGACAATAGGAAGCCTACACCATCCTGACAGCTTCTGACATGAAAAAGACCACCCTAGGGAAATTAAAATGGGCCTAAATCGATCCGCTAGAACTACCCTCTTTTATCCATAAATACATTGAAAATAATAGCCAAGTAATGGCCGGTTCCACATTGAAAATGTATTCTACCGGCTAAAATAGCCAGAACATGCCCATTAAGTCATTTAGTGTTTTGTATAGGCCTACTCCAAACTCCATTTCGATTCAGTCTGAAGAATTCCTTTGTGTGACATGTCACATTCCTGATGTGATATTCAGGCCTATATATACAGTAGTTATAAAGCTCTGCTGCAAAAGAGATAAGAGAATCACAAGTTTAAAGAGAAACCAGAACGCTTACAATATATATTTAGTGTGGTAAAGCCATACAATTTTGTGCCCAACTCATGCTTGCTCAGACTTACCAAAATGTCGTATTAACTTAGAAGATGCCAATATGCAGACTAACTATGCCTGTAATGCTTAAATTGGCAGTACTGAATATAAGCTACTAAAATAGCCAGTTATTTATTGATGTTATGATTTATAAATACATCTTGCTCGTTACAGCCAAGGTGCGCGCGCGTGAGTATTATGTATATATAAGCTATAAGCAGACGGCAAATTCATATAGTTTAATAAAGAGAACTTTCTGCAAGAAAGCTTAAAATCATCCATCTTTTTTGCGTACATACAGAACTCAGCTCGTAGCAGTGTCTATGGTATGCAAATATGTTTTCCCCGGAAATCTATTCAGATTTGCTTTAGGGATCCATCGCGACTTTCCTTCTGTCTCCCCACCGGCTCCCACAGCTATTTCCCCGCCTCTGTCTGTTCCCACCAGTTTACAAACTCAGACACAACGGGATTAATCGTTGAAGATCATCAGCAGGACTCTGCTGCGTTGCTCTTAATTATAGTGACCGAGATCGTTACGTCCCATTACAAAACCACAGAGCTCACTCCTGGCATGTAATAACCACAATTGTCTCTGTCATCTCAAACTAACAAACATCAAACGGATACTAAATTTATATATAAGCATGTTTAATGCAATACAACATTACTTAATATTTTTTCAGCATCTGATACACAGAAAACACAAAACAGTCGGCGTGTGCTGATTTGATACAGTATTTCCGCATATTAACGATGTTTGAGATTTAACGCTACTTAAAGCATTAAAGGCGTAATGTATCCTTTGCGTTCATAGTATGCTGATATTATTAATTATATTAGTGGCACTGATTGTTATGTACTTATAAGTAAATTTAAAGTAATTCGAGCCAGCACTAAATAGCCACTGTGTATATTTATGTTCCCAAATTCGTTATGCGACCATTAAAGGGAACATAATTTACAGTGCACTCCTGTATGCTACTCGATGATCATACACAAGATGATTATCTAAATTTCGAAAAACAGCAATTTGATAGTTAATGTGCGCGGGGTTAGTTCTGCTGTTGCACATTTAAAAACACCCAGACCACTGTACATATGAGGATAGGAGGTAAAAAAGAGAGAAAAAAAAAACTTCTTAACATAGCCTAAATGGTTTAATTTACTGATTACGATTTAAATGGATGCAATTCAGAAGAAGCAATACATTTTATAAAATTTTTACAAGAAATCTCTCATAATAGACTATATTTAAAATTTTAATTTACAATTAAAGTTTTCTCACATTTCTCCTTACGAGAATGAAAAAAAAATCATGATTTCCTTTCTCATATTTAGGTTAATTATCAGTTTTAATTTTAAATTTTAAAACAGGAAGACGGGTACTGCAAATAGGGGCTACTAAGCTACTTTTTTGCAAAGTTACTCGTGTTTATTTGCTAATGCCCAAAATAGATTTCGTCTAGCCTTCTTTAGCAATGTTTTGCCCTGATATTTCACGTTCGTTCATTGTCTCATATATGCATTTGGGGGGGGGGCAGTTCTGAGCATGTGCGAGGCCTGGGCGCCTGTCAAACCGCACGCAGGCGGTAGAGAAACCTGCTGCTGACCGCGGGGCCGCGCAGGGACGTTCCGCGGGCAGATGGCGGCGGAAGTTGTCCCAACACAGCGAGTGGGCATGAAGATTAATGCCTCACAACACTCAAGAAGGTGAACGGCAAGCCATACTGTCGGAGTTCCATGGGTGGTGATGAGTGATATGGCGCCGGGGAGCGCACACGTCCAGAACGCGCCGGGAATAGTTTCTCTGGGGAGTCCTCGACTCTCTAGCGGAAGCGGGGACTTTTGTCTCAGTTACCGAGACAAGGTCACGATGGAGACCTCGGTGACCGCACTGAGTTTGACCGGTAGTTTGTCAGGACAGTCGGAGAACGTGTCTGCACATAACAGCATTACCATACACTGCTCTGCCGAAACACACTGGAATAAGAAGGGCAGTGAGGAGCAATTACTGACCCCGGACTTTGACAATGCAAACTAACTTACATTTTTGCACAGTGAAGTTTTAAAGGTCGTAGAAAACAAAATTAAAAATAGCTGAATGTTTATACATCGGGATGAATTGTTAAAAGTTGATATGCTGGCGACAGAAAGTAATTTGTTATTTGCGAATACTGCTAAGCCTTTCTCTAAGAAGTCATGCAAGTTGTGCAGTGAACCAGCAATGTTAGTGCGGTATGATACGTTAACAGTGAAATTTCTATTTCATATTGCAGAGTTTGTATACTTCAGCAACCAGTGTTCAGTGGGAGTTCATTGAAGTCTCCTGTAATTATTCAAGGGCAGTTCAGATGATTTTCAACTTATAATATACGAAATATATCAGTGTATTTTTAGACGCGTATTGGAAAATTCTTCAGGTGATAAGTAGATGTTTGATATTTACTGCCACCTTGTGGTGTAATTGGCAAAAGTTGAAAATTTGAGCATATGACCTTTTTTTTGCAAACTGGGAATAACTCATACTAACCCCCTTACTTATAAAACAATCTATATAGACATAACCTATATATGTATATATAGACACACACACATATATATGTTCTCATATTAAATATGTAGGTATAAACTGGCTGCAAACAAGTTGAATTGTATTGAATTGTAGACCTATTTAACCTCAGCCTGATTACAAAGCTAAATTTTGTTGTGTGGAATGGGCACATATCCTAGGATCATCTGGACAGAGTCAGAGGCTGTTCTGGAGCCTAGCACAAGTGGAATGCTAAGGTCTCTACTGTGTCCCCTTCGTTATTTCGCAAAACTAGTTGGAATTAATAATGGTGGACGTAAAAGTTTTCTGCTTGCTTGATCATACATCAGTGGTGACACCTATCCCAGAGAGTTTCCTTAGACCAGTGATTCCCAAACTTTCTCTGCAGGGCCCCCCTTTTCTAGATAGTGGACATTATTGAG
>JAODLC010000100.1:20913046-20926670 GCA_026781145.1 Hippopotamyrus pictus | reverse complement strand
TCAATTTGAAAGTAGTTTGTAAAACCCGAAGTAGCTCAAAGTGTCCTCCCTGACATGGATTATCTGGTCACCCTAGACCCTGCAGACCACAATGGTGGGCCAACCAGATGCTTAACATAAAGGCTGTGAAAGTCTTGACGTCGTTTTAATACTGAATTCAGGGAGCAACCACTTAGCTGCTATCTCCGTGGTAATGCTCAAAGAGCTTTAAGTTAACATACCTTTTATAGTGGTGTATAGATAGCTTGCGCCCCTTTCCCCAAACCGGATCAAACGGATAAGGTTGAGGCACGCACACTTTTAGCACCTATGCTTTATGCAGTTTGCATCTTGCAAGCACATATGCATCTTATGCTGTTTGCATCCTGCAGGCATGGAGCATCTGACCTTTGCGCAACCTCCTACCACCTTGGGCCTGGCTCCTTGCGCAACCTTCTATGACCTTCCTTGCGAAACCTATCGAGCACTAAAGTCCAAAACATGTTTGTAACACTGAGGTTAACTTCATCTTCTTCAGCTTATTCTTGGGTGTTAGCTGTCTAACAGACAGGCACTCTTGCATTTCTAAAAAAGATACATTCCAAAGCTGAGTAGAAAAATGTCCCTCTAGCCAATTTTTGTCTCACACTCCCCCCTTTGATATAATATCATGACAATGTATTTGTATCACAGAAATGTCAAGTCCTTTCCAAAGTTTCCTTCAGCTGCAGAAAGACATGGAAGATTCCAGCCTACGACAAGGGTGGAATCCAACAGGGGGTCTTTGGGAGCCTCTTGAAATCTCACAAACATTTGATATGGAGGTGTTGCCCGCTGGCAGAGAAGTGAGGTACAGCACTGAGAAATACACGGTAAACAGAAACAAAACAGTAAACACAGGCATACAAGCCTATCAACATCAAAACACCTATGGGCCCAAGGGCCAGTAGTCCGTAGCACTTACGGAAGCAGCCACCTCAATTTTCCCCTCCAAGTCGGCTGTATTCAAGCTATGCTCACAAAACCTTTGACTTGTCTTGCAAAATCAAACACTTGAACCGAAACTATTTAAACTTTACTCAAAATCAAGCACAACTGTCAGAAAACACACAAAACCAGCAAATGTAAAAACACTACTCAGGAATTGTGACACACTACATAAACAAATACGGTCAACCTCTAGTGTGACTGCTACAGTAGGTAGTGTTTAGGTACGGACTGGCTTAATGCATGATCTGAAAGCAGTGTTTGCTTTTGAGCAAAGATTGTTTGATTGTTTGACGAGGTTTTGTCAGTGTAGCTTGAATTTTAGGGTTTGTGCTTAGTGTTTTGAGAAAAGGAGAGGAGATTTTAGGAAATGCGATTTAGCAATTCAGAAAAGTGTAACAAAAAAATAGAATAATCACATTCTAAATGATCTCAGATTATTGATGCTGAATAAAAGCATTTGTAGCAATTTTGGATAAATGTTTTTTAGATAGGTGAAATATTTTACAGTTTTTCCGAATTGTTGAAATATTAAAAATCATTTTGGGAACAATACTGCCATTTGCCAAAAGTCATTTATTGAATGAGTCACTTGTTTGGCGAAACTTTAAACCATGCTTGCAGATCTCAGTCACCCTTTTTGCAAAACTCGAAACACATTCTCATTCATCAAAAGACATTTTGCGACTTGGTGAACTTGCAAAATAGAAAACACAGGCCGCAGAAGTTAAGCGCACCTAGCACACAGTAGTCATTTAAACACAATGACACAAAACTGTTCACACACATTTATAAACATTTGAAGAAGCCAAAGAGTGACTAGAACATAGAATACATGCCATAGGTGAATAGGAGTTGAATTTTGACGTCAAGGTACAAATGGGCCACACAGAGGATTCTTTCTGCATCGCCCAACAAGGGATAGCATCGCTAGACCCAGCCCTGAGACATGGTGATGAGGCAGAATGAATATTCTTCCATGACTCCAGCTTGGCAGTTGTACAACATCAGTCATATACAAATATTTTTGGTAGATGACTATACATTTTTTTTACTGTAGTCTTGTGGTTTCTAATTTACATGCAAAGAACAGTTTTGACTGGCAGTGTTTTCAATTTTTTGCTGTAGTGTGTAATGACTGTTCAGTAGTGCTTATTTAACTGACTGACTTGATGCATTATCTGAAAGCACTGTTTGCTTTTGAGCAAAGATAATATAGTTTTGAGAAGATTGATTTTGCAAGATGAGTGTAAGGTTTTGTGAGTTTAGCTTGGATTTTAGGGTTTCTGCTTAGTGGTTTGATTAAAGGAGAGGAGATTTTGGGAAATATGTTTTAGCAATTCAGAAAAACTGTAAAATGTCAAGGCATGTCAGACTACTTTGAAAGTGGGTGAGAGGCCTCAGACTCCAAAGGGTTACAGTAAATACTTATGCCATGTGTCTTTTATGTTCCTCTTTTTGTGTCTTGCATTATGACAAAAAATTCTCAATCTATATATCTAGTGCTGCTTCATTGTTCCATTCTCTTTGCGCAATGTACTGATGTACAGTACTGTCAGCAAAACAGCATGATACTACCACCACCATGCTTGAGCGTTGGTGTCAGTGTTCTTAGGTTAAGAAAACAACCTCACCTTGACCCCTGCAAACATATCTCTTTTCATTGTGGCCAAGCAGAGAAGTTAATGACACATTCACGTCATTGTGACTGCCCCCACCCCCCATGAATGCGTAGCCATCAGCAGCCTTTCGGACTGTTAGCCAGACAGAAAGAACACACTAAGGAATGTGTCTGTTTTATTCAAGCACAGTACAGAACCATATGTTTGTTTTTTTATCCTCCACAATCAACCTTATTACTTTGTTTAGGCCTGTAATTAGTCTGTTATATCTTGGGTCACTCTCCCCTCCCAAAATAACTCTATTGCTTGGACACGCTGCTGCTTTGTACCTGGCTTGGCCTCCTTGCAGATGAAGTCTTTCATCATGTGCCAAACAAGCTCGATGGGCTTCAAATCTGTATAATTTTCATATACCACATCCTTCATTGCTCGACAATATTAGTCTTATTATCAGACAGAGTGATAGCAGCAGCCGTAACCTCAGCGCTAATGTAGACAGAGGAAATGGCGATGGATTTTGTTGGGAAGGCTTCTGCCACAAAGTGGGCCAAGTAGTCCAGGTCTGATTGAGTTGGTGCAGTGAAATAGGTGGCAGTGCAGTATAGGCGGGGGGCTGGTTGTTGACGCGGAGACACTAAATGTCGGCCGATGATGATGCTGAAGACTCGCATAACAAGTCTGTTGATATGCTAGTTATCACAGACCACTTCACTAGGTTAGCCCAGGCATTCCCCTGCAGAGACCAGTCTGCTAAACAGGTTGCCAGGGTGTTATGGGACAGGTACTTTTGTGTGTATGACTTTCCAGAAAGGGTTCATTCTGACCAGGGGGCGAGCTTCAAGACTCAGCTGATCTGTGAGCTTCTCCGGGTCTCTGGAGTAAAGAAATCGCACACAACCCCTTACCACCCCATGGGAGATGGCAGCGTTGAGCGCTTTAATAGAACCCTTGGGAGCATGGTGAGAACCTTGGCACCCACTGCAAAAGCGGACTAGCCAAGACTACTTCATACCCTCACTTTCGTGTACAATTGCACTGCCCAGGAGATGACGGGTTATACCCCTTTCAATTTGATGTTTGGGAGGATTCCCCATCTGCATGTGGATGTTATGTTCAGGAATGTCCTAAATGACCCAGCAGTAGGGGACTATGACAAGTATGTTGCAGCCCTGACAGGAGATCTAAAGGAAGCCATGGCGATATTACAGGCGCACGTTGTTAAGGAGCAAGGGTGACATGCAGCACTCTATAATAATAGGGTCAAGGGGCCAGTTATTGATGTGAATGACCATGCTGTTGGCTAACAAAACCGAGAGATGAAAGAGGAAGGTTGCCGATCGCTGGGATCCATACTGTAGTGGACAAAAACCCCACTACGCACACATATAGGATTCGTAACAGTGTCATCGAGCAGGAGAAGGTAGTCCATAGGAACTTGCTAATGCTGGCTAATTTCCTGCCAGTTGCAGAGTTGGATTCATCTCGCAGCCCTTCGTTGTTTTTGTGTAGTCCAGACACTGATGGCTTATACTACGCATATACTACGTCCGGACAGGACATTGTTACTGATGTCAAGACTAATGTTCAGAATATTTGCAAGTTCCTGGTTATTCATGCTTAAAGGACTGATTACCCCAAGTTGTTCTTCTGTTTTTTTTTTTTCTCTCATTTTGTCTACATTTGCAAATGTTTTGTCTATTGCGATTTGGTCCGTTAGTCACTGGTGCTGGGGCAAAGGTGTATGTGAATGGCTCTGGTTATGTGTGATGCTTGGGTTTCGTGGGGTGTAGATGGCACCCTGCTGCCAGTGGTTGGTTAGAAAGTTTAGCGCTGCTCTCCTTCCTACAGTACTTCATCCTCATGGGACACTAATGTAGTTTGCATATGTGCGAGCACGGTTCTTTTCGTTTGTTTTCTTCATTGCCTTTTTGTCATATTAGCATCGTTGCTGGAGCAGTTTGTATAATTTTGTCTGAATTCAGCAGGGGTGTATGTAACGGAGAAAGAGAAAAAAAAAAACTTATGTGATTGGTTGTGAATTCCGCCAAAATTTAATTTTCATATATTATTTTTATTCACTGAAGATAGAAAGGGATCCAGATTACATTGTGCACACAAATTCTTCTATTTAACATCGCTGAGGGATATGTTGGGCACCCAGTACTGTGACTTGCAAGCTTGCCATGCTTCACCATATGCATGCGTGTACGCTGTGTGTGGTAGGTCAGGAAATGATGCAGTAAGACTATTTGCATTTATATAACATATAGGCAGTTTTTAGGCTACGTAAGTGTGTGCATCATAAGGTTATTAAACATCGTAACGAAGTATTATGATTTGGTGCAGTTTTGTACGTCTTTTCCTGTTAAAACTGTAATTAAATATTGAGTTGACATGGCACCACACTCGGTAACATAGCCGTTAGCATCAATGAATGCCAACCTACGTCTGGAAGTTTACCCTTTTCTTAATTTTATTTTTTTATTCAGAGCGATAGCAGTGGCCCAGACAATTTGGCTGGACTGAGGGAAATTGACTCCCCAATCTCTGCCTCTACGGCAACGTCTCGCCATTCCACAAATGGACTACCCCGGTTCCTTGTCGTCCGTCCACTCAATTTAATCCCCTTCTCCGATCCCGGACGAGCCCCCAAATCTGTGGAAGAAATTTACGACACTCAGTCAGTGCTGCAAAGTATGATGTTATTTTATTGCTGAATTCAGGGAGCAATCACTTAGCTGCTATGTCCATGGTAATGCTCAAAGAGCTTTAAGTTAACATACCTTTTATAGTGGTGTACAGATAGCTCGCGCCCCATTCCCAAAACCAGATTAAACCGATAAGGGTGAGGCACGCATACTTTTAACACCTATGCTTTATGCAGTTTTCATCTTGTAAACACGTATACATCTTATGCCGTTTGCATCCTGCAGGCACGGAACATCTGACTTTTGTGCAATCTTCTATCACCTTGGGCCTGGCCGCTTGCGCAACCTTCTATGACCTTGGGCCTGGCTGCCTGCGCAACCTTCTATGACCTTGGGCCTGGCTGCCTGCGCAACCTTCTATGACCTTGGGCCTGGCTGCCTGCGCAACCTTCTATGACCTTGGGCCTGGCTGCTTGCACAACCTTCTGTGACCTTGGGCCTGGCTGCTTGCTTGCCACCCTCACTTCTCTGTAGCCTCCCTTGCGGTTGTCTTGCTCTGTCTGATCCAGCCTGCATTCTTGGGAAATCTATTGAGCACTAAGTTCCAAAACATGCTTGTAACACTGAGGTTAACTCTTAAATCTTCTTCAGCTTATTCTTGGGTGTTAGCTCTTGCACTTATAAAAAAGATCCGTTCCAGAGCTGAACAGAAAAATATCCCTCTAGTCAATTTTTCTTTCACAAGGTACAGTTGGGATAGCTGGTTTTCTTCACTAATCCCTGGTTTATCTGCCATATTAAGGCCCTTGATTTTTGGTATATTAGTTGTGTTGCTTGTATTTTTAGCGAATGTCCTTCTTTTTAAGTGTTGCCCTTGTGACATTCCAGGCTAAGAAGGTTGTGTTTTTCTGTCCATCTCCCCAAACCCGAGAACAGAGGATCCTCTCATTCCCCTGTGGATGCAGGAGCCCCATGACACTGTCAACATTACCAATGTCAACGCCCCTCATGAGGAGTGGGATGTCTTCCAGCCCCATCCTTCTCAGTTCCACAACAAAGATTGGGACTCTGATACTGTGGGCAATGATTCCAGTTCCAATGTGTTGTAAACAACGCATGTGTGTGTTAAAAAGGGGGAATGTGGAAAAAATTGAAAGTTAGGTGGTGTGGGGTGCATTGTGGGACTGTTGTTCTGTCTTAGGCAGTTAGGCAAGAAGATATTATTTGCTCTTGCAAATGTGTGGATTGGACTTGGGGAACATGCTAGCCTAGCATGGTCAGAGAGAGTTATCAAATCAGCAGCAAGACAGGACACATCTGGTGGCTGGAAAAAGGGAAAACTAGAACTCGAGAGGGACACCCAGAGAAAGTGAAGCCAACATGCTCTGTGGGGCTAACAGGGTGGTGAGGAACTGAAGGGGAAGAAGTTTAGTTGTGAGTGTTAATCTGTATTAATGCAAGTGCAAAAAGTTCACACAGTATCATAAGTATAATGGTATAATCAACACTGAGTCATGGCAGACTTAATAGTCAAATACGTACAGTCTGTGTTACACAGTATGTCAGTATATGTTATATGCTAAGAGATCAGATAAACAAGTACAAAGGTCAGCATGCAGCTTGAGAAGGGGTGAGGAAATCATGCATACGATAGTCATGTCATGCGATAACCAATCCTGTTAAAGAAGACCCTTTATAGGAGTACTACAAAGGTATATAGATGGTGCATTGTCTTTGTTCAATGTGTCAACACTGGGGAATATATGGAGCACGCTGTTTCTGTCATTATCCTGCTAACAAAGAAGAATTTTCCTTACCGATGACTGGAGTTCAGAGTTAATACTTAAGAATAAGATAGAAAAGGGTGACTTCTGGTTTTGCCAGACCAGCGAATGGCAGCGTAAAAGATTTGCTCCCCTGCCGAGACTTGAAATAAAACCCCAAAATCATCCAAATAACTGTTACCATTTCAGAATTTAAACCGGGTAATTGGAGGAGATGGAAAGATGGGGAAAACAAAAGAAAAGTATGTGTCGACCTGAATATAACGAAACAGAAGAGGAAACCACCATGGCTAGCCCACTAGAAGCTAACGTAACCACCAAGGAAGCGAACTCCATTCACACACAGAAAGCTACCCTCGAAATATTCTGAGTGAAATTAGAGAATTTAGACAAGATAACCAGGGACAACTGAATGACATAAAGGCTGAAATAAGTCAAATGATACTGGAAGAGGCAGAAGGACGCATTCAAGAGGCATAAACGCAGATTCAGAACATGAAGGCCATCTTTATAGAGTTAATACAGCTACAGGAGCGACTTAGCGGCAGAATTAGCGACCAAGAAAATCACTCCAGGCGACAAAATATCAGAATCTTTCTTTCTGAAGACTCCGAAAACAAGAGAACAATGGCGATATTTCTGGAGAAGCTATTAAAGTCACTGCTAGAACTCGACTCTTCTATTGACCTCCAAATAGAACAAGCACACCGAGCCTTGGTACCCAAACCTACTGATAGCCAAAGACCCAGATCAATAGTAGCTAAGTTTATGAGCTACAAGACAAAGGAGGAAATTTTGTAGTTGACATGGGCGAAAAGAGGGCTTAACTGGCAAGGGAAGAAAATCAACACTGATCACAATTACACACCAGACACAGTAAGAGAACGGAAAAAGTATACGGAGGCAAAGAAAGTTCTGTAAGCTAATGGAATCACCTTCAGTTCTCACTTCCCAGCGAGACTCAGAGTGAACTACGGCGAAGGACTTAAGTTATACAATTCTGCAGAGGAAGCGACGAGAGATATGGCTGCAAGGAATCTGCCAGTTACTGTCATCAACCCGCCCAGATCACTGACATAGCGAGTACAGCACTTGAACTGGGAGACGGTAAACAGAAGGACGGGACGTGGAAGACAGCAAGTGGAAGACGGCAAGTGGAAGACGGCAAGTGGAAGACAGCAAGTTGGAGCAGCATATAAGGAAAAACTACAATCGTTCAGATGATCGGGTCCTACAGATGAACCATGACTGGAATAATCTGTTGTGAGTAATTTACAGGAGAATTGATATACTGATCAGGTCTACTATCTTTATTGTCTTAGACCAGAATATGAGAAAAGCCCCGAATTCCCTTGATAATATCAAAGTAATGTCGGGAAAAGGACATATGGTCTGATTTCGTAAGCAATGTTGCTTTTGGAGGGCCCTCCACTGCACTTCAGGAAGTGGGGAAGGAAGGCAGAGCCCCCAGAACTCTTTGGTCATCTGAGTTCATCAACAGTCCATGATAAAGGGACTAATGTGGAAGTCACGAGTTATTTTAGATATTATCCGTTTATTCTAAATTTTCTTTGTTCTAAGAAGTGCTGCAAGTTGCAGTTCTATAAAGCAACATGTGAGATAACTCTTACTATGCATGAGTCAGAAAAATGCCTTGTAACCACCGTCGCAATGGAGAGGAGACCAATGTAAAATATCATCTCTTAATGTAAATGGTGTTCTCAATCCTATAAAAAGAGCTGAAATTCTAACAAAACTTAAAAAAGACAAAGCCCATATAGCGTTCCTACAGGAACCTCACCTCTCAGATGAGGAACATGTTAAATTGGAAAGGCTGGGTTTTAAAGAAGTCTTTTTCTCTTCTCATAAATCAGGACGTAGACGAGGGGTAGTTATATTAGTCTCAAACAAGGTGAAATATGGGCATATGTCTGATATTAAAGATAAAGATGGCCGATTCATTTTGATACAGGGTAGGATAGAGCAGTGTTTCACAACCCAGTCCAGACAGTCCACATTTTTGCTCGCTCCCAGCTCCCTGTGCACCTGTACCAAGTATTCTGTGTACTTGATTTGCTGGGAGCTGGGAGGGAGCAAAAATGTGGACTGTCTGGGGGTCCCTGAGGACTGGGTTGAGAAACCCTGGGATAGAGGGTCTTTAGTAACGTTAGGATATATTTAGTAACGTTCCTAAATATATATGCTCCACTTGGTAATGACTGCCTTTTTAAAACAAATATTCAATCTGATGTCACTTGAAACCCATGGTATACTTATCTGTGGGGGGTATTTGAATATTCAACTTAATCATAAATTAGACACATCAAAATCAAATAACCAAAACCAACCAAACTTAACAAAACAGCTTAACTATCTGAAGCAGGATACTGGTTTCATGGATGTATGGAGATACTTTTTCCCTATAGGACGGGAATATACACACTACTCACATCCACATGATGTTTATTCCAGACTAGATTATAGATTATTATAGATATATCCGATCATGCCCCAATATTTATTTCTTTTTATTTAAGTAATAATCAGAAATCCACTTTATGGAGATTCAATTCAAATTTGATTAATGACCCTCAATTTAAAGACAATATTAAAGACGAGATCAGGACATATTTGGAGTATAATGAGACCAACGAGGTGCCACCATCAGTCCTTTGGGGTGCAGGAAAGGCCATGTGGAGGGGGAAGGTTATTGCAATTTCCTCCTACTTGAAAAGATTAAGACAAGGAGCACTTAGTATGCTGCAATCTCAGCTGAAAGACTTACAGAAGCAGCATGGTCAGAAAGGAGGGGAGACACTAAGTCAAAAAAATAAGACCATTAAAAATGAGATAGATAATTTGTATATTCAAGAAATATAGAAGAAATTATTTTGTTGAAACAGAAATACCATGCAGTCGAAAGTAAATCAATGAAAGTACTAGAGAAAAAATGACATAAACAGGAAGCAGACTCAACTCCTTTAACTGAAGTAATTCACTGTAAACTACCTGAAATTCAAGATTTGAATACTATTACAAGCAATTATACTGTAGGCCACAAGATGAAAGGGATGGTGAAAATGACTCCTTTTTACAGTCTATTAAATTTCCAGCAGTGACCCAAGAATAAAATGACATGCTCAGATCAAATATAACAGAGGAGGAGATATGTTTTGCGATTTCTTACAATGCTGGATGTATGTATATAATACACTTCCAATAAAAACTTAAATAATTAAAAAACAAATGGTAGAGGAGGGTCCATCGGGAACATTTTTTTTATTTTCCACTGAACATGTTCCCAAAAAATGAAGTGAAAACAGTTATAAACTTATGTCCTACTTTTTTAAACTTAAAAGATGATATTCACACCAAATACACTGAAGAGCCTTGCGTCTTGAAGCACTAATCCTGACTAACACAGTGTTCCCCTTTGCTTTTAGCTCAGCTGACAGCGGGGGTGGATCTAGATATAATTTCTTAGGGTGGCATGCAGATCAGATGGGGTGGCAAAATCGAAGCCATTTCTTTACGCATTTGCAGGTGTGGTCGTTCCCTCATATGTAATATATTTGATTAAAATACAATAATTCATAATACGATCATGCAGATTATGAATAGGTCAGAATCTTCGTAAAAAAAGTGTATATGTGGGGTTTAAGAACAAATTTGTTCGTAAGAACGGTTGGTGAATGAGGCCCATTCTTATTGGCATCAGCCCAAATGCTTAAATGTCATTTACACTAAAACTAAATAACATTGGTTTATGCTATTACATAATGAAATTTTAGATTTATCTTGAATAATTATTACATCGTTTTGTTTTTGATGATAATCACATTGGGCCTCATTCACCAACCGTTCTTACGAACAAATTTGTTCTTAAACCCCACGTACGCACTTTTTTACAAAGATTCTGACATATTTATAATCCGCACGATCGATTTTACACTTAAAAATTATTTTTTATATTTTACTTTTATAAATTATTAAAATACTATCATTTTATGAACTGCAGAATGAACAAAACTGCTATAATCAATTATTCTGAACAAACTATCATTACTCAAATGTGCGTACGAATGGTCTTGAGTGTGCATAGATTCTGTTCTTAGCTAAGAACAAATTCAGATAAGAAAACAAAATCTTTGTAAAAAAAAAAAAAAAGTGCGTACGTGGGGTTTAAGAACAAAATTGTTCGTAAGAACAGTTAGTGAATGAGGTCCATTGTCTCTAGACTCTACTATAGTGCAAAACAACATTAAAGAATATCCATCAACTGATAGGTTCCCTGCATTTCATGTAGAATAATTCAAAGCTCATTTTGCATGATTTATTGGGCTAATAACACTTACCTTTAAGCAGTTTCCACAGTGTGACAATCGACAGTTTGTGTTGAAATCTGAAATAGCTGTGGTGCAGAGATATCCACAGTGCAGATTCAAAATGCGGTCTCCCACCAATCATAGGTTGGAGCGTCGGTTGCCCCTGACAACAAGAACACCAGTCTGGTTGGAAAGCTATGGGCTGAACCACGTTATGTGACATCTTCAGTTTTAGAATTCATATTCAATGCTAGTTGTAGCTCGACTTGCTCAAAGTATTTATGTTTGTGTATTTTAATAAACAATATTTTCATATACAGAATTTGACTGAGGGGCAGCATGGTGGTGCAGTGGTTCACACTGTCGCATCACAACTATGGGACCAGGGTTCAAGTCGCCATGGTTCCATGTGTGGAGTCTGCATGCTCTCCCCGTGTCTCAATGGGATTTTCTCCAAGTACTCCAGCTTCCCCCCCAAAGGCCAAAAACATGTTGAGCTTAATTGGAGATACCAAATTCCCCACTGGTGTGTGAGTGTGCTCTGTGATGGGTTGGCGCCCCCTCCTGGGTTGTTTCTTGTGTAGCACCCATAGCTTTCAAGCCCCCCCACGATCCAGAATAGGATAAGTAGTTATAGAAGATGGGTGGATGGAAAACTAGAGTGGCACTAGGGGGAGCAAGAGATTATTTTAGAGTGGCACATGCCACCATAGTAGATCCAGCCCTGGCTGACAGATGGGTATTTCACATCAAGAATTAAAATCATCACACAGCTATGATCCTACACTGCAAATTCATCTGGGCTGCAGGCTGCATCTCTGCTCTGCTGCTCAACCCTTTAACTCCTTCTCCACACTGCCCCACATGAAACGTTCCCCTAGCTCCAGGGACATCACCTCTAGTGTGTCATATTTTGCTAAATGTACATATTACTCTAGTCTGAGTACTATTAGTCTAGTCTGAGTACTATTAGTCTAGTCTGAGTACTATTAGTCTAGTCTGCCTCTAATCTGGAGCACAGTGCCCGTCAATCAGTATGACCAGCGACTCAGGAATGATTAATTACTGATGTTTAATTGTTGCTATTGTGTTAACATTTAATCATTTACATATTTATACATTGTTTTCATGTTTGAAGCATGCCATTTTGAAACATTGAGTACATTTGCTGTAAATGTCAATTTTGTGAACATTTCTAGCACAACCCCATGTTGGGTAATGTATTACTCTGGCCATCAGGTATGATTAAGACGTTGCCGTTAATTTCATATTGAACAGTATTCCAGTCAAAAATATTTCCTTTAGGGATAGAGCAATCACAGTGCAAGGCCTGGATATCACTGTCAGGAAGGACATAGTCCCACATATTAACATTTGAAATTTCACCGAGGAAACTCTGATAGGCTTCGTACTCGCCCAGGTAGGTGTCAGGGTCCTGACCCAGAATCACGGTGCCTTGGGCACTAATCGTATGCCCTGGTTTGTACACCTGCCGTGCACTTCTCTTACCATCCATCCAAAACGCAGACAGACCCGTGGTGGAATTCCAGGTGACGCACATGTTCGTCTTGAAGTTGCTGATTGGGGGCATGTTAAAGTGCACACCGTCCCCGCTGAGGTACAAGGACACACGGCCGTCCTTCTCACGCCACACGTTCAGCTCGTCAAAGTCCTTGGTGCGATAGGCGAAGAGGATGATATCCCGCTCGCCATCCAGCTCTGTAGCCAGCGTCATGCACAGCGTGAAGGCTTGCAGCTGCAAGGGATTCTGGGGCACTAGTGTGACATAGCTGTAGTCGGTCTCATAGGGAAACAGAAGGGCTTTTCCACCTAATCCTGAGAGGGGACGTGATAAAGGAACAAGGTCTTATGACAGTGTATGGAAATGGTTCACATTATTTTTTATAGCAAGATAAACCTTCTGTCAAATACAGTGGTACCTCAGAACTCAAATTTAATCCGTTCGAATCCTAAAAAGTTCGAGTTGTGATCGAATTTTCCCCATAAGAAATAATGGAAAGTCAATTAATTGGTTCCCGGCCCCAAAAAATTACACTTAATTATGTTTTTTTAGCATTTAAAAACAAAATGAACCGGATTAAACAAGAAGAGCATATACTGTACTAAACACATCTAAGTACATTTATGAAAACAGTCAGTCAGAAAATAAATGTATCCAAACAATGTCCTGCATTGATCTCTGCTCCTTCCGTGTGCCACGCCCCCTCGTTAACCCCGTGTGGAATCCCCGTGTGATCAGCTGTTTCTGGCTGTTGTCA
>JAODLC010000100.1:20883923-20912946 GCA_026781145.1 Hippopotamyrus pictus | reverse complement strand
TATCATTGTCTAAATGTATTTTTACTGTCTAAATATATGTATTCAGCTAGTGTAAACATGCACGGTGCTATCACAGCTAATGCGGGGCTGAGACTGAAGCAATACCCTTTGTTTCCGCTGACAGACGTGCCGCGTGACTCATTTCCCCGCGCATACAAGTTATCTTAGATCGGCGTTCTCGATTCGACTTCTGATATTCAGATCGAGCTCTAGGTAACTTTTTTCGAACTGGTTGGTTCGACTTTTAAGAAATTTGAGTTCTAATGAGTTCGAGAACTGAGGTACCACTGTATTCAGGTGGACAGAAAATGAGTTCTCTAATTAACACTGATCATGGTGGCTGAAAGTATACATTGAGGTGCGCGACAACCTTCAGAGGCTGACGAAACGCCGAAGAACAGGACGGCTGCCACAACGACCCCCAGTTGTCTGTGTGGAAACTGCAGAAACAATGAATGTCTGCAAACTGTCCACACTATACTGAATACCTAAAAATGAATCATAATTGAAACAAGCACAGAAATCCAAGGAAAAGAATAGTCCTGGGTAGCAACAGAATGCCCTTCTATTATAATTTCTTTAAAAAAAAGGACGTTCTTCCTATTCTACATACCTAAAAGTACAGGAATTCAAGTAAATTAATTATCCTTGGTAACAACAGTGCTCCCATTAATTCATTTATTAAATAAAATGTTTCTGGACTGCATGCAATGATTCCAGATCATTCATTCTATGACAGTTTCCTGCTACACTACATACCTAAAAATGACTCCATTAAAACACTGAAAACAAACACAGAAATCTGTGTAAATGAATAATCCTTTGGGCAACAGAATGCCCATAAATTCATAGCTTAAATAAACAGGTTTTTGGGCGGCAAGCAATGATGCCAGAACATTCTTTTGTGGCCTTGGTTCCATGACACCAAGAAACTGACTTCTAAAAGACTTCAAGAATCAAACTATGCTATAAGAACCAGGTCAATTCTGGCCAATTACAGCATAACATTTTGTATAACAGATTCTCAGTGCAGTATATTAGCGCAAGAGCTGAAAGAGTTGAAAACGAAGACCGATGTCCACCTACCATCCTAAGGCTGGGATCTGCCAGCTAGCTGAGTGTGGATGCAGTGACTGTCCGTCTGCTGTTGTTTGGAGATTTAGGTTTCGCTCCCTTCCCTCCTTGTACCAAGCATTACATCACTTTTCCTGCATGATCGTACACAAAGAGCCCGTGTGTATAGGCTTAGTGTGGCAGAACGCTCCTCTGTGCATGCGTCACAGAGGGGCGCGATTCACGGACATCACATGTGAGCCTTTGTTCATCCAAGGCCAGCATGTTGCCATCAAAATCTGGAAACCAGTACCAGCAAAATATCATTTAAACAACGCCAATTAAAAACACTGAAGGGCTTTGGTGAAAATGCACGCAAACGAGTAAAATTTCACTTTGTATGATTGCTACATTTACCACTACCATATTAAATTTGGAATGGTAACACTTTACTTGACTGGGCACAAATACTTAATAACTCCGTTACTACTGAAGTAGAAATGATGAACAAATTCAGTAGCTACTTCAGATAAAAGATGCATCACTATTAATTAATGAGGAATAAACATAAGACCAATATTTAACTTGTTATTCATGATTTGTTCCTTCAGTTAACAAGGATTTTACAAAATTAACAGATATAGTAAGAAAAATAGTAATTGCTTGAGTTAAAAGATGTGTCACGATTCATTAATGATATATTAACATGAGATTAGTAACTAAGACTTACTTTATGGTTAATACATATGTATTAATAATATTGTATAATACTATATTATTTGTGCCCCGTCAAGTAAGGTGTTACGCTTGGAATGAAATCCAGAACATCTTCTATTTGGTCTTTATGGATTTAAATAAAAAAAAAGTGAAAATTGATGTGAGCCAGAATAACATAAGTACACCAGATGTTATGCTCCAAGGTTTACAGCAAGCCTGTCCGTAACAAATCCTTCAGGAGAGACACTGACGACACCATCTGATGGGATGAGCCGTAGGGGTAAAAGTGAACATGTTCCGAAAAACAAGAAGTAAAAGAAATTATACACTTTTATGTCCTACTTGTTGCATTTCAAAACTTAAGAGCTGGTATGCACATCAAATGTATTTAAGAGCCTGCCGTCTTCCGATCTCTGGTGCTCTGCAACATGCTGATACCTACAATATTTAGGCCTACTCAGTAGACACTTTTAACCAGTTGGTACCAGTTGAGAAAGCAGAGTCAGCCAGTCCCTGGAGCAACTGGGGGTTAAGGGCCTTGCCAAAGGGCCTGATGGTAAAATTACTCCACTGAGAATTAAACCCTAATTTTTTTCCAAACATGGGCATTGCTTCTTAAACTAATGAGCCACACATGGCCCCTCCCCCTCGAAAGAGACCATCAAAAACTGCCAAAGCCAAAAGGGTATTGGCTTGAGTTTTCAACTAGCGATGAGTTAAACCTCATTGGCTACGATACTGCCACAGTGCAAAGACAGGCCTGCCCCGTGTCTTGCCCAGGGACAAGGTGATCGATCGAAGGCCCCAACCCATCTTTTTTGTCGGTTAAAAAATCAATTGCAATAGTGACACACCTGCGGTTGATGGTGGTCTTCCTTTCACTAGTTTTTTAGATGACTTGTAAATCTCAAGTAACACCAGAAATGAAGAACTTAAGCTTGGTATATGTGATCCATACTTGTTACAGCTTTTCATACCTCTGCAGTGTTGCAGCTGCACAACATCCCGACCTGAAGTATTATGACAGCATCGGCAACTGCCTAGTTCACACATCTCAATGCAGGCGTGCGCAGTTTAAAGTTGATAAAAGTTTAGATGCATACAGGTATTTTCTGGCTGGTCATGAACACAGGACTGATGTATGGGAAATTCCTGGCAAAGATTGCTCACTAATCATATCAAAGGTGAGAGTTTTATCCTTAACCTACTAATGCTGTAATGTCTAGCGTCAGGATGTAAAATTATTGTGTGCAAATCAATTCTGATAACAGGCTAGCGATGGGCAATATGATAAAATACTTTTTCATGATTTCTTTTTCTTATCAAATAATATTAATCTCCATTTTCACTTACAATTCCCTTAGAATTGCCCTTAATCAGGTTCAGAACATAGGGAGACAAATTGAACTAACTGCACACCAAAATCTGATCTTAATAAATCATACATATAAATAATACACAAAGGCATGTCTTCATTGGGCTGCTGATTTTCCCGCCTGATCATCACAATCCACTTGCTGCATCTTTCTGGGTCTGCTGGGAGTTAAATGAAATTTATTACCTCTCTGATATCTCAGGAATATTTAACAAAAGCTCTGCTCGAAAACTAAATGTTGCTGCTGCTTTTAGAAAGACTGCGAGTTTATTTGATTGGCACTACAAGAACAGACCAAACCAATTTTTCCATTACAAAAAATGGAAAGTAAAATTGTTTTCGACCACAGTTTTAAGTGATTCACAAATACTATATAAAGTTTCCACAAATATGTGTTTTGACAAATTATTCCACCAGATTATATAATGGTTAGAGAGCACTTTTAGTCAGACATTTAAAAAGGTTTCTACTCTTTGGATTACTTTTATGAATGGCTCGAAATGTTAAGCCCACAAATAACATTACTACACCAGCAGACACAAAGCTGGGGTTAGCATCCTACCCACAGCCCTGAAGCAGAGAAAGAACCAATCAGAAAAGGTCTGATCAATACTGATTGGACAGAGAGGGAAGCAGAAAGAGGGCAATACAGCCCAAAGTGACTATACTCAACCAAATGAAACGATTTAATAGGACAGTCATTCCTATTGCAAAATTGTGAAAACATTTAGACATTGATTTACAAATAATCTTTCCCTGTTTTTCAGTAACATTTACTTCAAGATTACAGCAAACACCCTCAAGCAGGTAAAGACTCCTCTTATTTGTCAATTATTTATTAACTCACCATAAGCATTACATATTAACACTGTAGTACAGCGTGACACAAGTATCTGTATCATTGTGCTGTGCAACATTCAGAGTGAACCCAACATTATCGCCACAGTAGAACTGTCCCAAGGACTACAGAAGTTCTCCACCACACACAGGGTTGCTGGTTTCACAATAAGACCACCAGCTCCATAGATTAGTCACACGACTAATCTATTTGCAAACCTGGTAACTGCCAAGAGGCCCGTTGGTAAATAAGGCGTCGTCATTCTGAGATTTACATCGCAGTAAGGAGCTACCCAGGATCAAAGTCAGCAGGGATTATCCACGTGTCATCAGGGTCCCAAATGCAACTAAATATACAGGATACAGTCAAGGAAGTTTCAGCTTCCGTTCACACAGGTAAGGAGTTTCAAAGATTGCTCTCAGAGAAAGTGCCACTATAGGATGAGCCAAATCAGATCCACAGAATGCAATTCAGTCCCAGCAGCTTTGTTTGGCATCTTCTCCACATGAGCAGAAAGCAGACATAACTTTAGGTCACATCAGTAGATCCAGCTTCCGCGTAAACCAGCAAAGGACCACAAAGGAGAGATGTTTTCTTCAAGAAATGGGAAGTGTACAGGACGACTTCTGTCAATATCCAATTCAAAACTGCGTGTGTCCACCCCCCCCCCCCCATTTGCTAAGGATACTTACATTTAATATTTTGAATACACACAGTTAGAAGTAAATCAAGGAAAAAGGAGAACAGCAAATTAATTGTATATGTCCTCCACAGAGCAGAGTACAACTGAAATGCAGTGAAACTGAACAGCCAAATTAGCATTAATTAATTGGCTTTAACTATTGCCCAGGTAAGGCGATCCTGTAGTTGACCAACTCCAGGTGAATCACATACAAACCTGTGACCCCAGGATTTGCTTATAGCATATCAAGTTTATGAAAACGCCCAATATTTCAAATTTTGGTCTTCATTTACTTTTTCTGTATTAATCATTACATTAAAGGGAAAACATCTGCAAATCACAAAAGTGAATTATTTTCACTAGGAATCAATCGTGGAATGGTACAATGTCAAGAAATCCACAGATATCCTACCTGAAATCCATACAGGCAAGAACAACAAATCCAGCTGTCAGAGAAAATGAACTGTAATGTCAAAGCTATCATTTTGTCCAAAACAAGCATATACACATATATGATTCATCACAACCTCATATATAAACAGAGACTCGGACATAAGCCCAGAGAGGCAGGCAACAAGGTATGGACTTAAAAAAAAAAAAAAAAAAAAACGGCATAACCAAATTCCAAGATGGATCTGTGAGACAAGACTCAATATCCTTTCAGCGGAATAGAAAAAATATGTATAACTCAGATTTCTCGATGTATTAAAATTAATAATTTTGTTATAGTAATTTCACAATGCTGCTCTCAAATTCATACGAATTTAACAATGTCTTCCATTCAGTCCTGCGAGTTAAAAGCATCTTTACAGCTTTTAACTGGCGTGATTTACTTTTAGTGTGTCCCAATTCTATGATGGGGATAATCTGAATGGATGAGATGTGAATCACCAGTCCTTCCCTACCTTCTACTGAATGCTCAGGCAAGACACAACCAAGTCATATTAAAGCAACTTTATCAGCCTCCCTTTGTACTGAATTGCATAGTACAGACGGTCCAAGAAAATCCAAACAATTTTTATAACTTTGACACCATAAAAAAAAAAAAAAAAACGCTGCAAGTTCTGAGCACAGTATTTACATCATATCAGCCCCTTTAAAAGTCAGATCTTCTCACTGGAAAAATATTAAATCTACCAGCCAAACATGTGACTTTTAGCAGGTTAAAATCTCAATTTTATACTGTTATCTGACAAACATACCATAACTATTGTCTTTAACACTTAACAGTTGTACTGTTGACAGTGATGATGAAGATTTACAGTCACACGATGAGTCACAATGGCTGAAAATCCCTTCCCCAAAAACAGATTGTGTTCCCCTACAGGTACTAACCATTTCAAAATTGATCCCACAGGAAATTGGAACAAGGGATGACACGTGTGGACACACCATTAATCAAGTCCCTTGTTGCTTGCAGGTATTTAATTTGTATTCAATGCACAGTACAACCTCCAAACACATACATGCACACACACAAAGGAGACACACTTCTCAGTGTAGATGGTAATCCGATACACGTGTACGTACAAACACACCCACGGATCAAAACTAATGAACAATATGTTTTTTTGTCTGACGGACATTTCAATCCATTATGCAATTATGAATAATTTATTCTGAATTGTGTTTTCAAAATGTTCTGAAGAACCTCTTACTGGCTATTAACCACTAAAGGAAGGTGGTCAGTGACATGTTAACAGCCCTGACCACCAATGAGCATCTGCTAAGTCAGAGGTCAAGGCCACCTCCTGACCCATGCCCGACTACTATGTAGCCTAGAGGTCCAGACCATCACAGAACTTGACCCCCGTCTAAGCAGTCAAGCCCACCACGACACCCAGTCCCTGACTGAGCGGTCCAGACTACCACGTTACCTGGTCCCAGACCAAGCAGTCAAACCCTCTGAGACACCCAGTCCCTAACCGAGCAGTCCAGACTAATCAGTTAAGCTCACCATGACACTCAGTCCCTGATGGAGCAATCCAGACTGCTGTTACCCAGCCCCCAACCAAGCAGTCCAGACCACTGCATAACTCGGTCCTCCCAAACAGTCCAGACCACCAGGTGACCCATCGGCAGACCCTGTAGGCCAGACCTCATTGTGACACCTCAAGCTGCAGAGAAGTTAACACATGCCTTTCTGTTTTCACGCTGCAAAGCTGGCCAGCATCATCCACATGCTCATCTTACACCCAACGCACTTAAAGATACACGTACGGCAGACATATTTACTGCAAACGCAATCACATGTACATTCTCAGACATCTATGCCTCTCCAGGGTCTGTAGGAAAAATGCAAAAAAAAAGGGAAAAAAAACTGCAGAAAGACAAAAATTGCATTCTACTACCCATTCTGCATGCCAAAAAAAAAAAAAAAACACTAAACCGCATGATAAAGGTATGGTCTCGATGTCTTTAACAACAGCAGTATTGTCCAGAGAACAGGGATTGTTTCATAAAGGAGTGAAATTTTAGGTGGAGATTTAGTAACCTTCTACAAGAAGAGGATAAGGACAAACCATATCTCTTGCATCACCAGAAAAGGCTTACAACATTCCTTGAATTGTCATACCATCTAGAACAGCTTTCAAAGCAATACTGGACGTGTTACTGGCTTCACATTATGTTCCATACACTGCAAATATCTGGCTTAAAAAGCCTTTGGACAGAGCAACCTGCTGTTTGAGAAATTTTAAAAACATTGATTGTAAAATATCGTGGTAGTCTTTTTGGTATTTAAGGTCAACGGAACGATTTCCATCTGCAACAGAGGGGAACAGATAAGGGATTGGTTTAATTTTTAAGAACAGAAAGGAACATTAAATGAAACAAAAGAAAAAAAAAACAATACGGCAGAACAGTTGATGTGTGAACAGGACTGTGATGGAAGCAAATTTGTACTTTAATGGGATGATCTGTAAATTAAACACTCTGGGTGAGGCCAGTTATATGGGATTAGGCAGGGGCTGGGACTTTGGAAGCAGAGGCAAGGATGGGACAGGAGATTGTAGAGGTGGAGAAGTACTGATGAGGGTTACAGTCGAAGCTCTTTGCTCCCCTCTGGCAGTCTGATTTGCTGCCTGTGTGTTTAAAGTGCAAATCCAGGAGGCCATGTGAGATTGTTTTCCTCCTCCATTTTATTCTGGTTCTTTTTTGTTTTCGTTTTTCACTCTCCTCCTCCTGCTCTTCCGGGCTCAGTAGTCCTCAACCCAGCCGTTCTCCAGGATAAAGGCATCTATTACTTCTTTCATAGCCAGGTTGGGAATCAGCTGATCTTGGGTCAGAGGACTTCGGGTAACGGGGTCGAAATGTCCCACTCGCTGCAGCACAATGCAGAAAGTTACTTCACAGGAAGGGAACAGCGGCAATGCCAGACTGCAAGCGACACCCTGAATAAACCAGGACGACTGCTGGAAATCTATACTGTCACACTCCATGGTCCATGTCCTTCTACTGACACAATTGGCCAAGACAACACTGCCGCGTACGCAGGAGAACCGCGAGGTGTGCTCCGGCTGGGCCTCTCAGAGGAGAGTAACGCTATCCCTTAAGGCCAATTCATACTTTGCTTTTCTGCATGCACTCGGTCGCACGTCAGGGGTTTGCGCCAGGCGGCTGTGGACGATGCGCACGTAAGCCCAGATTTTTTCTTTCTCCCTGGTGGAGATCGAGATCAAGCACGTCCGTGTGCGTCAACTGCGCATGTATGACGAAACTAACTACGTGTTTGCTGTAGGTGATTTTCACAGACAAAAGGTCAACCAAGAAAGAGAGGAATTGTTGTAGGAGAGGCAGAGGTAACTGCATATGAAATTTTTACTGCCCAAAAAATGTATACTATCCAGATTATTATACCGTGATGTACTGTATTTCGAAAAAGGGCACTACTACTAAATCTTGGTGATGAAATTTACCGGGGCGGGTGGCTCTTTTTGTTGTAATTTTTTTTTTTGTCATTTTGTTGTAAGGATTTGGGATTTGAAGTCACCATGGTGTGCTATGCTACCTTAATATCGCCTAGACTAACAACATACATTTACCTGTTTCACTATATTGCTTGAAATGTTGTTTGTGGTAATAAATCTGCCCTCTCCTGGTGTGGGGGAATATCACCGCTGCATGCATGCACAGACCGCAACCCCTGGCGTCTACGGCCAAATGCAGTATGAACATGAGCTTACATGCACGCGACCGTCTGCAGCATAACAGGACATGCAGAAAAGTGACCTAAGAACTAGGCTTAAAAGTGCACGTTTTGGAAGAACAGTGCACTGGTCTCGCACAACTTCTGATCAGACTCCAGCAGGATCCCTCAGAGGCTCAAGCTGGCATCCACCCAAATTAGCAGATTAAATTAATTCACAACAGAAGTGTGACATCACTTAAGCTAACAGCTCACACCTAAACAACTCAAACGAGCTCTGATTTAACTGCTTGCCCTAGCAAGCTCACCACACTTGAAGAAATTTGTGTGGAAAACAACCACAGCTAAATTTAGATCAGACATGTTACAGACATACTGTGTTTTCCTACACATGCAACATATTCTAGCTTTCCCTCAACTATGATTCAGTTAATATTAAAATGAAAAGAGAAACAAGCATCTAGGTATCACGCCGAGTTCAGAACGGACAATAAAAAGCCTTACAATTTAATGCGAGAATACTAAACCAATGTTAAGACATAGAACGGGAGCCAGGGGTGGCTGTAAATGCTTTTTCGCCCACAGCCCCGTTCCGGGTAATCAATGATGGAAGGACGGACAGACGTTTGCTCACCTGTAGATGTTCCTCGATGTCTTTACGGTCATAGGTGATCCCACTAGGGGTGATGCACGGCTCCCTCATCAGCTCGAAACTGATCTTGCCGCACAAGTAGTCTGGAATCTCACGTTTCTACGGAGCGGGACACAGCAAGGCCACTTAGTGTCACGCAAGCAGATCTGGGTGGGGGGGACATGCCGGACCGACTGCTCACCTTCCTCTTCTCGTCCACTTGTGAGAAGAGCTCGTCCATGTCTGACAGGTATTTGTCCTGGCCAGGAGAGCAGCCGGTGTTAGAGACATTTTAGCATTCAGTCTAAAACGCCGGGAGGAAGTGAATACCAATGACATCCTGACGGCAGCGTATGGTACATAGAGGAGGGTCTCAGGTAAACACACTTTGGATGTGTGTGTAGATTTTATAATAACGACAATCTCACACGCACAGACGCACCCCCACAGTGCAAGCCTGCTTTCTCATGAAAAGGCCGTTTCCTTCCACCCAGAGCTGGGCAGCTAAGGATCTGAGCGGTACTGCAGGAAGCCCACGCCCTGATGTGTGAAGGCACCACTCACGTGTTTGGACTGGATCTTGACTACTTCGCTGCGGTTTCTGCCGTCTTCCAAGCCCTCGTCTTGTTTTTTCCGCCACTCTTCCAATTCCCTAGAGCAGAGGCACAGGAAGTCTACTCTAGTGGGGTGGTCATACTCACACTGTCATATGGCTACTTCACTGACAGGGTTACGTGAAATTTAAAAATACTAATTTATTTGATTACCAATATTTACTTTATAGGCTTTTATACTTTTTATTATTTATTTTATAGACTTGATATGCTACAACCATATAAAACTTGCTCACGTTCTGCTCTGGCATCTGCCTGTTCGCGTAGCATACTCTCATGTTTCCGAGAAAGGTGTCTTTTTAGATTCCAAAGTGAATCTTTACTCACTGAAACAGTTTCACCACATTGTTGTTCTTGCTGTACATTATTGTCATATATGAGCTATAAAACGTATACAAGTGTACTATTCTTATCAGCTTCCTTTGTGAAATACTTCGCGAATTCCATCTCAGCCAATTTGTGTAACAGTCTTGATAACTGTTTAAATGAATTCTGGGTAGATTTGTGCACGCCTCAGAGTCGTAGTGTGAGCGGTATCGGAGCGAAATTGGAGCGAGACGGAGCGACCGCTCCAGCCTTAAATAAAAAAACCATTCCGCGCTCTGACCAAATTCCGCCCGCTCGGCGCTCAAGCTCCGCTCACATGCTCTGGCTACAAATAAAGAGCCCAGTTCCCCAGCACGACCGTTAGGAAGTGACTGTATCATCTGAAGCAGCTGAGAACATTCAAAATCTCCTCTGTGCTGCAAACAATCTTCAATAGTGCTGACGTGGGATCAATGCCCGGCAGGACAGCTACATCCAGTGATGCGGATCCAGGGCATTAAATATTATCAGAGGTAGGCCTGGGCGATACGACTGTATTACCCTGGTATTTAGAAATCCTGAAAAAAAACAGACACGGCCCAAGCCGAATTAGAGGCATTCACCACCCATGACATCAAATACGTCAGCATCTGTGTTCAGGCAGGTGCCTCCGGAGCCTTATGGCCACGACCGAGAAGCTGAGGAGAAGCTTCTACCTCCAGGCCATTGAGATCATTAACGCCACCAATTAAAAACTAAAATAAGCTATGACTGCAACCTGCACTTAAAATATTTTCTCATATTTTCTTGTAACTTATTCTTTACTTTTATGTACTATTTATATATCTCTCTATTTTTAATATTTATTTTAAGATGTGTTAATCGTGTTACTCTTCTATCTTGTTTATTGCACAGCCTGAAGCTGAAGCAATTTCGTTTCACTGCTGGTATACCACTACAATCATGAATACGACAAATCTTGGGTTGTTTACAATATTTCCATGCACCAGTTTCCCAGAGACTTCATAGGTGGATAGACCAAGTTACTGTTTTTAGTTGCTGTTATTAGTGCTACAGCTACAGACCTAATACAGGGATTCAGGAAATTGGCAAAGAGCAGCGGTTAGGGCAGTGCCTGCAGACCTGGGACATGAAACATGCAATGAGCCTCCATTATTAACAGGGGAATACAAGTGAGAGCAGGCACTCCCTTAAATGACAGAACCCAAAGCAAGAGCTGCTCAAATTATGAAGGTAAAGAACCCAAGAATGAGTCTGCTTCAAGATGATTTCAGTAGAACTACCTTCAACACTGCCAAGAACCCAGCGTAAACGTAGTGCAGATTCAAGTATATTGTTCATAATTATATTGCATAATAATGTGGAACAGTGGTTTAACAAGTACTGCTGTTGCCTTGTACGCCTATTGTGTACTTGGTAAGACTACCTCTGTTTACTCTCCTTCCTAGAAATCAAGGATATGAGGTTCAGGTAAACTGAGGGTTATTTACTGCCCTCGGGTGTGTATGTCTGGTATTGCACCCTATATTTCAACCATAGAGCTGGCACCTTGACAGATTACTGAAGATGGACTAACTGAAAAATTAGACTGAAAAGTTTAAAAATCAAAACAGTGTATTAGGCGGATAAGGAAAGTTGGAAAGGCAGTTGAACTTGCTCACCTCTCCTTCTCAGCCAGAATTAGTTTGGTGAGATAGGCATGCAACTCGTTCTCCTGACTGATGCGCTTCTCCTCGATGCTGTTCCAGCGCTTCTTCTTGGCTATTCTGAGCGCACTGGGGATGTCGTCTCCAAAGTTCAAACGCTGCTCTTTTGCCAGGTTGTAGGCTGAGAGGAGAAAAGCAGAACATGTGATACACAAACCCTATAAACTCATAAAGCTCTGGGACCTACAATAAAGTCACTAGGAGTGCATCAGCACCGATACTATTATCAGCACTGGGTCCGATACAGTGCTCATGTACTTGTACTCATCCTCGTGACAATGCACCCAATGCCTAGAACCGATACTACTTGATCGATCACTAATATGAACAAGCAAAATAAATGGGAACATAAAAAGCCTGTAGTACTTCAAAGTACTTCAACAGTATTAAAAACCACAGCATAGCTAATGGCAAAGTGTGCTCTGCTAAAATATCTAGAGGAGGTATGAAAACAAGTTCATACAAAACAAGTAATCCAAATAAAGAAGTACTAACTAAACATAAGAAAGAGTACAACAAAATTACCACCAGCAGCACTTTGCAACAAACAACCATGCAGCAAACACTTGCATGGACAGAGAAAATGTCAAAGGCAGTAAAAACAGAAGCTCTTATGCAGTATATTATTCTTTCCAATCAGTCGTTAATGCTGTTGGATTTAAGAGTCTTTAAAAAAAAAAAAAAACTATGAGCCATGTATTTGATAAAAGTGGAGTTAAAAATTGTTAAGGATGAACCAAACTATTGGCTAGTGGCCAATTTTTGCCCTGATCGGTGCTGACTGGCAATCGGCCAACCAGTCTAAATATGGCCATTTTATGAACAGATCATGTACTTTAACATTACTTTTTGTTCCAAGCTAGTGGAAGACAATTAGGGCTGTCACAATCGTTTATATTAATAATTGAGTAATCTAGCGATTAATCTGACGACTTATTCAGTTATGGTTTATATACAACATAATATAACATATGATAACTGGCGCAAGGCAGGAACCAACCACACATTGCAGGGTGTACGCTTGGTCACACATACGGTCAACTTAAGTTTAATGTTTTTGGATAGTGTAAGGAAATCGGTCCAGTGTGAGGTGACAGTGCTACCCAATGTGTACCACTAGGCTTGTACGATGTGCATGAAATACCATGATGCGATCTCCAAGACAACCACAACAGTTTTGTCCTTTCTGTTAGACAGATTCATAGACTGTGTGGTCCGTTTGTGAGAAATTACGCAAAAAATGAGTGAAGAGGAGAACAAACAAGAACTGGTCACAAAAGGCCATATTCCACTGTATGGAAATATTTTGGATTTAATAATGACAATGAGCAAAAGTGATCTGTCTGCACTGCTTTGTGTCTGTTGACGAAACTCTCGGCAACACCAAGGTATTTAACAGACTCTTGGTAGATAAGTTCTGCATTTGATTATATAGTTCATTTTCAAATCCTAAATATCACAATACGAGCTTTTTCTAATCTCATTCAGCCCTACTCAAAACACGCAATACGGTAACAAAAAAATAATTTATGTTAATTGGTTATTATATACCATGTTGTGCAAAATGATGCAGCTAAGTGAAGGGGTAACCTTTGTTTTAGCAGCAATTATTTTGACAAACAGGATCCCCAATAAACAAAACAAACTGCCAAAGTGATGACAAAGACAGGCTAGGCTACTTCGAGAGGCTAAATGGGACATATACAGTATATGGCTAACTATGCATTACTGGGTGAGTCCGATAAACCCGAATGTCTTATTGTAAGATGTATTTGCATTGCTGATATTGAAGTTGCAATACTGACAGACAACTGCATTCTCATTCACTTTTAATGTGAAGTACTGCCACACAAATGAGGCATTTACTCTTTATTTGGACCCTCATCTTGCATGTGCCATCTACCTTCCGCCATATTGCCAAGTAACCGAGAAGGAAAATTTTAATCGATGCTTTTAAATAATAGAGTTTAATCAAGTAAACGTTACAAAGGCAATACAGCGAGATTTTATCGTATCTTTTATCGTACTTGAAATCACATCCACAATTTTAGAAGTATTGTAAGAACTGCAGTAGAGCAGTACAGCACTCCATGGGTAAGGCTGAGGGTGGCAGCTGCTCTTACATGTGTGTGTGTCAGGGAGTGCAAGACGACATAGGTGAAAAGAGAATTTCCCTACAGGTATCAATAAAGTATCATTTCAATTTTTTTCCACTTCATTTACATTTAATTTAGCAGAGGTTTTCGTCCAGTGACCTACAATTACATTTACATTTAATTTAGCAGAGGTTTTTGTCCAGTGACCTACAATTACATTTAATTTAGCAGAGGTTTTTGTCCAGTGACCTACAAGTAAGGAAAATAGCACGTTACAAACAGACGTGACGTGGAAGAGCCGACTAGGCAAAAGTGCGGCTAAGCTGAGGCAATGAATGGCCACTTACAAGCGCACTTCTTAACACTATTACGACAAGAGAATAAACCAGCAAGTGCCTATAACCCAATGCCTGAATGTTCGAGCCTGCAACAGTACAACAAAACAGATCAATCTGAAAGAAAGCAGTAAAGCAGGCAAGGTAAAACACTAATGGGAAACATGTCTGTTGTTTGGAGATTCTTTACAGTGTGGAACGAAGACATAAAATTTGCATTGTGTAAGACAGCTGCACAGAAAGCTGTCTATGGAGGAAGTAGGCCTGCCCCAAAAACATTTCGAACAGCCAACTAAATTCGACACATGCAGCGCCATTTTTATTTGAAAAAGTTTTTAAAAATGTTTTGCTTCCAGAAAGTTCACTAAAGAAGCATTTTAAAAATCTTTAGTCCTGCTAATTATTAAACTAATAAAATTGGAATCAGTCATCAGTACTCATACTGGGTCTCAAAAAATAATTAAAAAAAATAAAATCGATGCATCCCTAAAAGTCACCATTTTAGTTCAGCATGTAGTGGGAAGTGAAATGTTTTACGAAAAGCATATGCTCAAGCAAAATGTAAGCTTATTGACACACAGCTACTCCTGCAGTGACACCCCTTCTTAGCTGGAACATTAAGCTCATTTTCTTGTCGTCTGGGGCTCTTTCTGACCTCTCTGCAAGTTGCCAATGGCCTCGTCGTAATTCTCCAGCTCCAGATGACACTGGCCCAGGAAGAAGTGCGCCTTGACCGACTGGCTGTCCAGCTCCAGGGCGTGCTTGCAGTCGGCCAGCGCCTTGTCGTGCTGCTGCAGCTTTACGTAGCACAGAGCCCGGTTGGTGTGGTACACGGCTACGGAGGGGTTTCGGTTCTGGGGGAAGACGAGAGCTAATTTTTTAGTCATAAATATTCAGATCTGAGAGCGTATCTTATTTTGTGCGACGGGCGCGCGCGTCATCACACTGTCAGTACTCACGATGGCTTTGCTGTAGCACACCGCCGCCTCCTGATACTTGCGGTTGAGGAAGAGCCGGTTGCCCTGCTCCTTCAGCTCCTGCGCGGAGGCACTCTTCTCAGGGCTGCCCGCCATCTTCTCTGCCAGCCCTGTGACACCCTCTCCACCTTCCTTCCCTATCCTGCTCCCCGTGTCTCTAGCTGGGTACCCGCCACCTCCGTGTGCCACCACACCTAGCCAAGAAAATAAGGACATAAATACGGGTAACAGACGGAATATTCTGGCCTGATGTATTATGCAATACTATTGCGAACAGTTGCTGAAATGACACCCCCCAATATCATCACCAGAATGCAATTGAAAATTTTGCCCATTTATGCCAGCATATCCCAATGAAGCAGTACAGATGAAGGACCTCACTGAAGGGTATTACAGCTGACTGGGATCTGGACCGGATGCCTTTGGTTTGCAAGTATGTATCCTATTTATGACAGACATTGCGGGCCACCTGTGAGCATAGATTACATTTTTAAAAACGCAGATCTGTCAGTTAGATACAAATGTCCCGTTTTCGCTAGGTAAAATCGACCCTGGTGCGTCGTGATCGCTGTGGATCCGGTAAAACGCCGTCACTGCGCTTCAGAGTGCAGGATTTGCAAGTTTTACTCAGATAAAGATTACGGGGAAAAAAACCTGAAGGGGGCGGCAATTTCCGTATACAAACAGCTAGTTAGACCCACGCGCTGGTTTACCAGGAACTATTTGATGTTTTGCATTAATTAGTTAATGACCAGCTACCCAACTGACCAGCATGGGTGTCCCGTTTTAGCCAAATCAACTCGAAAAACAGGCAGTTTTTCGGAATAGGTAACATTACAGGTATTACCGGCATCAGCAACACACCATCTACAGCTTATCAGCATAATAAAAAGTAATGATCTTATACTGTAATTTAAGTACCCTTTAAACAGTTATCGCTAGGTGGAATGTCTTCTGCCGAAAGGGGACAGTTATACAAATTCCATCGCAAAGGCTGGTAATGTTAGCCAAGCACACGGCTGAATCTGAACCAAATTAGCAACACGAAGCTACTTCAGTCACCTAAACGACAAGGTTAATATTTTGTTTTCCCCACTAATTTTTTTTAGACCTGACTGAGCGAAAATACCGCGTTTCACCCCTGTCAATCCCGAAGGTGTCCTTACGCCAGCTAAATCGGTGGGGGACGGTCAGTCCACTCGGCCGGCGCTGCTCCCTCTCTAGGCCGCCGTCGACACAAGGAAAGACCGAGGTCTCAGTGGCGTGTGCAGCCTCAAAGGACTCCGCTTTTCCCTCTGGCCCTTACTGCTTTTTTAATAGAAAGAATCACTCAGTCCATCGGAAGGTAGATGAAACACACCATACATCACGTCAGTCATTGATATATTCCTCGTTTTTCCCCCTTTTAAGAGCTCGTCACTCGGTGGCCCAGTTGATGGCTGCCTTAGCGGCGCCGTGTTTTCACGATGACGCAGGCACGTCAGGGAAGTCCTAGTGCTAGGCTGGGATAGGGCAGACTGCCCGCTGGCTTACTAACCAATCAGGACATAGTAATTTTGTATCTTACGAAGGTATAACAGCTGTTTCCCTTCTGTTGGTTATGTTTTGTGCTGAGTTTATCCAGCTTTTGAAAAAATAATTTCAGGTTTTAGGTGTGAGTGTGTGTGTGTGTATATGTGCGTGTGTACCCTGTGCAATGCTGGGGAAGTTACTTACAAAAGTAACGCAATAAAGATAGAGGTAGATAGGTCAAGTCCAGAAAGTACAAATCTAGACCAAGGTTTTTTTTTCCCAACAAACCAGTTGCGTATGAAGAGTCACAGTCACACCTTCATCAAGTTTCGTACACTTGTTCCGCTTTGACGGCTGAGAGGGAACCCAGGGAAAAAAAAGTAGACATTTAGAAAGAAGAAATGAATACCCCTATATTCACACCATCACAAAAAGGAATACTGCATGTCCTTGTGATTAATTCCTCCGTGATTGCATTTTTATCTTTAAAGAGCTATTTGGTTTGGTGCATATTCACCTGCATGTTTTGTCCTGTTACGACATTGATTATCACCATCATTGAACTCTTTCAGATTAATTTAATCCTGAGTATTCTGAGCATTATGCAGAGGATGATGTTACTCTCTGGACGTCTGTACTGTCACCCGTGATGGTTTTTGTCTGCCTCTGTCTTTTTTTTTTTTTGCTTGTTTGAGATGCTTTTTTGCAGTGCTCACTACTGTGATGTCCTGTCCGAGCTTCATCATGTACGCCATCGAAGCAGTGAGAGGCAAACTGGCTAACAAAGGTTCCTCTCTGAATATCTGGCCAGGTGTTTTAAGCTCCTGGATGCCTTTGTCCCCTGCATAATCCTCATTTCTCTCACTGGGTAAGTTGAAAATCCTGACTTGTACTGGTGCATCTGGGTGTACGTGATATCATTACCCCGTTCATCATCGTCGTGAGCATCCTCACGTTGCTGAAAAACTGGCTGCCCCTCTGCCTGAGGAAATTTGTGATCATCTTTTTGGTTGTCACAGTGTTGCTGTACATAACTGCAGCCATCATTTGGCCAATCTATGGCTTCCAAAGCTTCTCTCATCCGGATGACTGCGCTGTCCACAACTGCATATAGAACATCTTGTTTGCTGTCACTGTTGTGACGTATGTTAACATTGTGGACCTGACTGTGCTTGGCATTTGTGGTTTCTAGGTATGACTGTGTGCACTGATAAACTTACTCTTCTCTGCATGGTCCACTTCCTGAAGGTATATAATAATAATACATACTTTATTGATCCCTGTGGGGAAATTCTCTTTATACCTCCCTCTGTAGGTGAGAGCAAGCTGGCTGCAAAGGGCATTGACCCATAGTATTTGCTTTTTAGATGCAATTGCAAATATAATAAAAGATACGATAAAGTTTCGCCATATTGGCTGTACATTCACCCATACTGTGGGCAGTGGTGGCTTGATAGTTAGGGAAGTGCACATGTAATTGAAAGATTGCTGTTCGAATCCCTGACCAGCAAGGCACCACTGAGGTACCCTGAGCAAGGTACCGCCCCCAAGCACTGCTCCCCGGGCGCTGAATTAGCTGCCCCCTGCTATGTCACATATGGGTAAAATGCAGACGACACATTTTGCTGTTGTGCACTGTGTGCTGTGGTGTGTCAACACTGATCACCAGTAGTATATACAGGAGGACGGAATTGCCTGCTAGGCATTGCTGCCGCTCGCACCTCCTCTGGTGCCCACGGGTCAGCTGCTGGGTCGTCAGCCAGGAACCACCGATCAACAACATTTCGCTCCTTTAATCCTGGAACGTCTCCTGGTGGTGGAGCAGTGATAGGAACGTCTCCCTGTCACCCTTGCAGCTGATAGGTGTTTCCCCTGCGGCTGTTATTGGGGTTAGTTGTTTCCCCAGCACTTGTCCTTCCTCCTCGGCCAAAGCCAAAAACTCCCCTTCTCAGCCTCCTCTGCCAGCTCTTTGATTGCCTTCTTCAGGTTCCCTCCGGTCACTCCTATGTCCCTCAGAAGGTGTATGGTTGACAGCCCTACATAGCCTCAGCATCAAACTTCCACTGGATAGATGGTAGTCTTCCAGCCAACCATCCAGCACTCAGCAGCCAGCTCTGAGTACTTGGCCTTTTTTTGCTCATAGGCAGCCTCGACCCCCTCCTCTGCTGGTATCGTGAGCTTGATGAGGAGCACGGATTTCGCTTTGGTGGACCACGCCACTATGTCAGGACGGAGAGATGTAGTAGTGATCTCGGTTGGGAAACAGAGCTGCCTATCGAGGTCAACTCTCATGTTCCACTCCTGGTCGGGGGAAGACGGCCTAGGTGTTTCCTTTGGCCTAATGTTTCTTCTCCCCCCACCTTCCACAACAAAGCTGACGAGGCTGCGATTCTCTGCAGGTGGTGCCCCTTTGCTACCCTGTCGACGGCTCTCCAGCACCTCTGCTAAGTTCCTTAGGACCTGGTCGTGGCGCCATCTATGACGTCCTTGGGAGAGCGCGATCTTACAACCTGACAAGATGTGCTTGAGGTTTGCATTAGGGGTGTTGCAGAGCCGGCAGCATTCCTCGCTCCCGAACCACTGGTGAAGGTTCTTAGGACAGGGAAGCGTGTCATATGTTGCGTGGATGAGGAAGCTGAGCCTTGCCTGCAGGATCTTCCAAAGATCTGTCCAACTGATGTTTCGGTTGACGACTACCTCCCCGGTTGTTCAGCTTCCTTGTCGGCCCTGCGATACGACCTTGATCTTATAGCGCTCTTCTTCCATCCATGTCACCTCCGCCACCACCATCTCCTTCCTCTCTTTGCGGTTGGCCTTGGACCAGAACTGTGGCGCTTCTCCCCGCCCTAGGCCCGCTCTTCCTGCTTGGAATCTCTTGATGCAGGCGACTGATGGCTCGGTCGACCTCAGTCTGTGCGTTCCACTTCCGGCCTGTCGGAATATTGGTGTTCACATTCCTTGCGGTCTGGTCATTGGATTCTCCCAACTCGAGAACAAGCCTAGTCTTTTCCTGCCTGTATCCCAAACTGATGGATTGAAGCAGCGGCTGGGGGGTGTTCCTTCCAAAGAGGCCTGTTTCAGAGAGGCATCGTGGCAGCCCCAACCACTTTCTTGATGAATGAGTTGGCTTTTCCATCCATTTTACTTGTGGTGTATGAGGGGATATCACTCATTTTCAGCAGCCACAACACCCTCCTGTAGAGTGTAAATCGGTAGCACCAGACCTTGTACTTCCACTGGAGGTTGGCTTTGGTTGATCTTTGCCAGGCCTTCTGAGAGCTGTTGCGTTACGATTCTCCCTATCTATTTGTCCGAAAGCTCTGCTTCCCCAGGTTTTTAATGGGTTGCTCAGAGAGGAGTGGTCTTTTCTCTCCCCCTATGACAGAAACGGTGCTGTCGTTTCTGACTCCTCTTCTGAGAGACAGGCTTTGTGACTTTGATACTAATATACTGTAGCTGTAAGGATAACTTGGTTATTTAAATTTTGATTGAAATTATCCTTCTGAATTACTCGGCAATATGGCGGAAGGTAGATGGCACATGCAGGATGAGGGTCCAAAGAAAGAGTAAGTGTATCATTTGTGTGGAAGTACTTCACATTAAATGCAAATACATCTTAAAATAAGACATTCAGGTTTAACAGACTCACCCAGTAATGCATCATTAGCCATAGATACATCCCATTTAGCCTCTCAAAGTATTTTGCTTCCTGTATGTCAAACCATAGCAGCACCCAGGGAGTTGGGGGTTAGCTCAAGGACCTGAGACACCCACCCCACCCACACTGTAAATCATTCATCCACTTTCTGTAACCACTTGTCCGGTTCGGGGGGGGGGGGGGGGGGGGGGGGCGTTTCCCAAGCCTATCCCAGTGGCTACAGGGAACTACCCAGGATACCAGCCCCTCACAGGCATATACCAATGACACACACATGCATATCTATGGCAATTCGATAACTCTAATTAACCCCAGCGTGTTTTTAGACTTGGGGGGAGACCAGAGGACACCCCACAATGACATGGGGAGAACATGCAAACTCCACACACACGGAGCCATAACAGGGTCTTGAATCTAGATCCCTGAGGTGTGAGTCAGCAGCGCTAACCACTGCACCACCACACTATAAATGCCATTCATTATTATTTCTCATACCAGTATGCTTTGTAATATAACAAGGTCCTTTACCCTTAAAAATATATATAACTGCATGGTTCTCTGGAGAGTAGGAAGTAAATGAGCAGATAAGTAAATGATACTATATGACTGGGTGAAATGGATGTGTAATGCTAAGTGTCCTGGGGGATGCTAACTGATGTTCCCATAAACATGGTGTTTAGGCCTAATCACTCCGCTAAAGCTAGACGACTCACCGAATGGGCAATTTGCATTGGATTCTTGCAATTGCTCTTAATTAGGAGCATCGACAATTATGGGAAGCGCTGTCCTCTGAGGTGGCTGGACAGATTAAAAATTTTGACTCCCCTGCTCTTCTGTCTCAGCCTTTAACAAGTGCTTTTCTTATGCATCATTAAGTCCGTGTTTTTTAATAGCAAATTTTCCTAGTAGTTTTGTGAGTGATCGGATGTGTCAATCTGTAAGTGTCATGCATGTACATGGGGTCTGTTGTGATAAAGATAAAGATGCTGTATTGTCATTGTAAGTACAATGAGATTTAGTCTGGAACGCGCCAGCCGATGCAGTTAAACTTACAATTGAATAGAATGCGAGGCACAAAATAGAATAAGAGAATTATATATATATAGCCTTGTAAAAAATTAAGAGACCACAGCACAATTTTTTTTGTTTCACTCATTCCTCAATTTATGGGTGTGCGGCTGTGAATAATATATACTTTTTTTGCAAACTGAAGCCTGGTTCTTCTCTGTTTCTCATTAATAAAGGGCTTCTTCCTTGCTTTTTGGGAGCCTGATGCAAACTATCCTAGCAGTGCACTTCACACCTGCACTCAGTGTTCCCCAATCCTTTTGGAGGTCACTTGATGTCATCCTCCGATTCATGAGAAACTGTTGCACAAGTTAATGGTCATCTCTGGCATCAGAAAATTGCTTCCGTCCTCTACCTGGCTGGTTCTTGGTCATGCCCAGTGTCTCCAGCTTCACCTTATTCTTGTGCACTGCTGTCTTAGAAATTTTAAATTTTAAAAAGTAACAGATCCAATTCAAACTAATAAAATATACTTTTTTCAACTGGTATGACTTGTTTGTATTTATTTTTTCCCTAGTTAAAAATGCATTCTGAGATTATGTTGCTTTGCATGTCTTTCTGTCACCATGGAAGAGAACTATATAAAGTACAGTGAAGTAGCATTTACTCACATTCAAAAGCCCTTTGATACAACATAGTAGCTGGTTGAACTTATCCTGGCCATCAGGTAGTGCCTCAGCTATAACTGTCAGAGCTATAACTGAGCCAGTGCCAAGTCAGCACTGGCACCCACACAATTAAGAGTCCCAGTAAGTTTTTAAAAGTATAAAGAGATCAATCCACTGCACACCCATGTGAATTATTTTTGTATTCTGACATAGTTGGATCATCTTAATTAATTCTTCAAGATTTCATTAAGACTCAATAGAGGTGGCATAGTGGATAGCACTGGAACTTGGGTTTGAGTCTCTGCCATAGCTCTGTACAGTATGTGGCGTTTGTATGTTCTATGCATGTTATTGGGAGGGGGGGGGGGTCATGGGATACTCCAGTTTCCCCAACAGTCCAAAAACATGATGAAATCGATTGGAGTTACCTAAGTGAGCCCTGTGATGAGTTGGCACCCCATCCTGAGTTGTTCCCTGTCTTGTACTTATACACTCTGCACCCCCTGTGACACTAAACAGGGCAGGTGGTTACAGAAATGGATGTACAACACTTATAGTGTCTGTATTCACTTTTATTACTTTAAAAATCACAAGCAAATGTTTCCCTCAAAAGGACATGCTTGTAAGGTTAACAACATTATTAAAAATAATAACAATGTTAAGAAAATCACAAAAGCTTGAAAAAACATAGCAAGATGAGTGTAATCTCCAATCTGACAATAAGATGTTGCCGAACATGAAGGCACTAGGGCTATATTACCCAACCACTGAAAATATACAGTACCATTCAAAAGTTTGGGGTCACTTAGAAATTTCCTTGCTTTTGAAAATGTTTTTTGTCCTTTAAAATAACATCAGAAATACTGTGTTGACATTAATATTATCACACCTGGAAATGGTTGTTTTTAATGGAATATCATTATACATCATTATCAGCAACAATTAGTCCTGTGTTCCAGTGGAATGTTGTGTTTGCTAATGCAAGTTTATTATTTTAATCATTTGAAAAACCCTTTTGCAATTATGTTCGCATAGATGAAAATTGTCGTGCTGATTAAAGAAGCAATAAAACTGGCATTTTTTGCATTAGTTGAGTATCTGGAGCATCAGCAATTGTGGGTTCGATTACAAGCTCAAAATGGTCAGAAACAAAGAACTTTCTTCTGAAACTCATCAGCCTATTCCTGTTCTGAGAAATGAAGGATATTCCGTGCGAGAAATTGCCAGGAAACTGAAGATCCCATACAATGCTGTGCATTACTTCCTTCACAGAGCAGCGCAAACGGGCTCTAACCACAATAGAAGGAGGAGAGGGAGGCCCTGGTGCACAACTAAGCGAGAGGATTAATATATTAGAGCGTGTAGTTTGGGAAACAGACGCCTCATAGGTCATTAAATAGTACCTACAAAAGACCAGTCTCAACATCAACAGTGAAGAGGCAGCTCTGTGATGCTGGGCTTCTAGGCAGAACTACAAAGAAAAAGCTGGATCTCAGAATGGTAATAAAAAGAATAGACTGAGATGGGAAATGAACATAGACACTGGACAGAGGAAGATTAGAAAAAACTGCAACGGATACATCAATCAAAGTTTGAGGTGTTCAGATCACAAAGAAGAACGTCTGTGAGATTCAGATCAAATTAAAAGACTCTGGAGGAGTGCTTGATGACATCTGTCAAGCATGGTGGAGGCAATGTGATGGTCTGGGGCTGCTTTGGTGATGGTAAAGTGGGAGATTTGTACAGGGAGAAAGGGATCTTGGAGAAGGAAGGCTATCACTCCATTTTGCAACGTCACGCCATGCCCTGTGGACGGCGCTTAATAGGAGCCAATTTCATCCTACATCAGGACAATGACCCAAACACAGCTCCAAACTATGCAAGAACTATTTAGGGAGGAAGCAGCCAGCTGGTATTCTGTGTACAATGGAGTGGCCAGCACAGTCACCGGATCTCAGCTCTGTTGAGCTGTTATGGGAGCAGCTTGAGCGAATGGTACGTAAGAAGTGCCTATAAAGCCAGTCCAACTTCTGGGAGATGCTTCAGGAAGCAGGAGGTGAAATCTCATCAGATAACCTCAACAAACTGACATCTAGAATGCCCAAGATCTGCAAGGCGGTAACTGCTGCAAATGCAGAAATCTTTCACGAAAGCAAAATTTTAAGAACACAATTATTTTAATTTCAAAAATGATTATTTCTAACTTTGTCAGTGACTATTTCCTATTTATTTAGCTATATTTCCTATTTAAACTCACGTCATGTATGTTTTCATGGAAAACAAGGAAATTTCTAAGTGAGGCCAAACTTTTGAACAGTAGTGTAAATGGTCAGTAATGTTACTGGCTGTCAGTCTGTACCTTGTACCACGTTTCTCTTACCTGCGGCTGCATACCTTACTAATATAGCCAGGGGTACTGGTAGGAATTCTATGCTCTGACACTCCCCCTCTCTCCCCCTCCCTCCCTCCCTCTAGCACATACACAAACACACACAGAGATGTTTGTATTCATGTTTTTTGGGGACCACCCATTCGTTTCTATGGGAAAATCCCTAATCCCAGCAATGACAACATTAACCGTAAGCAACCAATCAAAATACAAAATGGCTATTTTAGTTTCTGTTATTGCACTCACAGGTTTTTTTAAAAAAAAGGTTTTCCCTTGTGGAAACTGGAAATATGTCCCCATATGGTCAAAATAACAGATTTTTATCACATTGTGGGGACATTTGTTCCCCGAAATGTCATGTAGACTTGCCCCTGCAAACACGCATACACACTTACACACGTAACAGCCTGACCTTATTTTATCACATTGATTTTCACCAAAACATTTCCTGCACAATTGAAACCAATTTTCACAAACGTCACTAATAACACTAAAAGAGAGTATACTAACATTCATTTATTCAGAATATTTCTTATGTAATCATATAATAAACTATATATAATTGAAATAATCATATCTTATCTTTATTTATGACCTTGATTAATACCATTATTCAACTCTTTAAGAGTGATCCAGTCCTTAACATTAACATTAATAGCATCAGGACAGACTATGATCAGCATGTCTATGGGTTTTATTCTTATACATTCTGCACATTTTTTCTGTGCTTGTTGTCCTTTTGAGTGTTGGCCATTATCTTGCTCTGACAATTCACTGACATCACACCTAACATTCAAGAAAATGGTCCTTCTAAAACCTGTTTGGCAATTCGCCTCGCATAAGTTCTCCTTCACAATGCCGACTGTTTCCATATTGTGTGTAAACACTGTTAACAGATTTTTATCACTTGTTTTAATATGCAAGGCATGCTGCTGTCAGAGGGACTGCATCGCATGCATGGGCATATTGACCCTGCTGGAGATCATTACCATCACTGAAAGAGGCAGTGTGTTGAGGCAGTGTGTTGAGCCAGGATGGGAACAATGCACCTCTTGATCATATACGCCCTGAGACCTATACAATGGTAATGGAATGTACTGGGAACCTTTGTTCCCATGCCGGCAGAATGAGAGCTAAAATGTGAAGTGCATAAACTCGGCTGCTGATTAGCTCAGCTGGGCCCAATGGTTACTAAGCAATCACAGCAGTATGATGCCACACCATTGCCACGGTAACAGAATCCTAAGAACCTGGAGACTTTTCATCCATTACAACCAGCTCAACTAATGCACGCCACATGTAACAGTAGCTATTTTAGTACGTATAGTTGCTATGAAATAGTACATATTTTATTCTTTAAAAAAAAAATAATAACAAATGACGATTCTGATGACAAGAAAAGTCTGTGGTCAGAGTGAAAGGACATTATTTGATATGGAAAAGGTTCCATCAAGAATGCCACTTCTGTGATATTTCATGGAGTGTGGGAAATACCTTCTGAAGCCATTTCTGCCTGAGTCTGCTACACAAGGATCTATTTGCCTACAGTACAATTACGACCTCCTTGATGTCCAAGTGCAGAATTACCCAAAAGCATACCATAGCTACAGGTTTAAAAATCAACCCTAGACAGAACCTGCAAATACTAATGTAATTAATAGTAAATAATCAGACTGGCACTGCAATGGGCTCAGGGCATTAGGCCTAGTTCAGTTTTCAGCAGATTCACTCCAATGTCTGTAGGTATTTTCAAAAGTGCTTTTATACATTTTTGAACCACAGTCAAAACTATTCAGTCACAGAAGAAATTATTAGATATTCATTTACAGTGCAAAAGCACAAATGGGCTTATCGTAGCATGTAAAACAGGCCTTTATTATCACTTGTATGACCTTAATATTGCGATGCCCCCACTCAGCTTCACAATTAACAGACATGCAAAAAGGATTTTGAGCATTCCAGGGTCTATAAAATGGACAGAAAGATCAAACTTTACACATGCACACATATGAAAACAAAAAAGCTTTCAGCAACACCACTGGAAATTTTGTAATAAAGTTCACTTAAAAATCCCTACAGCTGATACTGTACCCTGAAATTATTTTCACTTCACCACAATACATTCCTGATGCTTGCCCCCCCCCCCCCCCCCTGCCCCCACTGGAAAACAGCACATGCATAGAAAGATAAGCACTTCCACTTGGGTGTTTTGGAATAATTTCAGTGCATTCATTTATAATTCCATTTATGTCTCTCACATGTAATGATCAAAAGTGATACCCCTCATCTGATGAGAATGTCCGTCTTAATTTGTCGTGATCATTTAGCATCTTTTAACAGGTGCCTTCTCACTGAGGACATGCGTTACACTGGTTACTGCTCAGCCCTGGTCCTCCTCCAGCTCCACATCGTCCTGCTCCAGCAGGCCCTGGAAGCAGAGGTAGTGTGCGTTGCAGAAGACGGGAGTCTTGTTGGGGCAGGCCTGGACTTGCTCCGGCTTCAGGGAAGCGAAGGGGTTTGTCCCAGTTCCTCCGATGTGCATTTCCAGCTCCGTTAGGATCTGGAGAGAGTACTTCAGCTCCTCTTCACTGCCAATGGAGACACACACCACAAACACTATTTTAAAACTCCTTCCAACCAAGGCTACATTTATTATACATTCATTATAACTTCTCACTCAGGAGTGTTACCACTTTATTGAAAAAGTTCACTACCAATACGGAGGATAAGTGTTTGGACAGATATAGTGTGTCTTTACACAGCAAGAACCTAATGAGAGGATATTCAGTCAAAGACAGATGACAAAATAAGAGCATGCAGGATATAAAAGCAGCAGCTATGGGGTCATGGATAAAGACAAAACAGGTGAGTCATTAAAGGGCTGGTTTAGGTGTTCCTGGAACAGGTGGGTGTTTCATGAAGACTGACCGGATGTGGATGGGTGGCTTGGTCCACCATTAAGGATCCACACATAAGAAGTGTCTAGAGTTAGACATACTTTTGTTTGTTTGTCTATCTGTGTATGTGTACGGGTTTGTATTTACCAAATTGTGGTGACCAGTTGTCCCCACAATGTGGTACAACGTGTTACATTTTAGCTTGTGGGTACATTTTTCAGGTGCTCACAATAAAAACCTGAGTTTTATAAAAATCTGTGACTGCAATCAAAAACTAAAAATTCTAAAAGTCTCCTGGTTACTTATGGTTAACGTTAGGGCTGGGTTGGGGTTAAGGTGGTCATGTTGGGATTAGAATTTCCCCCATAGAATTGAAGGGAGAGTTCCCACAAACATATAATTACAAACCTCTGTGTGTGTGTGTGTGTGTGTGTGTGTGTGTGTGTGTGTGTGTGCATGTCTGTGTGTCTGTGTGTGTGTGTGCGTGTCTGTGTGTGTGTGTGTCTGTCTGTGTGTGTGTGTGTATGATCCAATAGCACTCACTTAAGCATGGTGAACAGTGAGGGGACGTCATAGTCCCTGAGTAGCAGAAGAGTTGGAAGCCACCCGTCCTCCATGGTCTGACCGGCATCAAACCCTGCAAGAGAGACTCACTGGCCTTAGCAGCCCCCACATTTCCACCAAAATGCAAGACCACACATTTTACTGTTAAAATGCTAAGGACAGACTTCAGACTATTCCTGAATTGTATGTAATTACTTGTGGAGTTGTGTCCCGCTACTATGACCAAGTTAAGTGGTTGAGAGTAGACTGAACGGACGTGACCTTCCGTGGACTTACTGACTGGGTGTAAGTGTGGAGCTGTGTCGAAGGTAGCAGGTAATTCTGGGAATGCAAGAGCACTAATTCCCCCATAACTGTCAAGCACTAACCCTAACACAAAGGTACCAGACACCGTACACCAGAGTCACAACAACCACTTTGATGCATTAGTTAAAGAAAAGATGAGATTTTATCATAGATGTTTTTACATTTACAGTTGTACTACAATGTGCTTCAGTATATTTAATTCCCTGCTCTCATGTTCCCGGGCTACATACAGAGAGCATAACTGCATTCTATATCTATTTTTGCAAATTAGCGTAGCCGTTTTTGTGACGTCACTGAGGGTACTGATGCTGTTCTGGTCACTGACCTCAGTCTGACTGCAGGAAAATGCTTGTGTATTTCACTAAAGCACAAAATTAACTTTCAATTAACTACCTTTTTATATAATATGGTTGAGGTTGGTTGAAAAATAGGGAATATGCTCTTGATTATTTCATACCGAGAATTTCCAGATGTTACCGGAATGTTACGGAACTGCATATTAGAGCAGAGCAACCACCACGTT
>JAODLC010000100.1:20848538-20871841 GCA_026781145.1 Hippopotamyrus pictus | reverse complement strand
CTCCCCTGTATGGATGATGACACCTATCCTGTACGGAGTATAATAACTCCCCTGTATGGATGATGACACCTATCCTGAATGGAGTAAAACACCTCCCCTGTATGGATGATGACACCTATCCTGTACGGAGTATAATAACTCCCCTGTATGGATGATGACACCTATCCTGTATGGAGTATAACACCTCCCCTGTATGGATGATGACACCAATTCTGGAAAGAGGAGAGCACCCTCCCTTTCGAGGACCATCCTGTATGGAGGAGAACTCCTCTCTCCTTTGGTGGATAATGCCTATCTTGTATGAAGGAGAACACCACTCCTGTACCTGTATGGAGGATAAAATTGATCCTGTACAGAGGAGAGCACCTCCCCTGTACGAATGATAACACCTATCTTGTATGGATGAGAGCACCAAACCCCCTTTGGAGGATAAAACCTATCCTGCATGGAGGAGAGCACCTCTCCGGTAGAGGATAACACCTGTTCTGTATGGAGAAGAGCGCCTCTCCCCTTTGGAGGGCAACATCTATCCTGTACGGAGGATAACACCTCCCTCACACGGAGGATGACCAATATCTTGTGCTGTAAATCCCTGCCTGGAATTGTCTACGGACCGTCTACAGTACAGCTATGATCCATCCCAGGCAGCCATGATGTATGATCTTGCTGTTGGCTGAAGTCTTTCATGCAGCGGAAGGGCTAGGTGCCCTTGTCATTTATATGAACTCCCAGAGTTAAAGCACCAGGTAAAATAACCATTTTATTGACTAATTTACTTTAAATATCCACCGTAGAGGGTATTTCAGTAACCTTCTCTGCTGCTGCGTGTAGCCGCAGGACTGATGGAGACAGCGGGCTGGTGTGTGCCCACGGGGGCTGTAAAGTCTGCCCTTCCTTTGGCATTTCTGGCTGCTCGGAGATCATCTGAGCCGTGGTGCATGACTTCATCAGGAGTGCATGGGAGGCACTCAGGGCTGGGAGGTCTTCCCACAGGAGAGCAAGGACTGGGGAGAAACAACAGACTCCCACCCGTGCAGCCAGCCTTCTAAGTGCCGTTTGCGAAATCCAGCAAATTTACTAAAAAAAAAAAAAAAAAAAACAAAGCCAGTGAAATTCGCAAATGCATTTTCTCTCTAAGGCACCAAAAAGACCCTAAAGCAGCCAAGAAAAGCCGCAGATTAGCCGTATTTGATAAAATTTGGTCGGTCAGAGTTGGCTTTCCGCTGCCACTTTCACAATTTGACCCCCGTAGCCCTTAAGCGGCTCAGGTGTGAGATGTCACCAGGCTGTCCCATCTGTCACAACTCGGCTCCCTCGCTGACAGAATGCAGCTGTGATGTCTGGAGTGCGTGTGGGGGTGGGAGAGACCACCAGCGTGGGAGAGAGGAGAGACAGGCAGGAGGGGCGAGGGCAAGGTTGGTCACGCTGCCCACCAGCATTCAGACGCCGACCTACCACTGGCTTTTAGTGTCCCAGCCTGCACACAACTGACTGCACTGTACTGGTACAGTGTCGCTGCATATATTTCATTTCTCTATTATTATTCTTGATTTATGTTCTATGTTGTTGTGAATGTATTAGGGCTAGGCGATACGGACCAAAAATCATATCTCAGTATTTTTTAGTTGAATGGCGATATGCGATATATCTCTCGATATTTTTCCCCGTAAAGTAATAACAAAAAGATGGTCCCAAGTCAGAGCCAAATGTCCGCCATGTTACACTGGCATTTTTTATTAACAGACAGCTGTACATGTGTAGGAAAAAAAATGGCTCAGAAATAAACTCCTGGCGTGTATTATCTTACCAGGCAGCTCCTCTCCTCTAGCTTCCCTCGTGTCTGTCTGTCTCCATGCTGTCACTGCATGCGGCACTTTGTGAGTGAGGGGGAGGGGCAGGTTGTGTTCGGAGGGGGAGCAGAAACAGGCGACCTGGTGGCTCTACGAGTAAAATTTTAAAGCAGCACAAACCATATCGATATAAACAATATGGTCTCGTCCTATATCTCGTATGAAAACATACTGATATATCTTAGACTTGGTACATTGCCCAGCCCTAGAACGTATGCAGCAATACTACCAGGACAAATTTGTATTACATACAGACCTCAGGCTACGAATGAGAGCTGTTCCCCAAGTCAGTCTTTAAGTTGAATTTGTAGGTAAGTCGGAAAAAGAATAATACAGTACGTAATAATAACAATAATAATAGAGTAATAATAAAAGTGTCTACATGCGATACTGTACATCGAACTGAAAAACTGCAGAAGCCGCGGAACGTTTTCACAAGAGTCACAAAGTGGTGTGTGTGTGTGTGTCTGTGTGTCTGTGTGTGTGTGTGTCTGTGTGTGTGTGTGTGTGTGTGTGTGTGTGTGTGTGTGTGTTCCATTGTATTTTTAATAAACAGGCCTTATGGCAAGTCTGTTCTTAAGTACGAGTTGTCAATAAGTCGGACGTACTTAACCTGGAGACTGCCAGGCTGCACCAGGCCATGAAAAACAAATTCTGATTCCGAACAACAGCAAGTGAAGGGCCTTAACCAGCTGGGGATTTCACAGACCTGCAGGCTCTCTCCAGAGAGAAGGGACCCTCTGCAGCCTCTGTATGCTGAACACAGACTGCGTATCTGTAGCCTACCATCCTTGTAATATAAATGCACACACTTGAAAGGATTTCGTCTCTCTCAGTGGCATACATGACATTTAAGTGGCACTGGAACAGCCGGAAATAAAAGCTGGCCTCTCAGCTGAGGAAATGATCAGAAGCCCCTGAAGCAGAAAGCAGTGTGAGCGTGTGTGCTTAAAGCTGCTGAATGAAGCCTCACTTACAGCGTTAGCCTCACACTGGGCGTTCATTCAATAAACCTGCATTATCCCTAATGTGTGATGTAACGTAAACACAACGAAATGACATAAGGCCGACCAATTCCACCCATGAAGAGAGACACTTAACAGTCTTATCATTGAGAAGGGGCTAAAAAGCATTCTGCAGGCACAAGAATTATCACAACGTGACACAAGAGGGGTGGCCTGGGCTGCCCCACCCCCTAGGGAGTGCATCTCTTCCTGGGCTCATGTCTGTCAACACGTGGCTGTTTTTCACCGAGCTGCAGGAATGATGAAATGTTTGTTTGGGTGTACGGGAACAAGGCAAACAAATGGAAGATACATGGATTAAAGTATTATAAGGCAGAAAATAACGCTAAGCCATTGTTTTCAGGAAGTCTGGAAGGACCTATCAACAGAGTAATTTATATTTCTGGGCGAATCAGCCTGCCATTAAATTTTCCATTGTGCAAGTCCTTGAGGTCAGAAAGTGACAGTTGCATTTTAAAGGCTCTAGGAGTAACAGTAGAGCACTGTCTGCTTTAGATTGAGTATTATTTTTCATGTTTTATCTTCTGCAGAGTCAACTGAGGACTAGTTTTCTTTGTAAGTCTCATGCTAAAGGTGACACATAAAGGTGTCCAACATATGGTGCTGCCAAACAAAACAAAACGAACAAAACAACATACCTAAAACACACAAGACAGCTGCCACAGTATCGCTGTTTCATGAACGCCTCTCCGCACTTACTTCCCACAGCGTTTGAGAGCTTGGCCATCCGACAGGTGACTTGGAAGCCTGCTGCATCCTGTGCAGAATTTGAAGGTCTCCTCCATGTTCTGGAACATCTCTTTGTAGGAGTGGAAGGTGAGACTCTTCTTCTTCCCCTCCAGAGCAGCCCTAGTGAGAACGTTGGCACAAATGCTGCAGAGAAGCTCACGGTGCTGACAGACACGTGTACACATGGATCAGTACACAGAAATCACTGAAGTTTAAAGAGCTGGATTTAATCATGTGGTAGATGCTTGACTTTAAAACATGGCCTACTGGCGCTTTAGTAGCATAAACGTGAAGGTCAGAGACTAGTTGCACCTGTACTCAGAGTAGTCCTTCATCTTCAGCTTGCTGAGGATGACCTTGGACAGGCCAGGGACATTAGAGTCCAGTGAGTAGAAACCTAGGCGGTCCATGTAAACTCCATCTGGTCCAGGGGTGAAGGATTCTGCTGGTGTTGGTGCTGAAGCAGCCATCCTGGGTAGCTGAAGTTATACATCACAGGTGATCAACCTGTCTGCCTCCCTGAAATCATGTTTTAAGCCCCTGCAGTTTGGTTTTACAGCCAACCCAACAGTATAGCCTCATGCTTAATGGGTCTTTCTGGCCAGTCTTGGGACCGGTCCCCTATTTCAGCACATGGGCCTCAAACCCTCTTTCTGCTGACAGCAAGCAGCTTTCACACCACGTGAAAGCCCAAGCAGAGCCTCAGTCTGTACCGCCAGCAGGCTTTAAGATGGGCCTTTGACATTTCCAGATGGACGAGGAAAAAAGCACCGGGTTAAGAAGCCTGCTAGCTGAGTGTGATTGAGTGCCGTCGGGGGAAATGTGATCAGGCCACCCGCTTTGTCCCCATGTAGGGCAGCGTATGGGCGGGCAGGGCTGCTCCAGAGGAGGTGCCCCCCGGGGCACGGTGCAGAAGGGAAGCCCTCCACGATGTCTCGGCTAGACAGGGCGCACTGGCGAAGGGGAAGGAAACCTGACAAATCTGCCCAGGAAATGCAACCCAGCCCAAACATCTTTCGCTGACTCATTAAGGTGGTTTAGGCAGGCACATTTGGGGACAGCGTCAAAAAGTCACCGTATAACCCCTTAAAGGATTTGTTTTCAAATGCAATAGCGTAAACAGGAAATGCATCTGCTATATACCTGTAAACCTCTCCTATAAACACGTACACTGTTCCAAATAATTGTATTTTTTCCCTATTTAAAGAGGGAATACATTGATACATTTTAACATCATGTAATTTACCCATAACTTTTTAACTGATATATTGTTTGAATTTAGTCAAATTTAGCAATGCATACAAATTACGAAACAGCATTCTACCTCCCGGAATTTCCCACTGGGATCAATAAAGTTTATTTTATCTTAAAAACTGATATTATGCATGTTTGACTCTTCTGCTCATTTCGTTTTAACTGGCTTGTTGTTGCCGAGAATAGCTGGGAGGTCAGTAGATTCCATTTTTAATTTAACTACAAACTTGCATGTTAACACAAATGTAGATTTTGCTGAGCACGAAGGACAAATTTTCCTTACAATATAAATACAGAACATTCTGTATGTGCATTTACAAGCTAAAGACTACGTTTACGTCATTCGGTTCCTGGAGTAACAGCTCAGTGCAGTGACAGCAGTTAATATACTGCTAAACATCAGAAAACCAATTTCACCCTCTGCCATCTTCTACAGAGTAGCACTGATTGTACAATCCTACCTCTTTTGACAGGAATGTTCCAGATGAAAAAGCTCAGCTCTCTGTGTTCCTTGCTCTCTTCGCGGCAGGATGGATGGGAGAGGTGATTGACAGCTAACCCACATCGGGTTTGTAGTACAGAGTGCAAGAAGACCGGCTTTCAAGAACCTTCTCTACAGTCATTTACATAAACACCACCCTTCTCGCTGGTTTCTAGCCACGTGGGGTGGGGCACAATTATTTTGGGGTGAAGCAATACCGGTTGGGATCGTAACTCTTCTCTGTTAGCCATGGGTGCTGCCCCCTCCCATCCCAAATGCAGGGGGCAGTAAAACAAACTCCCCTTGTTTGGCAGGTTGAATCACCACCTAGTGGGCAATAAGTGTAACTACCAAAATATCAACACATCTATTCCAAGGTTTAGATAATTCACACTTTGAACAGTTAAGAAACAAAGTACAAAGAGTGCCAGGAAAGGAGAGAAAAAAACCCAATAAAATTCAGATTTAATAAAAAACAAAAGTTTATTTGGTCCTTTAGAACCTGAGTTTCAAACTAATCATACATACATATGTAATGCATTTACATTTTTTCTAAAACTGATAAAACATGTCACATTCTTGCCCAACAGTGTTGTCTCCATATTCCATCTGCTGCAACATACGTTTGTTTTCCTATGCAGGATAAATCTATTCACAGCTTGGCAAAGACTAAAGTGTTGGTGTCTGTCCCATCGTATAAAAAGAGAAACGGAGGCTGGCAGCAGAGGCCGGGGATAGAGAACGCGGTCAGCATCCCACTGAACAGAGCGCCCCCTCCTGGACGGGTCCTAGTACTACTCCGGGATCAGGCTCGCGATCCCAAGAACACAGACACGCGCCAAAATGGCAAAAGGACGACAGATGATGCGACGATGCAAAAGCGCTCTGCAGAGTCACTCCATTCGGCGCAGCTCGTATCGAGAGGCAGGGATTCCCCCAGCATATGGGAAACCCTACAATTACCCCACAGAAAGAATTTATCACTTTAATAATATGCTAAATGAAAAAGGAACCTATTACCCTTCAGTGCCCATTCCAATAACAAAGAATATGTGCCTGTATGAGTCTGGGTTCAGTCCTAAAAGCTCAGAGATACTCAGGGTCCTGCGAGATAACAGACATCAAGGGCGTCCTACAGCAGGCTTCTGTATTATCTGGACAGTACCGATAACGTAAAAACAAAAGGAGGGAAACCGGGACGGCGACCTCCTCACCGCCGCCAAGCGCAAACACGCCGCCTAACTGCATGGTGATTCATTCAAGTTTACGCGCAGCCGCTAATGTATAATTAGCTAACGAACATAAAATCTGTGTCAAGGTCGAGGCCAGCCGGAGAGACGTACTAGGAAGGGATTTTCAGGCAGAACCCATGCATCCACAGCCTGCCGTTTCCCACCAAGGTTCCGAGTTCTCGCCGGAAGAATCCCCGGTGCCCCCGGGATTGATTAATTGATCACAGAGCACAAGGTCCCCCCGCGGTCTTCCTCTGCATGCCGATGTTTACGCTCTGCGCCCGGCAGCATTTAGATCGTTTTAGAATGAGCTCTGCTATGTGCTCTGACCTGACGTGTTTTGGCATCGAGAAAAATCAGACGCTGATGGCCGGGGACTGCAGGCGTCCTTTACCAGCATGCCGTTTGTCTGGCTTGGTACAGGCCGCTTTCAGGCAAGGCCTGCTGGAGCTCGATGCCGTGTATTTTTAAATGCGGTAACTGTGCGTGGAAATAAAGCCTCACAGGGATCCCAGACGGGATACGTTCGCTGGAAACGGGCTCACTGCTGTGTACCTCTTAAAACCGCCGACTCTGATGCCACCAGCAGCCGCGTGAAATCAGCCGGCGGTCACTGGGCTGAAAATAAACAGGGGGACGGTCTGGTAAGAGACTGGCGCGTCGCGGTATCTGTGCAAACCGGCTCTCTCCTGCGATTCGCCTTCAACAAATGACACCAAGTCATGGCCTCAGGCAACAGGAAACAATGGAGGTACGAGGACAAATCCGTGGACAGTGACTTATCTTGTGATTAAAGAATCCGTGTGCTGGTGCATGCTGGGTACATTAAAAGGTACGAAACGCATTCTTTTCACTGTGACTAGGAAAGTTAGGGGATTGTAAGACTCTCCTGGTGACCATACCTGAAACACACAAAGTCTTTTCAAAGCTGTCGATGTTTCAAATCGCGGTGCCCACACACAGTGATGACCGCTTGCAACCATAAGTACAGACAGGCATGAACACACAGGACTGAAAACCTATCAGGCACCTCCATTCTGATGACTGGGCATCTACTGTGACGCACAGACCAGATACATGGCTTACATGGGGAAGTAAAATGTAATGAGATGAAAACAAGTAATTACATGGGGATACGGGCGTAATGAGTCCATATGTCACTGCCCAACACACGGACTTCAAGAGAGTCCTGAGGAATGAAGCTCTCACATCCAGCAACGATGAGAAGATCCAACTTGGGCAATGATTTTCCAGCTGTAGGGATGGGTCGGGATTTCTCCAGTGTGACACCCCCGCCCCCCCCAAACTTTTCCTAATCTCTATAACCGGCTACATTTGAAGCCCTGATTTGCAATGACCTAGTGGAGACTGATGTGCTATTATTTTGGGGCCCCTAACATCCAGCAAGCAGGGGTAAAGAGAGAGAGAAAGCAGGGCACTTAAGCCAGCCTGCAGACAGTGAGGTGGGGGCCCCTAGCTTCACGTCACAATTGTGGCACCTGTGCAGAGGCGGTGAGACAGAACGGTGACATCGGCGCAGAGCAGTACCGTCAGTGCGGGACAGCGAGGTCATAGCAGCACAAACAGTGACGGACTGACAGGACAGAGAAACGGGAGCCGTTTGTGAACCTGAGCAGAGACTCCCTGTGTGAACAGAACCGCATGATCAAACAGGAAGGACAACGGCGACTTTAAGAGACCCAGCCGAACACGTCCGAATCATGAATCCAGCATGGAGTTTGGCTCTTGTGGCCCGAAGTACCATGGGAAACAGAGGAACCCCTGGAGGGGCGCGTCAGGCCCCCCTGAAAGCAGGGGCGAGCAGCTGGCAGAAGCACCAGATTAATCGCTGCTCCTTGGCCTGCCCCCTCCCCCCAACCCCATTACCACCACCACCACCACCAAAAGTGCCAGGAAAGCTCTGTGCCGACATCGAGTCCACATCAGCCCCCCCAACATGGGGGTGCGCCCCCTCGAGCCGCTCTCGGCAGAGGAGGACTGGCCCAGTACGGCCGATGGGACAGATTCAGTAGTTTCAGCACGACCAGTGAGACGAGCACAGATCCCAACATGGCGGATCATTCCAACGGCAGGGCAGGGATCACCCGCCATGGAAATGACATCAGTCCCAGGGAACCCCCCCCCCCGTGCATCCCTCACCATGCTAGAGGCACGGGCTTCGTATGTGCCAATGACCCCCTCAGCCAGTGAAAATATATGGGGGGCATCGAGTCTTCTCTGCCACAGTATAATGATGGGGAGGAGAACATGGTTCTTCTTTCCGATTGGTCTCTGAGGTGTGGAGCACTAGGGGACGCCGACAAGTGCAGCCATCCGCCGGGGGTGGGCCTTGGTCATAGAGGGCGGGGCTTGTGCAGCCCCTCGGTGTCAGGGGTGAGCTGGGGGCTGTGCGTGGCCTTGGTGGGCGTCCAGTCCCCTAGGGAGGCCTGGGCGGCCTTGCGGTGGGCCAGCCTGTGTGTGATGGAGAAGCCGGCATTGCCCTCCAGCTGGGACAGGACCACCAGCACCTGCCTGAGGGGGGGGGGGAGGGGAAAAGCACAAGCAATTAACGGGACAAACAGAAACAAGAATGGCAGAGTTACGGTGAGCAAACCTTAAGCTATGCTTTCAGATTACATTAACATATTTTGAGCAGGATTTTTGCCTTAAGGAAAGATGCTGATGGGTAGTAAAACAAACCCCCCAGCAGTGGAAGTGGTTCAACCCGAAAAGAATGAAGGACTATGTTTTTGGATGAGATACTGAGGCAGCCTTGGCTACGTTTCTGCCACTGGTGGGGGAGGGACCACGCAGAAGCACCAGGTTAAGAGGAAGTGAGGGGGAGGGCTGAGGAAACGGCCTCGTCATGCCGGTAACGGAGAGAGAGCCACGTACGCAGCGGCGGAGGGGGGTTCGAGCATCTTCAGGAGTTCACAGAGCCGCCCAGCGTTAATGAGTTATTAAAAGGGGGGGGGAGGACCAGACAGACAAAAACACTGCGACGCCTTAATAAGCACGACTATGGGGGCCAAAAAAAATAACCATTTGGATTAGATATGAAATGGAGGGCTTTGAACGTCCAGCCCAAGTGTAGTTCTCGCCATCAAGGCCGAGAAGGCGAGAGTATCGCTGCGTATGTACGAACCCGGCACGCCTACACGCCCCGAAGACGCCCCCGCAAGCTGCCCCATCGCTCAGATCTAACGAGTCGGCGCTGAAACTTAATTCCAGCATTTGTCATGGCAGAAGATCAGTTTCGCCAGCCTGCAGGTCAACAACAATTAACATAAAGCTCAAAAAAAAGATGCATTTCTCTGGCACTGAAAGCATAACGCAGGGAGTGAGTGTGCTGGTGTTATCCATCTTTTACAAAAGCCATTCCCCCCGCAGTATCGTCGCATGGGCGCTCTGCTCGGATCCGCGGGCGGCCCGATGCTTCCCTTTAGACTGCCCTGCGGCTCGGAAACGAGCCAAACTGCTTCCTCTCTTCAGGCTGATTAGGTAACTGTTTTCTGCTGGTAGCGTGACGGTTTAACTGGTTCTCTGCTCCGACATACTAACATCATACACTATCACCCCCAGACAAGGAAAAATAAAAACTATATTTCTACATTAAAAACACCGTGTTTAAATATGCCCTGCAAAAGACCAGGGTGGGGGAGGAGCTCCAGGTTCATGGTGACCCCATACACCATAAAAAGTTGGTCGATGGACATGTGACACAGCATACAGGGGGATATATGCCCGTTCAGCCAAACTCAGGAACAGCTTCTGCCCCAAAGCTGCAGTCATCGCTAGGCCCACCCACTACAGACGGCACCACCAAACCCCCCCACCCCCCCCCATTAACACTGCATGCTGCTGCACTGACTGGCCGTTTTTTACACAACCATTACTACTATGAGTCAATACACTACAGTGCAGTACTCTCATACATCATCTGTACACCAAGTGTTTATAGATGAGGTTATTTCCATCAACAGTGCAATACTCTCTCTTATATATGCCATAAGTTACAGGGCTATTTATTATACAAGATATTTCCTGAATATTGAGCGCAATACACACATAAATATGCCAATGTTTATAGCTATTTAACATATTTATTTTATATAGATTGTTGCATTATGTATGCATGCATGCATGTATAAATGCGTGCATGCATGCATGTATGAATGCATGCATGTTGTTTTACAGAGGCTGCTACTAAACTTGTGACCCACTGGAACAACAACAAAAATCCTTGATCTTTGTAATGTTATTGTCAACATCAGTTACATTGTTATGGCTCCTTCCCTGGGAATTCTCTACCCTGACTAGACGTCATCCCTCCATGTGGTTACAACACCTGGACCTCCCCGAAGGCCGGCATATAGGCGTCCCCGGAAGAGCCAGGCTGACCGACGTCTGGAGCCGCGGGCGTACCTGTGCAGGGGCGGGACGCTATCAATGGTCTTCAGGCTGCCTCGCGTGGACACCACATTGAAGCTGTCGGTGCAGTCGCAGGAGACGTGGAGGTAGTACTTCGGGTGGCGGTTCTCCACCACCACTATCAGCCCCGCCCAGCCGTGAGTCAGGTAGTAACACGTCATGCCCTCGCGGCCCTGTAGGGGCAGCAGACAAACACGTCAGACCCAAGCCAACCCCGGTGGCCGCAACAGATGAAGGGACAGAGGCGACTCGGCCGCTCTTTACCTCATGCCTCTCGCCCTTGTTCTCCGTCAGCAGGATGATGGCGTCTGCCAGGGTGGTCGCTGTAGCCTCCACCTGCTCCACCATCACCTGCCGGGAACTGTAGATTGCCAGGACGTTGCCTGGGAAATCCTGATTTGGGCGCCCACTACTGGTGGGACTGGATACTGCAGACAGAATGGACAAATCAGACACAAACGGGCACATCTACGACCGCAACGCCTACGAGCTTCCACCCTCAACCCGATCAGGTGGGGCCGTCATTTCTAAACACGGTGAGGGTGCGCTCACCGGGCGTGGCGGCGCCTGCAGACGCGTTGGGCTGCCAGTGGTTGAAGGCGCAGCAGACCACGGCGTATTCTCCGGGCTCCAGCATCACGTCGCAGCCCACGAACTTCTTGACGGCGCGCTTGCTGTGCGACAGCAGGCGGCCCAGGGTCAGCTTGTTCCCGCTGCCGAAGGAGGCTCGGAAAACCATGATGCACAGGTCCAGCAGGTGGCTGTCCACCGTGTCCGAGCGCCTGAGGGAGACAGACAGGAGACCGTGCAGTTAGCAGAAGGCCCGGCCGGCCATGGCCGAGACAGAACTAAAAACGGCCAGCTGCACAGACGGGAGGGAGCTTCCTGTTACTATCCCACTGGATGCAATTATCTTTAACTGTACTTCTGTTTTAGCGTGTCAGTTACCGCCTGTATTATATTTAAATGACCATTTATGTAGTAAACGCAAGTGAAACGTTACTTAGAGACCGGCCGCCTCGTCAAGAAGGAAAATTACCGATAATTGCGACGTTAACAACAACAAAAGGGCCTGAGAGATCCCAGAGTTACCTGCTGCCCTCCTGGAAGAGGGCGAACTCCAGCGCCGTCCGCTCCAGCACCGTCAGGGCCGTCACGGTGACGGGGCCGCTGGCCCGACTCGGGAAGCAGCCCTGCAGCCGCACCTCCTGCCAGTCCGAGTGGATCTTGCAGATGTCCACCGAGTCAAAGTACCTGCGTGGCGGACGGGAACAGCAGCTGAGCGCGCGGGGCCGCGAGTCCTTCAGGCTCGTCTCGGGAGGCCGAGCCAGATCGGCGCCCAAAAATAGCCCGACTGCGAGGCGGTGGGGAAGGAAATGTATTCAGAGGAGTGTTTACGGGGGAATGCGCGGTCCCAGACCAGAGGGATAATGAGGTACCAGTAAACCAGGACAAACACAAAACACTAAAATACTTCCAATTATTTTCCGTTAGGAGGAATTAGCCCCCCTCCTCAAATAACACCCCCGTTCCAAGCACATCACCACCGCACCTCATTCCCCTTTCATCTCAAGGGAAAAAAATTACATCAGCTGCTGTGGGGGATCAGACCCGAGCTCGTCCGGTGCCTTGTGCAGCCTCGTTATGTAGATTATGTAGATCACACTGAGCTTCAGAGCCTTACTGATGAACTCAGCTCACCAAAGGGCAGGATCTCACCACCAAGAGTACAAAAATATTTCCTTATGGTTTGCAAAATAAATCCGTCCCTGAGGTCGCACTTTCGGTATGCGAGTATCCACAGCATGAGTCGCATCGTGGTCCTCAACGAGCGTCTCCTGAGTCACGCAGTAATCCGACAGCCTCACTGCGGCTCTGCCAGCGACAGTGTCTACCTGACGAGGCAATGCGAGCATAGAGCATGGGCTAAATGACCGGAGAATTCATTAGGTGTCACCGGCGGCGCGTTACAGAAATCGCGCGTTAATGCCGACCTCTGAGCCGTGGGGTCGCGGATTCGGGCCTTACTGCCGGGATGCACTGTGACAAACGTTGTGCGACATTAATTAAACAAATGGGAAGAGCCTCCGCGGGTCAGCATCCGTCGGCAGAGAGCATGGCCCCGAACGCTCCGAAAACCGGAGCCCTCATTACGGAAGCCACACTGCACTCCCCCAGAAAGCTCCTTCCAGTGCAATGTTGGCTATTAATGCGACTTTCTTTCAGTTCTGTGTGATGCATCTGTTATACCGTGAAATAATGAAACGCTGTGAAATAACGAGGTCGTTCAAGGAGAAGCGAGACAGCCTCTACGGCACAGGAATGGGGGGGGGGGGGACTGGCATCTGCAGCTTGGCCATCTGGGGGTATTCATCCCCCCCCTCCCACCACCACCACCCGGAATAACGTGGAACATGTCTGAAGATCTGGGTTGGTGTCGAGAGTCATGTGAGGTCAGACACCACACTGAAGAGTGAGGAAATAAACGTTTCAATCACTGAAACATAAGCTGAGCTTCAGGCTACAGCGAGGGCACATATGGACTCCGGTCTGAACACTACCGAAGGAGTAGGAAGAGAGGGTCGCTTTCTACAGAAGTGTTTTCGTCGTGGACCTACAGACAGTCCACGTTTTTGCTCCCCCACGGGTGCCAGTAGGAGCTAAAACGTGAAATGTCTGCAGGTCCCCGAGGACCAGATTCGGAAACACTTGACTACAGGATCACTTCTCCAGACTGTCGGCGTAATAACTCCATTAAAATGTCCTGAAGGACCATGGGCAGGAGTTGTCGATACCTCGCCGCAACGTTTCGCTTTTGGCTCGCGGCCTGCCCCGGCGGAGCAGCCTCCCAAGGGGCCGGTCACCGGGCCTAATACCCCGCGCTCCTTTGATGGATGGCGGGCAGGCCTTTTCCGCAGCCTGCCTGCAGCCGCCGGCGTTATGAGGGTGATGAGTTACGGCTGACGGGCTCCCCCCTCCAGCCCAGAGAGTGTGACGACCTCCAAGGCACGGCTGCGGTCTGCGTTCGGAGACGTCTCTGCTCTAAGGCCTTTGAGCCGACGGTGATAGGGCTTCGAGTCGGAACGCCATTAAAAAACAGGAGCCGTTTCCTTCCGTCTCTCTCAGAAGGTCCTCTGCGCTCCTCCTGATCCCGGCTGTATACTGTTTGTTTCGATAATAATATCAACGCTTCAAAAAAACATAACAGGGAATATAACAGTCACTCCTATACTATTTTTCATTTGCCGCATTCGTTTTTCTTTTTCCTTTCTCATGTATGAAGAGAGGAGGAAATGTGCTGCACAAAGTGTGTACCACTAGGGGGCAGTATAAGATGACATTCAAAGGTCATGAGAAGGGGGGGAAAAAAAAAACACTTAAAATAAACGTGCTGATGTAACCAAATTCTCAGTACAAAACATGACCTTGGCTAATAGGAAAAAGCAAAACTCAGGAGGAATGTCACTTCATCACTTTTACACAGTCGCCGGTTAGACCGGCTCGTACATTCTTAGAGCGCTTAGCCCGCCTTCAATACGTCTGCCTGTGTCCACATTCCCGGCATTTCCCGCCCCCCCCCCCCGCCACTCACTTGATGAAGTCCCCGTACTCCATCCAGAAGACGCCCTCGCTGCTCCCGTGCGCCATCAGCTCGTGCCGCAGGTGCTGCGGCCAGTCCGGCCACTCGTCCGACCAGTTCCCGTTCCAGGAGAAGCGGCCCCACGGGTTGCGGAGTCGTAGCAGCCTGGGGTAGGGTGGGGCGAGGAATTGGAAGGGAACCAATCAACTCGCCACACGACGGCTGGTCTAGATGTTGTTTATGAGCTGACCGGCATGCACGGTCCACAAAGCATCCTATGGAGCGCCTACGGACCACTCACTTGTATCCCTGCACGTCCCGAACATCCAGGATGGAGTAGGCGTGGCGAGGACGCAGACCCAGGGACTCGTACACCATGTCGTCCACCTTCATGTTGCCCCCGCCGCAAGAAGCCCCCATCAGGAACCTACCAGAAGTGCACCAGTGGGGGACACGGTCACGGCCACGAGGCGCTAACGCTCGCAAGGAAGAAGAAACAAAACGAAGAAGCGGAAATATGCGGAAGAGCGAGGAGGCATCCATCCATCCATCCATCCATCCATGCCCCCTGCTGGCATAGGAAGCCCCATCGCGGCGAGCTGCCTTACTCAGAGCTAAAATAAGACAAAAATTCACGTTTCCTGCTTAGCCTGTTTTGTTCTGCCTATGATTCTTATACCACCATTTTACTCTCACTTATGGATTATCCTTTAATTTTCTTCTACTGGAAACTGTACATAACGTAACAGGAATCCCATCCAGGGTGTAACCCCAGTTTGGGATAGGCTTTAGACCAGCAATGACCCTGATCAGGATAAGCAGTTAGAAGATGGATGGATGGACACGCAAGGCAGTAGAAGGAGGGGTTGAAGGTCAGAACATGAGATGCTCGTGCAACTGTGGCTGCAGCTGATGATGGTGGTGGTGCTCCAGCACCCCGCGGCCGACGGTAACGGAGATGTGAGTCTCCAAGCTAACGGCACGCTGCCGCGGCTTCTTTTGAGTGTGGAGCTCAGGAGAAACAGGCCCCGCTGTCCTCCGTGCCTCATCAGCTCTGGATCGACATCTTCATCTTGCAGCTGAGGCCAGAGCTGAGGCCGGGAACGCTCGCTCGGAGCGCGGAGAGCCGCCGGCCAAGGCGTTCAGCTCGGTGCGATTTCGCGGCAGTGGCGCATGGCAGCCAATGCGGCTAAATGCTCCTTTGTAAAGTCCGCCAACTCCTGCGAAATCTCAACAAGGAGTGCGGGTCTGCTGGAAAACAGCCAGCGGGTCGCAGGATGCCGGGAACACGGGCTGCTCAGGAATCACTCCTGCGTTCAATGACAGGTTCATCTGGACCCGACAGATGGAAACAAACAGGCCGATGAAGGAATGGGCAGGGCAACTGGTACGTGATGGGGGCGGGGGCGGGGGGCACACCGAGCCGGCGGAAAGGAGCGAAGGGGTGACATCGTTTGCCAGCAAGATCCAGCTAGAAGCCGGGCCGTGTGGAGGGCAGCTACGGTACAGTGTGCGTAAACGGCACGGCCAGATGAAGATCCAAGAAGGAAGACCTTCAGCCTCAGCAGGATTATCCATAACTGGGTACTGGGTCATCATTGGAAGATTCTCCTGAGAGAAGAAAAACTGAATAAAATAATAACGCATAAATAAAACATGCTGATGGTGAATCTGGGCCGTTTCTACTGAAGCACAGCGCAGAAAGAGGCCAGCAAGAACCCCCCCCCATTGAATGTCCTTTATTTAAGGCTGAAAGCTGCGGGTTTGAGCTTGGGAGGGGGGGTCTGCTGCACCCCAGAGCAAGAATGTCGGCCCAAATCGCCACAGTAACCCTGAGAGGCTGAAACGAGGAGGAGTCTTCACTGGAACAACTGGCGTTGGGGATAAGAAGGACTCCAGGAGCTGAGCCAGCGAGCTCGCATCATGGGCAGGGTTATTACAGCTAGCGGGATTCAGCTGTTGCTCCTAAAATTCCAGCATTTTATTAGTTAACCTTAAAACACTGCAAAAAGTACCATGTTCCTGTCAATGGTGTGTTCAGTATGGGAGGGCTGCGCTATGGGGCAGCTAAATCCGAGATCTCAGTAAAGGCTGACCACAATCTTCCATAGCCTGGCATACTCTGTCCGGTCACCCTCCATCCATCCGTCGTAAGCCTAGAAACTTCCCATCCAGTATGCACAAGGCATGAGGCAGGGTCGCCCTACACTGGGGTCCCACCATCCTCACAGTAAATGAATGAGTCTTCCCCCTGGGTTTCCGTAACAGAGGAGTAAGGCAAGGCCGGATCTTTCAGTCTTTACGCGGAACAAAGACATTCACAGGTGGTTCGGCAGGGTCCGTTAAGATGGTTCATTCCGATCAGCTCCTTCTGTCGGGGACTGCTCTGTTTTCGCTGCCTCAGAGACATGCATCTCATTGTGTGTGTTTTTATCTTGCTCTTATTATCAATGGCAAGGCTTAGCGGTTTGAAAGGGCTGACACCGGGGAACGAGTCTGGGGTATCGATACGTGCCACGCCATCTTCGATCGTGAGCCCCCTCCCTCAGCACTCTGAATCACTCTGCCGGAGCTCGGTAATGAGTTTCCAGCCGGAGAGTGGAATCGAGCGGCCTTTTCCAATGAGGCGAACTACATTCACACGTAAATGCTCAGCCGTGTTAATTCCGCTGACATCTTGACAAAGGAACTAAGAAATTAGTAGAATACAAATTAGAATTGAAGAGATTTCTAAATATTCGGCAACTTATTAGAATAATCGACGGGGAGCGCAGGGTCACTTTCCACGTAGGGCCGTCTACATAAATGACACAGTGACTGAGCCAGTGCTGACTCTTCATGGCCTTAATTAACGACAATTACGGTAAGAGGCGGGAATGGCGCCCCCGTAGGTCTCAGGGCACAGAGTGCAGGTCCTCAGCACTGAGCCCTCTAATAGCGGAGTGCACTTAAGGGGCCAAGTGGGCCAGAGTACTGGGGGAGAGTGTGGCTGGATAGACCCGGGTCTCTTGAATCACGTCTTAAGGCGTTCGGACTGCTGAGGCTCTGGGGGGGGGGAAGTGGCAGGTGACACTGGGTCCCGTCCCTCTGTATCGACTTTATGGTGTATTTGCATCTACAGTAGCATTGACTGCACCTCCTGCAATCCTTCAGTGAGCGTCCTGCTGATGTGAGGAAGATACCAGGGAACCCGCTGGGTAACGAATCCCCTGACATGGGCACTGCGTGCCGCCCAGGGACACCTCCCGCCATAGCCCCTCCCCCGGTGGCTCACCCCGCCTCTTTGGAGCTCAGCATCTTGGCCCAGATGAGGTCGGTGTCGATGGGCTCCTCGCGGGGGTTGGTGGAGCTGACCTGCAGCATGAGTGAATCGCAGGGGGCGCCGGTGAGTGTGGCCAAGCCCTCGATGGCGCGGCCCGCCTGCAGGGCGAAGTAGGAGCCGTGCAGCTTGGCCAGGGCCTTCTCGATCAGGGCCACCCACAGCTGCTTCCGCTGGGCCTGCAGCGGGTCACATGACAGAAGCACAGGGGGCACGTCACATGACACGTCACATGACACGTGTGACAAACGTGCTTTACCAGGAGAAAAGCCCACTTTAGAGAACGTAAAAGGAAATAACAGAATTACAGCACTAATATTTTACAGATAAAACACACCTTCAGTCCGTTTAAGCAGCGGCTGTAAAACATTTAACACTGGGGAAGAATTAGCCAAATGAAACTGCTATTTCTGTGGTCATTTGCACGGTGAGACAGTGCAGCAGTCAAACATTTATTTATTAGACAAGAGCATAGATAAGTCAACACACGTCCAAGGCAGGCAGACTGATCACTGCCATTCACCGGAGGCCTGTTCAAAATGCCCTTTTCCACTCCAGTCAATAAGTCACCCGCCGTAAACAGCTTCCCAGCATCGGGCTCGGGGGGCCGGGGGCTCGGCGCCTCCCGGCCGGGGCACATCTTCTCGACTTATCGCTCGGTTAAGTTATCGATAACGCTAATGCGGCCTAAGCCAGACCGCGGGGTGGGGGGGGGGGGCAGCCCCGGCAAGCAGCAGCCGATTTATCACTCACAGGCCCGGTGTGCTACGCCACCCCCTGCTCACATTAATCCACATTGGCGGGGGGCATTATTTCCTGGTGGGTTCAGCAAACAGAGGACGGTGTGATACCCCCCCCCCACTGGATGCAGGCCCACTCGCCTGACTGCCGCAGGACAGGTCCCCGTCAGGCCCGAAACGTCATCTGCCCTCAGGATGCGGCCCCCACAAGCCACGCCCCTTTTCCTGCTCGGACAGCGGCTGCACAGGAAATAGATACCCTGGCTTCCCCAGCGTCGGACACAGATCGGCAAGTTAATGCTAGGTCAGAAGATATGGATCACATGACACGTCATGTGACTAGCTAGTTTTAAAAAAGGAGCCGCCCAGCCTTAAACTACATTACCTTAAACATATGCACTAGACTGCAATTATTTTCTGGGTTTGTTATAATGGTCGATTACATTAACAAGTTGGGTAACAATGTTATCCTGTGAGGAAAATCGCTATCCTAAATTAGTATGTGCTAGGCCTTAAAGAAATTCATAACTCGTTCTCTATTTACTCGAGCATGTCCATTATTTATTTAGTTCATAGTTTGTACTGTAATATGTCCGTGTCATGTTTTTATTGCATAATAATTAAATAAAACCAAATGCTCACATTCACAAAAGTTTAATCTTGCTTTTATTGTATTGTCAGGCACTTGAGTAGTTTATTAGACCAGAAAATGACTGCAGAGGGCAAGTGCGATTATACTCGCAAATAACTCAAGTGCTTCGCCATGGCAACAGCGCAACGCAATGATGACGACGTTACTGCGAGTGGCTCCGAGCAGGAAATGCAGGCTGCGTGGGTGGCTGTCCGGGGTCAGGGCTCCCGGGAAACGAGTCACGCCCCAGCAGCTCTCTCCTAAGCCCCCCCCGCAGAAAGAGACAGTTTGCCATTTAAAGACCAGGAAACATCTAAAAGGTATCGGGCCTGTGAATCAGAAGAGCTTTGTACTGGTACCGCTGTCCAAAGGTCATAGTAAACTGGGCACGTGAGCCCAGAGCTGTGAACACGCTGGGAGTCGGATCGGCTCGGACCCGGTGCTGCAGAGCGCTTAGCAGGGAGCTGATTACAACAGCATCACGGAGGGATGTCAGCAGTGGTCAGGTATACAAGGAGAGGAGGGGATGGGAGGGGGGGAACGTTCATATCCCCCCCCCCCCCGGAGTTAAATTACCAACGGGGGCAGGTCGGGGTGTAAAAGGAAACCGGCTCAGAATGGAAATCCGCTCCAAGTGTCTAGGATACGACTGCAGATCCAAAAAGCCACAATCCAGCTCAAACTCAGAAGGAAATCTGCCGAAACCCAAAAAAAGCCACGAAGAATCGATACGGCACCACAAAGGCAGAGGCAACGTTTTCAGATCAGCTTCAGTTACCTGAGACTCTGGCGGCCTATGCAGGAAGAATTTAATACAGTGACTTAATTTGAAGTTAAAAAGGAAATAAATCTTAAAATATACTTTTGTTTTGAATGTAGGACAATTTAGAACAGGCTAGATTATTCTAAATTGTATCCCGAGTTGAATTGCATCGTATCCTAATCGAATCGCCTGTTGGATCATGTGCAGCTGTATCGTTTCTGCATCGTATAACAGAGACAGAGACCGCTAAAATGGGGTCCTAGCTGGACTTGCGTTATGCCCTCCCCCCCATAAGGGGGCGCTGTTCCTTACCTGGGAGAAGAGCAGGTAGCCATACTCGTCACAGGGCAACATGTCGTCCACCAGCACGGTGATCCAGGTGCCATCCTTGCAGAGTCGCACCTGGTAGGCGCCCTCCGGGCAGATGCCCCGCGTGATCATCACGCGCTCCACCAGCTCGGGCCGCTCCGCCAGGACGGCCAGGGCACTCAGGAACCTGCCAGAAGGGTGGCACAGCGGCAATATGGCGCGTGAAGAACCAGATGCATCTGCAGTGAGTAAGGAGGCTTGAGCTGGCAGACATGATGGTGGGTAGACCACCTGGAACGCCCCAGCCCCCTCCCCACCCAAGGTAGCTGCTGATCAGACACCTCAGGGGCCCATAAGGACAAAACTCCCTCCCCCGTCTTCGGGGGGCGGTTAGGCGCAGGGCCATCTCCCAGGGGCCAAAGCACACAGTGAGCATAACAGTTTAGGACAGGGATGCTAGCCGAGGGGGAGCAGTGTGATTCGATGGGGGCTGACGTGGCACTAGAAATGACAGTGACCTGGGGGGAGCCGGGGGGAGTGGGAGGGTCCAGCTTGCTGTGTGTCACAGCACTGCAGGGGCTTATTTTCAGGAGTACTCAGGAGGAAATGCAATACAAAACCAAGAATGTAGAGGGCGCCAAGGAGCAGTCCCCTAACTTCCACTCCAGGGAGGGGGGCGGGCAGAGACACACCTGCTCATCAAACAGTACTTTTTATAGCGCACCTCAGGCAGCCAAACATGTCCGCCAATCAAAAACAACCAGGTCATACTGCTTCTATATTATTATGGAAACTAGCATTTCAGCCAGTCGCTCAATGCAACAGGGTGTTTTTTTTGTAAAAAAAAAAAAAAAAAAATTAAAAAGGCAGAGAAACTTTGGCTTACAGAGACAAATCGAATGGAGAATCAAGAAAAGCAAAGAGCTTTCTGGTAGATCAGCACCTGACATCTACGGACAGCGATAATCTGGGCAGATCTGCTACAGACTCACTGGGGAGCAGCACCCAGAAGACAGCCTTCAGTGGCAAAACGCTGTAAAATTCTATGAAAGTAAGAACTGAAATAAAAATACTTATTCTTGGAGAAGTAAAAATATACAAATTGGAATAATGGATGGAGTTTTTAAAATAAATCCAGAGAAGAAAAATGCTCAAAATAGGAAGTTAATAGAATTATGAACAAATTATATAAATGTTAAAAAGTGGCCAGAAAGGGTGTTTGTAATATGTACAGGGCCACAGATAACAGGGGAGGCGTCTGACCATGAAATGGGCAGCGGCGGGCAATCAGACCCGGGCAGCATGGAGCAGTGAAGCCATAGTCGGCCGGCCGGGTGACGAGACATCGGATCAGAGTGCGGAGCGCGGACACTCGCAGCAACATAAACCAAACCAGTCACAACCGGTCTGTACCCGCACGGCCACATTCCTCCTGTGTTAGAGGTGCCTCCAAAAAGGGAAAATAAATCCAACGTGGACCCTTGAACTTCAAATGACGGAATGTGACAGAAACGCCGAGTCGGGCCTTTGTGCAGACAGTCCGACCTGCGGATGATAAGCACCAGTGCAGGGGGACGCTAAAAATGCATCGGACCTGATTCATTGCAGGGACGCGCCGCGCTGGCTAGCAGTTTACGTATAGCGCTGAGCTCATTGATTCCTGGGGGTGGGAGGGGGATGACATGCATGGTTTCCATGGTAACATAAGAAGGTATTCTTACTAACAGGAAGTGATTATGTCATGAAGGTGGATAGTGAGCTGACCAATCATGTCATGTCACAGGATCTTTGAATGATTTATTTTTTTTTTGTACTTGGCCTTTAACACCTTGACAGGTGATGAATTGACTCTGACTGAACAAAGACCTTTACCTGACCACACTTAGACGACGAGAGCGGAAACAAATGCCGTTCTACGTCAGGTGGTGCCACTGGGGCGTGTGTAGGCACACACAGAAGCACAGTCTATGTCTTCATACCATTGTGACTCTATTCATTCCTATGGGCATAACCCTAATCCTAACTATGACGACCTTTACCGAACCTTAACAGTAAGTAACCAACAAAACACTTTTGGTTACTTTAGTTTTTTCATTGCATTCACAGATTTTTATGAAATTGAGGCGATCAGAAAAATGTCTGCAAAGGGTAAAAAGTTACAGGTTATCATCACAATGACCCAACGCGCATGCACGTGCGCAGGTACACAACCAGGCCGGCCCCGCCCCCAACTCACCAGCAGTTTCCCAGCAGCCCCTGCAGGATGTCAGAGGGCCGCGGGGTACGAAAGACGGACCACTTGACGCCGCGGTCCTTGAAGTTGTTGCAGTTGATCTCGTGTGGGCGGAGCCACTTCTTAACACGCTGCTGCACGCTGTCTCCTTCCGGAAAGCCCACGGAGTGCGGCCCGGGCGGGAAGCTGTCGTCCACGAAGTTCACCGCGTTCTGCAGGGGACAGGAAACGCAAGCGCTTAGCGGTCGGCTCCTGGCGTGGCGTCCCTGCGTCACCAACCATCCTTACGTATGTTCATAAGGAAAGAAGCGACTGGGCGTATCAGTTTGTAGGAGGCTGACAAATACTCCCAGTGTATCTGCGTAGTAGCGGACGGGTTCATTAAAGTGGCCCTCAGGACTGACGGGACTTCGGCAGGACGGTTCCGCGTTGCCACAGCGAAGGTTTACCTGCCAAATAGACTGACAGCACCTGGGTCCTGTTAGCTCCACGGTCCCGATACACGCACGCGGACGTAAACAAGACAGCCCCCCCCCAAGACTTATTCGGAATACTCAGCAGCTGTGAGGTGGTCAGCTCTGGACAGAGAAGGAAAATTAACTATCTGAACAATTCATTTTAAGCTGTTAATTTAAGTCCTTACGTGAAAATTCTTTTCTGGACCTACGGGCTCCAATGAAGATGCTTAATTCTTACCCTGGGTGGGGGGGGGGGGGGGGGGGGGGG
>JAODLC010000100.1:20819134-20841696 GCA_026781145.1 Hippopotamyrus pictus | reverse complement strand
CACTGGGTTGTTCTGGAGAGAGGAGAGAGGGGTGAAGCTGGATGGAGGGGGCAAGGACGGGGGGCGAGGAGGCTCCTCCGAGGGGGCAGGGGGCACATCGTCCATCCCCTCGGCCAAGGACGGTGCTCCTCCACTGGGGTGACCTGGGAAGCCGGCTACCGGTGTGCGCACCTCTGGCACCACCAGAGCCTCGGGGGGGATTTTGGGCAGTGAGAGCTTGCGGGGCCCCCCGCAGGCGGAGCAGGAAAGTGCCACAGGAGTGTTGTGTAGCGTGCAGCGCGGGCAGGCCCAGCCCGTCCTCCGCTCTGTGTGCCGCTCCTCGCCGTCGCCCTCTGGCCCGCGTGCCTCCTCTGCGGCCGGCTGCTGCACACGGGTATCCAGCACGGTGGCCAGAGATGGGCCCGGGGGGGTGGGGATGGGCGCAGGGGGTTCAGCCGGGGTTGGAAGGGGCCCATTAGCAGCAGGCGTGCCCGGCGAGGGTCCAAAGCCACAGAGGGAGCAGGCCCCAGACCCATGCGGGTTGCTGAGGGTACAGCGTGGACAGGCCCAGCGCTGCGGCTCTTCCGTGCTGCTCAGCCGCAGGATCTGATTCAGGTCGGGCTTCTGGCGCGGCGCCTCGCAGATGGAGCAGCGGGGGGCACCACCCGCGTTCAGGAAGGTGCAGCGGCCGCACGACCACTCGCTGCCCCGCACCGCTGTTGCCATGGAACCCGGGGAATGGGAGTGACTGCAGGACAAAAATGGGGGGGGGGGACAGAAAATAAAAACTCATAAGCAAAACATCCGTTCAGGCACCAAAGAGCTGAATGAGCCTCATCGGGTGGATGTGAGATCAGCCCCCGCCACTTGGGGTCTGCAGGAAGGAGCGACGTGGATCCCATCACAAAACAGGAACTCATTAATCTCCCACTAACTTGCACATCATGGGGAAAAGAGCGCCGGCTAACGGCCATAACCAGCATGCTACACTGAGACCTCCCCCCCAATGCATTCCAGACACATGCCTCTTACATTAATTATTATTCGGGGGCTCATCAGCCCTGGTTAAGGCGAGAGAGGCAGGGCTGGGGGGAGGGGGTGCATGGTAAAAGAGGGGGGTCAGGTTGTATCTCAGAGCAGCTCTGGCCAGCTACACTTGGGTGTGAAGTTGAGACGACGCCAGCTCTCGCTTGGGATTCGAGACTGTGGCATGTAGGTGTCAACCTCAGGCACGACAGCCAGGGGCACCGATCCCAGTGCAGAGTTGGTAAATCGCAGGCTCACAGAAGCTCCAGCACTAACACAGCTGGCAGGGTGTCCACTCCAGGATAGACTCGACAGAATCTAGCTCTGATGCAAAGAGGACTGGCCAGATCCTATAGAGGAGGATTGGGGAATGTTAGCGGGAATGCTTTCGAAGTCAGTGGCAAAAGGGCACTGCCTTTCGGGAGCTATTAAGGACTAACACACACACAGAGGGACAGACAGACAGACCCACATATGCACAGACAAAAACAGATGGACAGACATAGACAGACAGAAACACACACACATATACAGTGTGTACAAACTGGTGGGTTTGCAGCCGCTTGCTGCATAGCCTTGAGTCAAGTAAACAAACAAATAAAACCCCAGATTCCAACACGAATCCTGTCACGGCATCTTTGGAGAGGCGGGAAGGCGGCACTGAAATGTGTCTTCACACCTTGTCGGGATGCAGGACAGCTGGTCCTTGTCAGACGGAGAGGGGAACACAAACAAGCTCCTCCTGACGCAGAAACGCAGACGGGCTGAGCTCCGCATGCGCATGGCGATCAAAGTAATATTCCTAACAAGCGGGCTGGGCTTGGCGGGGGCGGCTGGGGCTGAAAATGAGGTCGGTGCTTTATTATTTAAGAGCCAGCACTGAGGAATGGTGGTGTTGAGTCTGCAAGACGCCCAGCAGAGCCCGCGAACATGATTCGGAGACTTGCAGGCAAGCGGCCGCCTCGCACTACGACTCAATCACTACGGAGCTGCTCCAGAAACGTCCAATAAGTTTCAGGGTGTTACCGAGCCAGGCGGCCAGCCAGCAGCTGCCCCTCACGCATGGAGGCGGGGCCAAACAGCACGTGTCTGCGAGCCCTGAGCCGCTTTCCCAGCTAGGCCGCGAGGCATTTGGGCTGTGTTTCATACTCATTAGCGCCATCCTGCCCGGGCTGGCGGGCTGCCCAGAGAGCCAAGCTCCTGCACTCTCCGTCGGAAGCGGGACTCGCCTACAGTGCTCCAGTCCCTATGGTAGCAGAGTCCACTGGCATTACTGTGTGCTCCAAGGAATTCCCTAACACCTCTGCTGACTCAGATGCTTTCACACTCACCGTGGTCAGACACAGCACTTGCTATAACCCAACGACACTATCGTTGGACACTGTGGATGACTCTCCACACACACAATACAGGCTAATAACCCTGCAAAATACAAGAGGGCCTGTTACCAGACCCTCACTTCACAGAGGAAGCCTCCTGCTTCAAGTAGGATGATGATTAGCCCCAATCACGCAGGAAATCGGTGCCTCGTGCCCGGCTGGAATAGTCTAGCTGGGGGTAGAGGGACTCAAGTAAAGCTAAACCCTACTTGCTGGACATACAAGCCTCCTTTATCATCAGGTCGATCAAGGAATCGGGATAAAAGGTCAAATGTAAATTAACAGAAGCAGATGAACGACAAGTCTGTTTATAGGTTCTAGAAAAACCTGGCATTTCGCAGGACTTTTGGGATACCGTGCTGCTGGCTGGAGATTTATTGTGACAGCATTCCTTCTTGCTATGAAGCGTGTGGCAGGGACACCATCATTGAGTGCTCAGCCATAATGGTTTTCAACGGTACAACTGAAACCAGCACTGATTCATAGCAGGGTCAAGTAGGGTCTCATCAGGGAGGCCTTCTCCCTCCCCTGAACCCTGAGCCCACTAAGATCTAGGTCCCCATAAACACTGCAAGGAGAATCCTCTGATTCAACATTCCAGAAACCCAGAAAGGCTTCAGAGACCCACAGGAATAAGACTGACAAAACAGGGACACAGAGTGGAACATGTAAAAACAGATTATGGAGTCAATCCGAACGGGAAAGCGGATTACTCGCCCCCTGATCACAGCCCTGACTTCGACTGCTCTCTGCCAGTTCAGGCAAGGCCTTCGAGGTCCAGAGGGCTCTTCTGTACCCAGGCTTGCAAATTCCAATGACTCAGGAAGCCCATTAGAGCTAACAGGGGTCTCTGGCGAGGTGCTGACCAGCCTCGCACCCCCTATACATTACAGGCAATAGCCTTTCCACAGATACCCCCAGAAGGCTATGATGGTGCAGCTATTGCTGTGATAAGGGAGGCCACGCTACAGCCTGCACTCTCAGGGAAAGCCGTCACAGCTTGAGCATGGATCTGAAAAATAGCCTTTTTGCCGGGTACACTTCATCGCTCGAGTTGCGGAACGGGACTGCTGACGATCGAGGGGCCGCCTGTTAGGCAAGGAGGCTGACATGGCAGAACATTCGCCAATCAGCAGTCATAGAAAAAGCTGCCATGCTCCAGACAAGCCGGCTAACCCAAGTAGCCATACTACAAAATTTACGGACAGACTGAAGGTGTGCCAACAAGGAACCAAGAGTAGCTGAACAATAACGGTCTTGAACAATAAACAAACAGCACAACTAACATGATATTCTCACAACAAGCCCAGGATCTCAGAGACACGAGGTTCCATCACTGCACCTCTGGCAACACAATCAATTAACATGTCAGGAAACTATCAGAGGGCTTCGAGATTCCAAGACTTCCAGGGTGAGTTTATCAGAGAAGACGTCTGGCTACCACCCCTAATGCCCTTGGCGCGTTTTCAGCAGCGTGGGGAAGGGAGATGCTTTGAATAACATAAAGTGTCCAGCAAGATAATGAAAGGTAACAGGCACTGTGCTGTATTCAGTCAAACATCATCTATCTGTCCTCCCAGTACAGGGTTACAGAGGGCACGAGGCTGGTGTACACCCTGGACGGGATGCCAATCCATCACAGGGCACGAGGCTGGGGTACACCCAGGACGGGATGCCAGTCCCTCACAGGGCACAAGGCTGTTGTACACCCTGGATAGGATGCCAGTCCATCACAGGGCACGAGGCTGGGGTACACTCTGGATGGGATGCCAGTACATCACAGGGCACGAGGCTGGGGTACACCCTGGATTGGGTGTCGGTCCATCACAGACAGTAAAGGTGGTTTTTGAACCCCCAACCCTGAAGGTAAGCAGAAACCCTGAGCCCTCCCCCCGCAGCTGTGAAAACAGCGGAAATGGGCCGCCAGGCGTGCCTTAATCTTCACCCACCCCCAGAAGGCGCTCTGCTTTCACCGAGGGCCGGTTCAGGCAGTATGGCCCTTTGTTTACTGGCGATCGGGAGCAGCATACTGATACGGATCAGGACAGAGACTCTGGAGGCAGACAAGTAAACGCTCTTTCCTCAGCATTTATATTTAATCTCCATGTTGAAGAGGCAGCACCACAGCTGCCTATAGGGACTTGAACCCACAGACTGTTTAGTCACATGACAAGTCCACTCACACATTTCCATCTGTCCTGATATCAATGGGTAAGCGAACCCCCAAAAACATGCCAGTGCAGTGTGGGGTCTGTCGATTTCTCTCTCTCTCTCCCCTCCACACCTAGGGGATCTCAGTGCTTCCTGAAAAAACAGGAGGTTTCTCCTGAGGCTGGAACACAGACCCTCTCACCCCAATGGCACATTCCAGAATGTCAGTGGCGGGATTCACGTGCTTCCCTGTCGGGACAGGATACCATAAGGCGCAGAGAAATGCAACCACACACCAAGCCGCACTCGAATGACCACAGTTAAGTGCAAATGAGCACAAATCATTCAGTCAATTACTGTGCACCTCTTAAGACAGTTTACAAGAAATACTAAACACCTGCTACTACCTGTTGTACAAATGGTATTTTGGCAAAGTTTTTGCAAATTACAGCAGATTAGTTCATGACGGATATCGCAAATCAAAATCATTTCCACACAAAGTAGAATCTTTTTTCTAACCAATTTTTCCGCATAAGCTAATCTGCAAACTCGGTTTATTTGGAAGCATAGCTAGTAAGAAATACTGAATTCTTGAAATGAGCTAAACATCCAAGGTGAAGAATGTAACCAGGCACATGTTACAAAACAACTCATCTGCATGGAATCTTCTGTCAGGATGAAGAACTAATCAAAGCATTCGTTCTCCTGTCATAACTGCTAATGGGCAGTGCTCTCTTAATGGTTAGGGAAGCGCAGTTCTAGTTGAAAGATTGCTGGTGTGAATCCCCGACCAGCAAGGCACCACTGAGGTACCCTGAGCAAAATACCGCCCCCAAGCACTGCTCCCCGGGCGCTGAATTAGCTGCCCCCTGCTATGTCACATATGGGTTAAATGCAGAAGACACATTTCGTCGTTGTGTGCGGTGGTGTGTCAACAATGACTACTGATCACTAAATTCTAATCTGGTACACGGTCATGGTGACTGGTAGCTTTTCCTAGAGAGTGCAGGGCACCATGTAGGACACACACACACAAGACAGAATGGGCACTTCAGAGACTCCAATTCCCCTAAATGCGCATCTCTGGACAGTGGGAGGTAATCAGGACCCCTGGAGAAAGCCAATGTAAACACAGAGAGCAGGGGCAGGAATGAAGCACACCCGCTGAGCCTCACTGCCACTGACAAACTAAACACAAAGAGAATGGAATTTCCATTTCAGAACGCTGTCAAGACACGGAGTCCGGCCCAGGAAGCGGAGGGACGGCGGAGCTCTGATCTCTCGCTCGTCAAGATCAAAATGAGCCACAGCGAGCAGGCAGCCAGCACTTCAGTGGACGCAGCTCTACAAGCTCCCACAGAGCCACCGCCATCACCAGGAAGGGGAACGGCACAGGGAGCGAGAGACCTTTGGGTGACCGAGCTGCCCTCCGTAAGACCGGATAAACGTCGGATTTGTGACGTCAAACCGTCGACAAGGGAACAACGTGACAGCAGACTCGAGCCCACCCGGACCACGCTGCGGCACAGGGAAGCACACACATCATGCGTGAGTTTCTCCTGCCGTGACCGGGGCAAGGTGATTTTCTCCAACGTCTGGGACAACTTGTCCCGGATACGGTGGGGAGACATGGAAGCTGGCAGAACGTGCCAGTGAGTCACACGGACATGCCACGAAGAGCATCTTCCGTCTTGCACGGGTAGCGGGGTGCAGATGTGAGTCACCAGGTGGCAAGTGCAGAGTCACTGCCCCCTCTCTGTCACCTCTGTACCAAATCTGCCTTGGCGAGCCTCAGCTGGAGAACTCGCCAACACCCCCGCCTCTGTCAGACAGCGGGAGCACCCTCATTGCATCGGTCAAGCGAGCGATGCAGAAAATGCCCCCGCCATCATTTTATGTTGATTGTACAGCCGTACAATCACCCACCCGCCTTGTCTCTTTATCAAATCCCTTTACAAGCCCCCTTATGAGGGTGGCACAGATGACCTAGTGAGCAACGGAGGGGGAGGGGGGGGTCACCCCAGTCACATGACAGGAGATGGTCATGGCAAGAGCTGGAGACTGTGTGAGGGCCCCCCCCCCATCCACCGAGCCTCTGCCAGGCCAAGATATGTTGGCAGGAGTCCAACCCCCTGGGGGAGAGCATGGCACAGCGCCCCCCACAGGGACAGGGGGGAGAAGTGTTGACCTTTCAACCCCCGTTAACTTGCTGCTAATGAGGGGACGTTTAATGCAGCTTTGCCACCCCGACCCAGTGTCCGTCAGCACAGCTGTCGCTTCCCGTGACGTTTCACGACTTTCCTTTCCGTTCTCCGAGGTCAGTGGTGACAGATCTGAAGCCCGTCTCCACCTGGACCGGTCCGTGACAACAACACGGGAGGCTCAGTGTCCCGCGTCCTTCATAATTCATCCAGCCAAAGATACACTTTACATTTGGGGTCTTCCTGTGCTGTCACTAGCTTGCTATTTTCTGGTAGTGTGTGTGTGTGTGTGTGTATGTTTGTCCTACAGCTGTTTTGGAAGGAGGGTCAGGTGACAGAGCTTTTACGAGTCGACTGGAGTCAGCCGTTTCTTGGTCTTGCAGCACCCCACCCCCCCACACACTCCAGGAAACTAGAGCAGGACCTTCACACCCCCACCCCAAAGACAGCTTGCATTTCCAGCACTCCCCCCCCCCCCCCAACATGCCAAACTGAGCAGCCTCTATCCCATGCTGTCTGGGCCCCTCTCCTCCTGATCCCCACTAACCAATGCAAACCCCCCATGATTAGGCCTCACCCCCACAATAAATGCCCCCACCCCCCAACAAACTTGGATAACCAGAACAGTTTGAGACTCTTGCTCCCGTCATGACCTACATCTCAAAGTAAAAAGAGGTTGCCATGGTAACCAGGCTGTGAGTGGGGCAAAAAATAAATAAAAATAAAGGGAGAGTGAAGCGAACCGCTAATTGCGTGCAGGGCCCACAGGCGATGGGGGCACACGGAGCAGAGAGGACCCGCCAGACAGGTTTGACCCCTTCCATACTCATTTATGGGAGGCCTGAAGCCACCGCGCTCGTTGTGAACAAACAGGCAGCTGGAGGAAAGAGCTCACGCTGCCCGCTAAAAGCAGGGTTAGCACCGAGAAAAGACGCATCAGCCCAGAAAGCCACACATTATGGCGTAGAGACACACGAGTCAAACCCACTGTCCATTTCCAAGGTGAACAGCTGCCTCATGGTCACCGTAGAAACACTGAATCACCTAGAGTGATCATTATGATCAAGCTGAGGCAGCTGACCATTACCTTGCCGCCCCCCCCCACGAATCACACCCACCTGAACGAGGGCGACAGGAGCAGAGATGTCGACGGCTACGATGCGGTAAAAACAGTAAAGAGCTGAGAGGCGGGACAGGGCAGGACAGATCGCCTAAGCCACCTCACAGACGAGCCTCAGGGTGACCGACACGGGCAATTTAACACAAATCCAATGGCAAATGAGAATTTATACACACAGTGGCCCAACAATTAGCCAAGTCTAGAGAGAGCACTGAATAAGACGTAACCGAAAGAAAATCATCATTATCATTAATAACAATGACAAAATAGATGCAAGAAGAATGACCGCTACCAGCGCAAGGCGTCGTAATTAGGATGGGTACTAAAACAAAGTCATAGATTACACCACCAATTATTGCTGGAAGGCAGATAAACATGAGGGCAGAGAGCAACCATTACCCCAAAATCTTTAGCCTTCCCAGGCCTGATCAGCATGTGACTGCATGTCAGCGGGCCAACTGGGAAGCTTTAAGACTTTGATTGGGAGCGGAGGAAGCTCTGAAAGCGACCTCAGTAACAGAGATGGCTGGTGACCTCAGGGAACTAATGAATATGGGAAAGGAGTCAACCTATTAAACCATCGTAAAAAAGGCTGGCTAGCATCGACTTTTAATCCCTTCAGAAACGACCCGCATCTAATGCTACGAAGGACACAGCCAGCGCACATGTCCCACAACGGAATGATCCAGGAACGCGGCGAGCGGCTCCTTCGGCCTGAGGATGATGGCCTTAGGAGACGGCATCCACATTAGCTAAGCATAAATCAGCAAGAGACTTCACAAGGCACATGGACTGTAATAGGAGCCGATGTGGCGGTGAGGCTTCCTGACAAGGATGCCAAATCATTTCAGATGTAAAGGGATGCAGTGATGCTGTAATCTCATCATACTATGTCAACATTCAATTATTTTATAGTGTCCACAAGTGGATGGCAGGGTACTGTGACCTAATTCTCATTCCCCTTGGTTTGAAATGGCCAATTAATCTCAGCACAGAACTCCCACTCAACGTACGGTCCCCATGCCAGCTCTGCTGGGAGGGGTGGGGTATAGACCCAGTGCCTCTGATGCAGGATGACATCAGTGGGCTCCAGTGTTTGCCGAGCACCCAGAGGACACTGCCACTCCAGGACTCCCACCCCTAGGCACGGGCGGAAGGGAGAGGAAGTCAGCCGTGAACCCCGCCAGGCAAAAAGTGAGCTAATCTCCGTCCTCCGTGCCTCCCTCAGAGAAGGACTGAGGATGGCAGGGTCCCAGTCTCAGGATGCAGCTCACGTCAACCAACCCACCCAAAAATAAGTTTCCACGGTTACATCAAGGCCTTTATTCAACAGACACTAAGAGTCAACCCTTAATATTTTTAGACTGTTTATATTCAATAAGTACAACAGGGAATAAAGCATATTCATTTATGTTAGCTATGGAAAATTAGCTAATGCATCTGCAGGGCGCTAGGAGGGACGCTCTTCATTTGTTATTATTATTTTTTTTTAATTAGTTTGATTACTTGACCTAGCTGCCAAATCACCAAACTGGAAAGAGCACGCGTCCTGTTTTTGCTATGCTAATGCGCACGTCTCTGCCCCTGCTGGCTAACGCTTTGCAAGACGCTCACTGATGCTAAATTAAAAAAAATGAGTGTGGTGCTGTAAACAGATGAAGAGAGGCAAGTGAATCGCCAGCGGTAGCTTCAGAACGCAGCATGTCAATATCCAACACCGCTAATGCACATCATAATCACCATGTGCAAAAGCGACGGGGAAACGTCGACTGCGGAGCACGACTGACGAGCCCGGAAGCTGTGGTGGGTAGGTCAGGCACCATTACCTGCGTAGGGAGGGGGAGGGATGCGGATTATGGTAAACACAAGGGCTCTTCCATTCATAAAGACTACCACACTTTTTGTTTTTTTTTTTTTTTTAAAAACATGTGTAGGCTTCTGGAAGAGCTCTACATGCAGTTCATCCGTGATTCCTACATTCACACTCTCTAAAGCACTCTCCAGTCCTTCCTGTCTGTCAGACTAATGTAATGTGTGTCATCCTGTACTGGCAGCACGGGCAGGACAGAGGGCGTGAAACGCAGCTGTAAAACTGAAGATTCCTAAGTCCTACGACTGAAAAATTGGCAAGATCGATTGGAAGATGGTGCTTACACCTTGCCCGAGAAAGTGCCAATATCATTGAACTTATTTAGCAGCTTTGTCTGTGATCATGGTTAAACAAGCTGGAATCACAGTAAGCAGAAGCGTGGGATTCAAAGTTGGCCCAATCAGTATGGAAGAACCATCCTTACAGTGCATTTATGAGAATCTATGTTTTCAGGAAACAGGCCAAGTATAAAAATGATCCATGTAAGTCTGGGTACGCACCAGGCCAACGGCAAAAAAAATTAGTGTAATCAAGGGTGACGAATCATTGGCTCCACCCCCCCCCCCAACTGATTTTTGCTGGAACACAACGGCACGACTAGAGGTGACAGTTGTCATACAGCCCAATTAGAGAAGTCAGTTTTCAACCAGCTTCAATATCGATTTAACTACTAAAACAGAAGAAATAGCACCAACAGGGACCAACCACGCTACAGACACTGGTGCAACAGGCAGTCACTGAGTCTCACCAACTATTCGACAGCTTGACGGCTCTTTATTTTTGGCTTAAGACCGACCTGGTCTTCGATGTCGGTAAAATACCTCAATCTTCTGTTTTGTTCATGGGCTTAAAGACCACATATCCTGACCTTGATGTCCTCCGTACCTTTCCCCTCCGCCTTCCTCCTTTTGCTTCCACCCCCCATCTTCCTTAACTCCGAACTAAACCACCACTCAATCCCTCCCCCCAAGGTCAGCCAGCCATATTCAGCTTCCTGACCAGAGAGAGTCTTCCAGTCCCATATGAACTTGTTACAGTTTCCAGGCAGGTAGTGGAGGTTTGCTCTCTTTTTTTGCCGCGTCTCTCATTGCGTTCAGAGCCCTAACTTAGTTACCATCCCCTCTCAGTGGGACGGCACACTGAAAATGAGGAGAGTGGGAGTGACGCTTACTTAGCGCCAGGCGGCCGCCGCGGAGGCCCACACGCGCGCTCATTAGTATCCGCGTGGCCGGGGTGAGTCAGCGCGGAGCTGGTGTGAGACGAGGCACTGAAGACGAAAACTAACCTGCTCGCATTTCTCAAAGGAAGCTCCCAAAGTCTGAGCGAACGCGGCGCAGTGCGCCTATGAAAGGACTCGGGACGCCCACGCCAGGGGAACCATCAGTGCAGGAGGTCAGACAGATCGCCGCGCGGGGCACTAGGTGGTAATAATCTGTCCACTGATAATCTGTGTCTCGATTCCTTAGCAGGGCCTGTTACAGCTCAACCACCCCTAAGAAGAAACGGAGGGGAAAGGGTTGACTATTGAGACACCCCCCTGAATGAGAAGTAACACGCGCCATCCAAATCCTTCCACACATCAGCACACAGTAGTATACGTCTACGTGGCTGCGACAGGAAGGACTACCAAAGTTCCAATTTGTATGTTACCTTAATGCAGCAATAGTTCATAAACGTATCATAATTGCACACCAGAGTCAATAAGTAAGGTCCTAGTCTGTTAATCCTTCCACTGGCTTCTGAAAAGATTTTAGGAACTGAAAGACGTCAACTGTTTAACGCAAGTTCACACTGATGACGTGGAACTGCAGCCAGATAATTGGTGACATTCCCAAAGGGGGCTCTGAAGAAATGAGCGGTTGTGTTGGGGATGAAGATAAGGCCAGGAAGCCTTGACACAAGAGAACCGAACGGGCTGTAGGTCACATGTCACCCACACGGACGTGCTCCGGCCTGCAGATCCTGTGTTTCGCACCTGTTCCTAAGGGTGCTGATCAGCGCATGCGCGACATGTCTTGCACTGGAGCACGGGATGAATGTTTCAGAGTCTCACTAGCGTTCAGATTGGCAGCGTGGAGGCGAAGAGGTCAGCACTGTAGCTGGAGGGTTAGCAGCCAGCCGCTCACCCCTAGCCCTGTACGTGCGGAGTTTGCATGTTCTCCCTGTCATGTGGCCTTCCTCCGGGTTCTCCAGGCTTCCCCCACAGACCCGTCAGCCTTCTCTAAAGTGCCCGACGTCTGCGAGTGCGTGCCCTGCAATGGTCTGGCATCCCCGCCACGGTTTTCCCTGCCTGCCCTCTGTGCTCTCCCAGAATCGCTCCAGTGCCAACACAACTCAGTACCACATAAGCGTCTACGCAAGATGGACTGATTGTGTTCCGGCATCTTTATTAACTTGCACTTTTGCTCAAAGAGGGATTCGCTAGCACATCTATTCAGACTCAGCATATTAAAATGTAATTGTCCAAAACGTGCTTCCCATTAATAACAAGCCAATTACAATGAGATGTTGGACACATTAAGGCTTTAAAGAAGGTATAAGTACTTTTGGGCTTATCGTGCCGAAAAAGACTGAGTGACGATTCCACGGAGCATCGGAATTAATACTGGGAGAAAGACAACTGAAGCATACGGGAGCGGTGCGGCTGCAGCGAGCTTCAGGTACTGCAGTTCTCGCAGGAAGGGCTCTTATGTCTGGTTTTTAGTGCTCATCACTTTACACGTTACTCAAAGCTGCAGGTCACTCGTCAAGAGGTCAAACGTTGACATTTAGACCAAAGAACAAACTGCAGGGCCTCGTGGTGCACCAATGTGGGAATTTTGGCCAATACCATTAACCGGTATATTTTTGTCTGATATTATGCATACCGATAGCCAGCAGATTTTTGAGTTCCACAAATCTGCAGCGTCGCTGATGTCGGTGACGTTACTTCTTATGATCTTATGAATGTGTATAGTAACCACATCATACAATTCAGGCAGTGAAGTAGCACCAACTTGGAAGTTTCTAAGCGGTGAATGAGCCGACAAAATCCTTCATCCTCCCCTGCGGAAAACAGCTAATCACCCAAAGCAATCTCCATTAATTTAGTAGCTCTGGGGCTGTTAACTCTCAATACTGATGAAGTCTAAATATCAACTGACACCTCAATATCTTTAGTTTTAAATGAACATCAGCCAATACCAATATGTTAACCAAAGTATCGTACTTCTCCACCTATAACAGATCTACCCTGTGCTTCAAAAAGGAAGATAAATGATGCTGAGAGCAAAAAGAAGTTAAAGAGATATGCTGGTGTTCTGTGGATCCCGCATACGCTGATCCAGGGTAAAAGACGCTCCGGGAACAAGGATCCGAAATAACGAGGTGCTTCCCTGTAGTAACGAGGCCATTCCCGATATTCTGCAAACGTGCAAGAAATTCGTGAATCAGCCCACCTTGGCCAGGAGGCGCTCACGTCATTCTCTCCCATGCTTCTGGAACAACTGAGTCACAACGCAGTGCCTAATTAGCGAGAGTCTAAGCTTTAGGTGATCTTCCCGGGCCTGGGAGACGGCGGGGCCGACAGCCCCCCAACCCCGTGTGTGGGGGGGGGGCTCCCTCCTCCGCAGTGATTCCCACCGGCTGGCTCCGTTCTGACAGACGCCGTATCCCGCAGTTCAGGGTGCTACCCGGAAGGAAGGCTTCCCAGACTCGCACAGCAATCCTCCGCTAATTTATCTCACCGAGTTTGTGGTTTTATACAGTGTTTCCACGGAACTGCTTTGAGTTTATCCTGCTGTTAATTCTACCAAAAAAAGAAACGTAAAAAAAAACAAGAGTGCAAAAGAGCGATACGCTACAACCTAGTCCTCGATCCATCCCCTCCCCGCAGCTAATAGTCATGGGAATGTAAATCCCGTAATGCAGCCGACGTCATTGATTCTAGTCCTGATTCCAAAGAAACTACCACTGAACCGCCTCTTCCTTCCCGGCCCAAGGGCCCTGCCAGCAGGCCCCATGTCGTCATGGAAACCTCTGCTGGGCCTCGAACACTAGTTTAAGGCGTGGAATTCTCTGTATGGCTGATCCTTAACACTTAACAAATGATGTCTTGACCTCAGCTGACTACCATAGAAAAACAAGCACAATAATACATATTTATCTTTCCGTGTTAAAATGCAAGTGTGCATCACACCTCAGCAATCAAGGGAGCAAAGCCTCAATCTCTGGCAGTGCCCATTAAACTAAATATTAATCCGTTTTGTTAAGGAACAGAAATAATGCTAATTGCCCATATTTAACGAATAAATGTTGCCCTAACATCTTTCGCACGAATAGTGTTCAGAAAAACTGAAAATATTTGGATGAAGCAGAAAAGTCCTTTACAGACATACTGTACTAACTGGATCTTTAGATAATAGCTTATGATCCTCAAAAAGCATAATATATCCATCATAATAACGGTAGAAAATCTTTTATATGTTCCTTTAAGTCTGAGGCCCGCTGTCATCATTTTGCATGGATATCTGGTTTTGGGAAACGATTTCCACATTCTATAAAAGGTCAAATTATAGTATAAACGCTTACATTGATGCTTTGATGGGCTTTCCTCTAAAACTGATTCCAAGATGCTCATAAATAAAAACCCTAAAAACAGTAAGAAGTGGGTGGTGTATAGGTCAGTAAGTTTAGGGATCAGACCACACACAGACACATGCACACACAAGGCTGAGAGTTTGAATCTTATGGCTGCCATGGTAACTATATCTCCATTGCCCTAGACCTTTAACCCCAAATGCTCCAGGGGCACTGGGCACCGGTTGACCCTGCTCTCTGACCCCTATTCTCCTCATTTGTACATCAATTTAGAGTAAATCATCCCCTAGATAAATGCAATGCAATTCTACGCACTAACAAGCTGGTATTACAGCGGCGGCTCAAAGACTGAACGGCGCAGAAGCATCTCATCACCTTCGACCCCTAAAGAGGCACCATGGCAACAAGAGTGGAGTGCATCTGGAACAGAGGGCCCAGTAAAACACCAGCGAGCGAAATCCCTAAGACCCTGTGGCCTCAAATGGGGAGTCAAGGTCGCAAGGGTCCAGAGGCCCTGCAGAGACAGCCTTTCCTAAGGGTTGGGGCAATTCTGTCGTGGGCCGTATCCCAGGGTGCACCAGGGCTACAGTATCCTTCATTTGAACCATTCCTGCATTCTGCATCATATTGCCACAGGGTAGACAGGAGCACAGGACGGTCAGAGGATCACTCGTTTAAGTGTTATTAAAAATAGCGGCCAAGTCACATCAGGTTAACTAATTTGGAAAGCAAAATCAAAAAGACTAATTAATCGCTGATAGGGGGGCGGGGGGGTGATGGAGAAAGGGAGAACCGCAGTACGGCAGTACAGAGGCCGGGGCGTCCCCTAAACTCTAGCCTCATTTTACACGGGCCAGAGTTATGCGTACTCTTTGGTGAGGAGTTAAGGGAGGCTTACATCAATTAACGACAGAGAGGCGCCTCAGTCTACTGTGTGCACTTCAGCTTCTCCAGCCAGGCCTGTCACAAGGGGCCGGGGCAGAGTGATACTCTGGGGGGGCACACCACAATGGAGACTCAGGGGCAGTCAGAGTGTGTGTGTGTGTGTGTGTGTAGCTGACAGACAGTGTGTTTGCATGTGTGTGTATATGTTCAGGTATACATTACATTGTAGGGAAAAAATGTCCTCACAATGCCATAGAAACCTGTTTTGACGTTGCGGGGACCATTTAGTCGGTCCCAATAAGGGGAAATTAAATTTTAGAAAAATCTGTGACTGCAATCAAAATACTAAAATGCCAAAAACTTGCATTTTGTTTGGTTATTTTTAGTAAAGGTTAGGGCTGGGCAGGGGTTAAGGTTGACATTGTTGGGATTAGGGTTCTACCCATAGAAATGAATGGAGAGTACAGGTATGTGTGTGTGTGTGTGTTGCTGATTGACACCAGTATTTAGCTGGGTATATAGACAGAGGCCTGTTGCTATGGGGATACCCACAGCAGGGAGGAAAGGAGGAAGAAAAACAAAAAAAATGACTTTAAAAATCTTTAAGCAGCTATAGATCTAAACAGAACCACCGGAACCCGTCCATCCGCCCCCTGCGAGTAAGGCCCCGCCATACTCCTGCGAGTAAGGCCCCGCCATACTCCTGCGAGTAAGGCCCCGCCATACTCCTGTCAGCCCTGGCCTGCTTCACACTCGTGCCAGCCAATAGCGGATCGTGGGGTGACGTGGCCCCTCCCAGCCCCACCGGTTACCCCATTCCTAATAAGCGTCAAGAGCTCCGGCATCCAACCCCAGGCCCATGTCTATCCCAGGCTGCTCAGCATGGGAAACAAGGCCAGACACCTCCGGCTTGAACTGCGGAAGAGCTGGGAGACCTTGGCCAGGGTACGGCTTGCATGCCCAATTATCTGAATCCGATAACCTGCTACCCAGGTACGGTCAGTGATATCTGCCTGTTCCAGGAGACTTAGTGACCCAGGGAGGGCAGGCAAACCACATGCGGACCCTGAACCACAGACGAGAGTGGGAGTGAGTCTACTCTCTGAGCCAACAACATACATTTCAAAGTACTGATGAAAACTTAAAGCTGCACTCACCCTCCGAGTATTAGAGAGGAGTGAAAAGTGGCGTGTTTATTATGGGATGCACCGAATTCAATGGCAAGGAGATGGCTGAAAAATTTAACTAGATCGAGCTTTTCAATCATGAAGTCTAACATGCCATCGATGGCCCAGCCAAACGGATTTGTTTAGAGGCCGGAGAATGCGGAGCTTAAGGTCACGGCGACTTCGGCTCGTCCACAACATCTGAATCCAACTCTAAAGCCATCAGAGAGGATGGCGTGTTCTCTATATTCAGGCAGGTTGTCTTCGAAATGAGAACACTTAACCCCCATCCATTTGAGGGATCGAAAAGTCGGCCGCGGCTCGATAAACTGCAGGGGCTCTGGGCCGCCACGTCGACCAGCCGTTTCGACCGAGGTCCAGGCAAACGGAGGACCTTTCTTAAGGGGACCTTTCGAATACTACCTCCACGGATGGCGCTGAACTTCCTGCCGGTGGGTGAAAGAAAAAAAAATGTCTCATTGGCGACTCGGAAATGCAAGTGGCTTTCATCTGGAGGACAAAAAGAGCACGCTGCTTGGCCAGATGACATGCTGCATTCCGAAACCTCGCTCCACTTTCATATGATCTGATGGTATCGTTCCATGGAATTCTGCACGGATCCCCTGCACTCAGCAATGGACAGACATGGGGGGGGGGGGGGAGCTAGAGCATTCTGATAGAGACGACAGCCGTCACGCTTACAGGCACATGCTCGAGTCAATCAACATCAAGCCCCCAGTAATGACACGAGAGAGGTTCGCGAAGACCAACGCCCCAGCGTCAATCGGATCCCAGGGGATGTCTCAGCTAGAGTCCGCACGCAGGTAGCACCAGTGAAGCGCGTTAACGGCCCTAGGCTTTGGCAGTGAAGCACTCATCCCGCTGTGACAGAATAATGCAGGTCATCGTCGTGCGCAGGGCTGACAGTGAGGAACGACCAGATCCAAGGTCTCCGAGTTCAGGCTAACGGCAGCTCCGATGCACTTCACAGTAACTACACTTTCACTGCATGACTCAATAATGAGTGCCAAACCTCCACAGCTTGCAGACAATGCAGGAGTGAATCACCATTAGCCGAGGAAATGGGGAAAAAAAAAACAGCGGTACGTTCCATACCGTCCCGCTCCAAACCGTCATTCTTACCTGCGCTCACGGTGCGGGATCGGCGCCTGCTGCTGCCGGGAGATGAAGGTGGTTCCCCAAACTGGGCTGCTGTGGCTGTTCCTTAACCAGCCCATAGGGGGCGATGATGAGTATGGCGTGCTGCGGAACCCATGATCCGACTCCGTTTCTGCAGTAAGAGAAGAGGCTGAGCTACCCATAGCCCCCCTTGTCAGTGGATGTCACTTGTGGGTAAAGCCTACTTCCAGGGTCCTCCAGTGCAAACTATACTTGAAGCGGTTTGTCCGTGTGTGGGCGGCTAAAAATGTCAAAGGTTAAATGATCCCATAGGGCAGTGCCTTTCAAGCACTCTCGGTCATGCTAAAAGGGACTTGATTCAGACAAAAAGCTGCATTTCCACGGAGGAGCGCTTTATGTTACAAGGGTAATTGTGTTTACAATGATCTCAAAAATCCATTAGCGAATAAAGGTAGCTAAAAGATTAGAAGTGAAATTTTAAAATTTTCAAAGGGCTGTTATACAAAAGACTGTAAGGAGAAGCTGAACCTTCTAAAACCAAGGTTTCCTTTAAAATAGCTATAGACTATAATTAAACATCAGGGGAGAGGGCGATTCCAGGACATTAAAAAAATGTTCCTTTCGCATTTTCATCAAGAAAGCAGGTCTGCTAAGTGAGTGAACTCCAAATAAGGGCATGGCTGAAGTCATTTATGTCAGTCCTTTGTTCCTCCTGTCACCCAGAGGAACTGTCACCTATTTCTTCTATGAAAAGGCCAGGCCAAAGCATCTTCTTGACTAAGCAGGTGCCTGCAGTGAAACCAACCACAGTATCAAGTCTGCACCTGAAAAGGGTATAAGAATCATCATCCTCAATCCACACCATTAAAGTCCACTGGAAACATACACTGCAGAGGGGGTGCTACTCCAGGTGGGGCGAGTACAGCTAGACAGACTACAGTGCTCCACTGGCAGACATCACGCTGAGAAGACGAGGGTAATGATGATGACAAGGACAGTTTTTGGGAACATTCCCACTTGATGAATTGTCACGAATAAAATCCCAAAACACTGGGCCAGTAGAGGAATTTTTTTCTGAGGATGATGTTTTAATGTCCACAAAAAATGCGTAACAGAGCACAAGGGACATTAAATACACATGCTGGATAATCCTGTACAAATTCAGTCCCGCAATGCTTGCGAATATTCTTGCTGCGTACGTTTTGTTTTGTTTCGAATATTCTTGTTGCGTACGTTTTGTTTTGTTTCTTTTTCTGGAAAAGCAGCATGGAGAACAGTCGACACAGAGGCGAACTTCAGAGCAGACAGCGCTCTCAGCAAGATGCCCAGCTTGCAGCCACGGTCCTGCACTTTCCCGCACTTCCCTTCTTCAGAGAAGTCGTGTGATCCTCTGGATGTCGGTAAGGAGTCACGCCTCGCCAACCTCGGCCAGACTAGGTGGCATCTGCAGAGAGCCAGAGGTCCCAGGCCACCAGACTTGCAGATCAGCTTGAATATGCCCTTAGTCTGGTGGCGATCTGATAAGATGCTCCCAACTGACCGGAAACATTCGGCTGGAAAAGCAGGACAAGAACAGGCACGGAAATTTGGGACAAGGATTTACATACAGGCCTGTAAAACTGACGAAGGACTAAAATGTATGGTCTCCTGGTGATTTTTTTCTATGAAATGACCATTAGAAAAAAGGAAAAAGAAGTTCACTGCTTCTCCCCAGTATGGATTTATGCATCTTTCATATGGAATACTGTAGTTATTAGGCTGCCAAACATGGGCGAAATAGCCGGCACTTCGCATGCATCTTTGTCGCTTTTTGGCCGTCCCTCGCAGCTGCCGCAGTGGATTAGTTCATATACCGCGTTTCTTTCCCCCGCCGTCGGTAACTTGAGCTTTACCAGGAGGAAGTGTGCTGGGAGGCGAATGTGCCGGAAAGTAAGAGAAACCGGGGGGGGAAAAATCCATTAAAAACGCACAATGGAGACACGGCGGACGGGTTCGGCAATAAATAGCACTTAAATTTAACACACTCGTTTCGGCTCTGGAGCAACTTCAGAGGCAGTGGGGGTAAAAATAGACACTGTCCCACCGCATAAATAAATACTGGGTCGCGAACGGAGGCATAAAATGTCAAACGGGTGTCATGCCTGCACCGTGCCCCGTCCGCAGATCATCACAGTCTGTAAAGGTGCGGCTTCATTTGAGCCCAATACGTCGTTTTTCATGACACCGACGTGAGTATGTGCACAAGATACGCCGGGATCAGCTGCTCACAGCAAAGCAGGCGACGCGAAGCCGGTATAGATGACAGGACTGAAGGCGTCGGATGCGCATCGGCGGTCACTCCAGGCGATCCTAGCCTATTCACCATCAGAAATACTCCATGCAATTAATGCGATTTATTTTGGCCGTTAGCTCTCAGACATGAGCACTTGTTTAACGAGTTTTGAGGAATAGCCGGAAAATGCACAGACCGTCCGATTTATCTTTCTATAGTATTTTCCAGCAGCTCGATGACTTATCATTAGTCAGTTTATAACCACTGTTCATACCCGGGTATCAATATTTCATGAAGTCAACAGCTGTGCAATATGCTAATCGAATGCATGTCCTATTTTCAAATAGAAATGAACGATGAATTAAAAAAGCACCAAACTCACCACCGTCAATAGCACATATTTACCGGTACTCCTAGTACGGTGTTGCATTTCCAGTCGGATCCCAATAAAAGCATCGACCCGGGTCAATAGCAAAACAATTTCATGAACTCAATCCTATGCCATACGTGTAAAAACAGAAATGCATAAAATCACTGCGAAGAGCAACTAATGCGCGCCGATCCTTAAAAATGTTTATGACACATTGCCTCGGCTGCTATTGCAGTGTATTTTTCGCCTTCTGCAGCCAGGTACTTTCTTCTAGTTCCCAGTGCTCAGAAAGCCGGATCTCCCACTTCGGCCCTCAAACCGCTCCGGAGTAGTACGGCTTCCTCCAGCAATACGCAGCTTCTTCCTCGGACGCAACGTGCGTCTGTGCGCCGGGGCCGTCTCCATCACATCGTATTCTGATGCGGCTTTCGTGGGCTTAATTCTCTCCCTCCCTTGCTTCTCTCTCCCTCACTCGCTCTCGCCCTCGCATAAGTGCAGCAGGCGCAGATGTAAATCCGTCCCTTACATCGGATGGCTGGGAGTCATGTGCGCGCATGCGCCGTGGCCGGCTTTTTTCAGAACGGTGCAGAGCAAGGCCAGTCACACATGCACTGCGCGGGGTCTCGCCTTCATTCATTCGGACCGAATACTTTCGTCATGGCACCATGTTAAAATAAATGCCCAATCCTAGTATTAACCATCATTTACCATCACCTCCGCTGTTGGAAACCATTTTTTCGGAAAAGAAACAGAACCTGCTATTTCAAGGAAATTATTCTGCTGCCCTGCGATGGAACAGAGCGGATATAATACAGTATTCATCGGATCACCATTTCAAACATATCTACGTTGCCTGATGCCTCCCTTACGAATATCCGCAATGGAAAGAGTATATGTGCATAAGCTGATGGCTGTCCTGCAGACTCATGCAGACAAGAACAACCAAAAGCAGTATTTCAGCCCAATTAACATTAACGGTCACAAATAAATCGGAAGACGCGACGTCATCGGAAAACTGACTCATCTGTAATTCTAACATTACCATCTACGACTTCACAGTGACATCATGGACACTTCGAGACCTAACATGAACCGTTGAGCCGGTGAAACCTGTCAGGTCACTTTGACAGAAGACTGACTGTCGTGATGTTCCGGTGGATAACCAACAACAGCAAGAAAAGCAAACGTACACAATTCCTGTTGCTGGCAATGACATTTCAGCGAACCATAAAACCAAACAATGGAAGGCCAATAATACATATAATTGCACTTCACCGATGTATGGTAGTTTGATTATGAAATATAAAAGCATTTACAACAATCTACCTCGCACAATTATACGCGAGGAAAAGGGGCGCGTTGATGAGATGATCCCGAATGATTTGGCAGGATAACACCTGTTGCCCTCCATTAAGCAGCGGAGCCCCGATTCACACGCATCCCTTCCACGGCCTCAGGGATCCTCAGACTCCAGTCATTTGCTGGGACCCGATCAATTAAAGCGGCGGAAAGCATAGCCGATGTTTCACTCACTGACATTAATTAAGGACATTTATGCTAAGTATGACCAACATTTGCATTAAGCGCCAGAAGATTTGTGAATGGAAGAAAAATAGCAATTAAAGTATTACGCTTGTTATACTAAAATTATTTACGAGATTCATTTTCAGTCAGCGGCTCTTTGGTACTTCCATAAATGGAGTGCAACGGAAAGCAATGCTGAGAAGTATCACAATGCAATCCAATCAGCATACTTGCAGTAAGAGTTTTCTGCTTTCTCCCTGACGGAATTACCCCGGTTTCAAACACGTCGCACGAAAGGACAGTCATCAGCCCATGACGGGTACATGTACACTGCAGTACACAATGCTAAGTCAGGTGTGTCCCTGAATTCCCACAGGGTCTCCCGTGTTCTTTCATTTATCACGACCCATTCCCCTGGGATTGCTTTATAAGTTAATTGCAGCTTGCTTGTGTCGGATGGTGTTTTACATATGCAGCGTACCGAGTGGCACCGTGTTGAGAACCACGAAAGCTTTCTGCCCGACTGGCTGCAATTCTGGATCCGACTACCAGGTGGTGCTAAAACGCGAAGTAATTCTTACAGCCCCGCACATGTCTGAGCTGAATAGGCTTCAGAAATTCCTAGGCTTTTGGACAGCTGGAAACTGGAGGACCCTATGGAGTGTCTAGATGATTATGGAGAAAAGATGGGGCACAGTCAAGGTGGAAATGAATCCTCTAATCCTACAATACAACCCAGATGACCACCACTAGGCCTATTTTAGAGATGTTACAGTAAAATCCAGTTAACGGACTTCAAGGGACCTGGCAAAACAGTCCGTTAAATCCAGAGTTGCTGTATCCCCAGAACACAACTACAGGACACCATTTACTCATGCCACACCCCAGCAGACACACTTGT
>JAODLC010000100.1:20787120-20812646 GCA_026781145.1 Hippopotamyrus pictus | reverse complement strand
TATTGGGGGAGGGGGGGTGGGGCTCCTTTATTGGGGGAGGGGGGGTGGGGCTCCTTTATTGGGAGGGGTGGGTGTGTGCAGCAACTGGTTTGAATCATTCTCCGATCCTAAATGCAGGGAGCAGCGAGTACAACAAACTGCCCTCATATAGCTGGTTGGCTGCCACCTGGTGGACAATATGGGACATTTCATTCTGCTTCTCCTTTTTAATCCCAGACCCCACAGTCGGGTCCCCACAACCCACACTGCCCTGCTATGGGGCCCGAAACCAACAGGTGCGTCAGCATGAGGGGCGCCACGGCTCAGGTGTTGTGTCAGGCCACCTGTTCCACGTTCCACGTTCCACACAAAGGGCCTCACAACCCGGAGCGCGGACAGGCGTGTGACCGCTGACGTCAACCCTGCAGGGAGCACTGGAGCGCGATGCCGCCGATGTGGGATCTCCATGGCTCCGAGCGCAAACCTCACTACCATTATTAGAGCCGGGCTCATTTTAGAAGAGAAGGGGACAAAAACAAACGCTCCGTAACAGTACCGCTTACAGAACACCACCCAAGGACACGCACGGGAGATTAACTAGGGGCCCAAAGAACACAGCCAGTTCTTCATTGGCGATAATTATTTCAGAATTTTTTCCACAAATGTTTTCACGTCGCTAAGGGGATGAAAAAGACCATGAATCGTGACCTTTCTCAAAACCCATCCTCCTCCCAGACAGAAAGGCTATCACAGGGTGACAAAAAAAATTAGAATCAGGAAATTAAACCTAAAGGCAGCCACTGAACAGTTCATAAAAAAAAAAAAATACAATTAATTTCAAGTAGCCTAAAGTAATATAAATGTGGTCCACAACTGAAAAAAACTGACCAAAGTTTAAAATTGAAAATATGACCTTTAATTCAGGCTTCTGGCAGTAGAGAAATTGTTTACTTGAGGTTCTTATTTGCATATATTTCAAAGAGAACTCCAACCTTAGTCTCAAGTAAGCACATTATTATCTGCAAGCATGTGAGGGAGTGTTTAGGTAATTACTTAACCTGCTAGATTTATTCACTGAAAGCTAGGATGTTCCTTCATCGATGGCAGGAAGCTGAGAGCGAGAGGGTCCACGGAGGTGCGGCGAAGACTTACACAGAGTTAATTAAGAATAGGAAAACATGCAAAAACCAGGCATTTAATATGAGTTTTGTTAAAGAGAAAGTAACATGCTGAATGGCTGCAGGCATGAAATATGCGCCCATATTACTGCACTAATCTGAAGAGTATCAATCACACTGTGTTCCAAAGCTCTGGATTGCAGAGGTGCAACATAGTTTCTCCCCAGCAGATTCCATGGAAATCTACCCCCCTCCCCCATGGGACCCAGACGAGTGGCACCACCCCCAGATCTTAGAGACGGTTGGCAGGCTGCTTCTGGACGCTAGCGACTGGCGCCAAGAATGATCCAAACACACAGGCCATTGCTAAGGCCTCCAAAACTTCCCAACACTGCTGTTACTCAGCTATGACTCATGGGAAAGACGTGTATTTGCACGCAATGTTGGGGTCATATTGCATTTGATGTTCAATAACGTTGGTGTCCGTGGCATCATTCTCCAGTGACAGCTGTTGAATTTGCACCATTTGCAACTTTGAATATTACTGGTTACACATTTAAATAGATGTAAAGACAACCCTACAACCATCAGGACTCTTTCTTCAATTCCTCATTGAGGAGACAGACCCCCACAACTCCTGAAGATGCCTCCTGTCTATGACACACCACCACGCAGTTCCTCTACACCCTTCAAAAAGGGGAGAAACACTTCTACTGTGGAGACTGTAATGGAGAGTACGCAATGCAAAATTATTTTCCAAATAATTGACTTCCAAATAAAGTCAAAACTGATAAACAGTTCATTTATTACATCCCTGAAAATTTTCCTCATGCTAGGCAGCGATCAACAAAATAATTATTCAAACAATCAAAAAATAAAAGCTTGCATACAGCTAATTACTAAAGCACTTTAACAGCTTTTTTTCTCCACTAAGAGCAGTTTGCATGTGCTGGCATTAAAAAGCCATCAAATTTAAACAAGGAGGTTTTAATCATCACAAAACATAGACTAATGAAAAGTGAGGTTCCAGCAAACCCAAATGTTGTGGCTCTTACCCTGGTATGTTCAACTTCCACTGAATTGCTGAGACCATGGACTGATATCCTGAAAGAGGCTGTACCCTGACTTTGTGTCCTGTGCTGCCTGGGATAGGATATGTCATGCTTGGATTATTTAAGATCCCCCTCGACTCTACACGAGGATAAATGGTTAGAAGATGGATGGATGGATGGATAGATAGACGGATGAGGCTCTTTTAATAGACAGCTAAAATGATGGTTCAAATTCAGTTTTGAAGGACATCAGACTGACTCTGGAACAGATTTTTCTTCCTCTCACTTTAATTCACTTTAAATTTTAGAGATGGGTGACATCACTAACCCCTCCCCCCAAAAAAAAAAAAAAAAAAAAAAATATATTATATATATATATATATATGCATGCTATGATGATTACTTAATGCTATGATGTTATGAACATACTTAAGGACAAGGCTAAAGCCAAGAAAAAAAAACATCAGACATTATCTAAGGGTACAACTCCAGTTAAAAGAATATCAATGCAGTGTCGATCATGGTGATCTGGAACCAACTTTGGTGAGTACAGGGCATGAGGAAAGAAACAGCCTGGCCAGGAGACCACCGCTAAAGTAAACTGAAATTTCACAGAAAGAACAGCTTTGTTCTATTGACCCTGGAATATTGTTTAACAAGCATTAATATCAAAGCAGCAAGTCTGCATAGCATAAATCGTTTTGCCACAAATTTGCCAAGTCAAGAAAAAATAACAATTACAGTTATACGTGGTTTCTGCCCAGGTTCATTGAAAGGTCACATGATCCGGTGGTCATGTGCTGGGGAGGGATAATAAAGTTCCAAATTGGCTATCAGCTGGTTACTCAAAGCAAAGTCCCTGTTTTTTTGGTGATGGGGGGGGGGGTGGATTTAAGAGATAAAGAGAAAGAAATCACTGTTTGCCACCCCCATAGTGCTCCCTTCAAAAGGAAAAAAACTCAACATCACGAATGTTACTTGCTTCCAATAAAGATGAAGTCAACGTTTTAATTTACTGCCTTTCACCTATACTCAACTTGCAATTTAAGCCAATTAAGACCACAATCAATGTTAGTTAAGCAAGCATAACTTTCTGTATGAAAACAATAAGACTACACATTGAGGAAAACATTGTGCACAGTCAGCCAGAGTAGGACTTTTTCAGAAAAGTCATTAAATGATGATGAGCAAGAGGCAGTTCCTTTTACGGTTAAATTCAGCGCAAAATTCCCAGTAAAGGTATTACAATAACCAAGGGTAAGCAGCCATGATGCTGCTGATGCATGACGGAGATTACGCCTATATTTATTACATAATCTCACAGTACAACTGATACTCATTTAGAAAGAATTTAAATACCCTGCAAAGAACAACACTTTACTAATTTGCGGTTGCTCAAAATCTGCCGTCAAGTCCAATGCCCTAACAGTGAAAGTTACGCAACAAAAATGTAACTAGTGTAACCAAGATATTGTTGTTAGTGAAACTCCCGTTGTTATCGTAAAATGATTTATACAATTACATGCGGAATTAATATCGCTGATTGCTGCGATTGACGATTACAGACCTCAAAGGTGAGATTTACGATGCGCTTTCACACTTTGAGAGCATAAATTCTTTTTAAATATAACACACATCAAATTATAATGTTTCTCGTTACGCCGAGTGTTTTATATAACATGGCCCTTAAGTAAACCAGATGTCATCGTGTGTTGGTGGAAGTGCTGATACTTTTGGAGGAAAAGTTTGGACTGGTCCACTGAGGTCTTAAGCATACCCAGTTAAGTAACTGGGATAAATACTGTTCAGTGTTATAAAAAAGGCGGCTGATCGCCGCGTCACCTTGTATCAATCGGACTACCAACAGCACGCATCCCTACTGAATTTCACCGGTCAGCCCCTTAATCAAACACTAGACTTTTCGCCAACGCTGCAGAAGAATTGTCCCATAAACTCGCCATTTTTGTTATTAACGGCGAAAAGTGACCTTACCGGAAGACACGTTGATTTCAGTGTTGACTGAATGTGAAGAAGCTGGAAGCTGTCTCTTCGCGGGACGTCTTAACTTTTACCCGCGTCCAAACGTACCGTCCTCTCAATCCTCCGGTCCGGCCAAGGGATGAACTAGCTACCTATCTAAGTAATTATCGTCTTCCTGGGAATCGCCTCGCAATTTGGTGTACGGTCTGTCTAACCCTTTTTCTTTTATACCGAGCGACTCCGGCTTTTGAACGCGATTCAACTCACTCGACGCTATCGATAACATTCCAGGAAGAGAAATCAATAAGAACCTGCGGGAGCTTGCGTATTCCACGCAACCTGCACGCTTTCACAACGGCAGGCCCAACGTTATCGCTCGGTAAGCTTGCGTAAATCACGTTTGAGAATAGGGTCGAAAACTACGTTTTCTATGTCTCTGGTTAAGCAATAGTTAAGCGGATATCCGGAAAGGTTTGACAGCGCCGGGTTTTGGGAAAGCGGGTAGGCATGTGTTTTCATGACTTGCTGATGCGTTAACAGCTGACATTACAGAAAATGTTGCATAAAATTATGCAACTGTTTTAAATAAATACATTGATGACATGACTCTGAGCACGGATAAAAATAAGTTTTTAGCTGTCTATTCGCACAATGGATTTTTTTTGTTGCTGTTTAAAACGCATTGGACAATTCATGGTTGAATATAATTTAATTACTTTATATTTTGCAAGTAATTACTCTGCAATTCGCCTTTCGCATTTTAGATTTTTTATTTTTTTAAATGTTTATGGGCCTAAACCATTTTATAGCCGCTTATAAATTTAACTTGTCCAAATTTGAATAAAGTCAACTTACAAAATGAATCAATGAATGAGAAAATAAAACAATAATACTAATAAATTATATTATTTTCGATTTGTCTTATTTGCCCGGTTTTATCAATTTCGTTTTCGTCTTTCGTTATGGCTGAATATTGCCACTCACCGGCGCAACTGAGAAGTACACTTCACATTTTTTCAGACAGTATTAGCCTTGGTGATTTTTTTACGAATTGATTTCTGCACGAACAATACAGTTAAAGTATTTTGTAGCCTATGTTTTTCTTTGTGTGCTAGCTGTTGTGCTCGTGTCAGTTTCCATAATCTGTTTTGAGAAATACAAAGTGATTGATATAATTAGAAGGATCTCAATTAATAAAATAGCCTTTGACAAATTATGTATGCATACCTAGACTGATTGTTTTTGACAGGTATTTTTATTTTGGCTTCCTTTGCAAAAGGAGGAGAACGTCAGTCAAGGTTAGACATCTCTTTTAATTACATAATATGATAATATAGGCCTAATGCAAGCAGCTTATAAATAAATAAATAAATAAATAGACAAATATTAGGTCTACTCTCCATTTGAACATTTATTCGACCGTTTTACTTCGCGAATGTTAAATCCTCCTCCAATAGCTGAATGTGCCTGCATTTTGGTCAGCACTTAGCAACAGTGTAGCGACACATGCCTGCACTTTACTTCTGCCCATTAGTCTTTATAAAAGCCGCTGGGCACCCCCGCTGCCGCGGTCTCCACGGGAGCAGGACTCCTCTGACTGCCGACGATAGGAGCCTTCGTGCAAGTCCTCACAGAACAGTCAGAGACAGACTTTTTCAGCCTTCTTAAGGTGATAATTACCATATTAATTAAAAAAGCCCTATACAATGTAGCACTCAGCTTTGTTATCTGATATAAATAACAGCAAAATGAAACAAATGTTATGCATAGTATACGTGGGTACTTCTTTAATTGTTAAACGTTTGTCATGAGGAACTAAACTAAATTCATGTGACATTTGGCAGGTAGTCTGATCATCATCGGTGATTATCGGTGATCTGGAGCTCAGAGATGTTTACGTGGCCTTCTGTTAGTCACTATCTGTGCCGCCCATGCACTCTTAGAAAAAAGGGCAAAAATTTGTACCTTTGCTTGTCACTGCATGGGGCTGAACCCTTTTACCCTTTTAAGGTACAGAAATAAACATCCCAAAGGTACAAACAGAATTAACATACTATTAATTGTACAGAAATGTACTTCAGAGTCCATTTCTGTGCCTTGAAAAGTACAATTATCTACAGCTAAGTGTATAATTGGAAGACCCCTGAGGGTTGAGCCCCAGTGATGAGCAAAGGTACAATTTTTTTCTGAGAGTGTTGGGAGACAGGTCTTAGTACAAGTGGACAGTGCAGAAGTAGTAGTAGATTATATACAGTGTTGGGGAAGTTACTCACAAAAGTAATCCATTACAGACAGGTGGAAAGTTCATGTTCAGAAAGTACAAATCCAGGCCAAGGTTTTGTTTGTACCAACCAGCTGAGTATGAAGAGTCACAATCGCTGAGTACTTAGTTGGCCCTGAACTTTCCACCTCTGTCTGTAGTGGATTACTTTTGTGAGTAACTTTCCCTACACTGATTATATACACTACCAGGAAGGACTTGGTTCCTTGAAATTTAACACAATATTTAGCCTGTACTATCAGCTTCAAAATGGCTGGCAGCCCTCATGAAGATGAGTTAAATGTTAATGTCTAACATGAACCACAAATGCAACGAGTGTATTTTAGGCTTAAACAATAGCGCAAGCCTAACATTAGGTTTCACAGATATTGGAAATCCCATGCTTAATTAATACTTAGTGATGCCCCCTGAATGGATACCTGCACTGAGCCTCTTTCTGTAATTTAACTCATTTGGAGAGCAATAGTAGAAAGAATTTGGACCTCCCCATTTTCGTATTATTCCTGGGTTTACGCTGATGGACGGCCCTCTTCAACTCACACCACAGGTTCTGAATGGGGTTCAAATTGGGAGACTGAGAAGGACATTGCAAAATCCTTATTTGTATTCTTGCAACATTTCTGTGTTGATTTAGATGTGGGCATGGGATCATTAACTTGAAAGGCCCATCTACAGCCATGTTTCAGCCTTCTGTCAGAGGCAGCTAGGTCCTGAAATTCCCTGGAATTCATGATGCTGTTGATCTTCACAAGGGCCACTGGGCCTCTTGGAGTTAATCAGCTCCGAAGCATCAGTGATCCACCACCGCATTTGACAGTCTCTTTTGTTCACCAAACATGTCGATGGTGTGCATCACCAAGAAGTTGAACCATTGTTTTATTTGACCACAACATATACTGTAATTCCAAATTTACTTCCAGTAATAGGCCTGCTTGGCAAACTTCAGGTGCTACATTTTGTGACATTGTCTAGGGAATAGCTTCTGTTGAGAAACTCTTCCAAAAAGCTCTGGTTGATTAGACACGGGACTAAATCACATACACACAAGTCACAAGTAAGTCACAACTCCTAAACATGAAGTTTCTAGTCAAGTCTTATATCATGCTTTTTAGAATTAAGCAAGTTAATCAGTTCAGTGTCCTTATTCAAGCAAGTCAACCAAGGTAAGGTTAATCCTTGAGTAACTATAATAAATGCCATCATAATTAATTGAATAATAATTTAATACATTTAACATTGAGTCATTTGAAAAGTGGCCATTTTAATACTAATTATTTTCATGTGTATCATTAATATTTGCATTTCCCTAAGTAAAGAGTCCTTGTACTTAAAATTCCAATAAGCAGAAAAATATTGGAATGTCTGTTATTTTAAAATGGGCATGTTTGTCACGTTTGTCAGTTTTAACAGAGACGCAGCATTTTTGAGGCTTCGATAAAAGCAGTCAGAAACACAATTGTGGAGCCAGTGATGACAGGAAAAAATCAAGGTGGAAACTAAGATTGATTGCAGGGGCAGAATGAGCGAGTTTACAAGTCATTTATAATTATAATAAATCTAAGTCAGTCTCAAGCGAACAATATCCAAGTCTAAGTCGAGTCTTTTTCATAAATTGGAAAGCAAGTCTCAAGTCATAAGAAATTAGACTTGAGTCCGACTCATGTCAAGTCATGTGACTCGAGTCACCCAGCCCTGCTGCTGATGGCCCAGAGATTCAAGCAAAGTATACAGTTAGGAATCATGGATTTTTGGGTTCTTTACCTTTCTCACTATAAATCTCATTGCGTGGGTGGGCAGTAAGCTGATGTGTCCTATTCCAAGTATGTTTTCAAGTGTTTAATGCTTATACATTTTTAAATAATTGCCTTGTTTGTGTTCAATAATATTTTTAGTATTTCTCAATCTTTACATAGCCATTAGCTAATTTGTAAAGGTTGACAACCTATAATCTCATCTGAGATGAATGCTCTTTAGACTTTCCTGTATTAATGAATAACAAAGGGATTTTGAATGTGTGTGTCATCACAGAAACGTCTGTGAAACAGGAAATGTTTGTAGAGAACACATGACTTCCTGTGCAAAAGGAGCAATATAAAGTTTCGTTTATTATCTGTCGCGTACAAAATCAGGCACGATATCGCTGTGCAGTGAAATCAGTCAGGATGTTCTCCATGGTGCAGGTGTAGAATGCCTTCAGGATCTTGGAAGCCAGCTTGAAGTCCTTCAGCATCCTGAGGTGGTGACGGCACTAACATGCCTTTTTAACAAGGCTGTGATGTGCGTGATGTGAAGTCCTCTGTGATGTGGACACCCAGGTGTCTGAAGCTGGGCCTCCCTCACCACAGGAGCCCCGTCGATGGCGAGGGGGTTTGTTGTACCTCACCTGTTTCCTCCTAAAGGCACAGTCACCCCTTTTGTCTCGCTAATGTTCAGGATGACATTTATTTTCCTGACTCCAGTGGCCTGTACTACGAAGGGGGGTTACTGGCTTATCGGGGTAACTTGTCGGATTTAAGGTACCACAGTTTAAATGGACTTCATATTCGTTCACTTACATTTTGCGCAGACTGCCTTAAATCCGACAAGATACCCCGATAAGCCAGTAACTCCGCTTCGTAGTACAGGCCACAGGTCCTCTACCTTCTTATGGTTTCATCATTATTGAAGATCTAACCCAATTATTTTATTAGATAAGTGTTAAGTAATTTTCCTACACATTTTGAGGGAAATTTTGATTCTTATATACATTGTTTATTTTACATTATTGTTTTTACTTGTCTTTGGCATTGATTGTTCTGTAGGTCCAAATAACATCACTCTTTATGCTCACAGACTGCTGAGCAACACCATACCTGCATTATTTATCAATAACCCAGGGGGAGAGGGAGGCTTTGACCCCTTCAAAATGCTTGGGGAGGCATAAGCAGGCCTCTCTGAGTCACAGGAACACATGCATGGCCGCCTCCGGTTCTGAACGATCGATACACCCCTTGCTATGGGCCCTCGCGGTCTTGTACGAAGACGGCACAGGGTGAGGTCATAATCTCTTCCCCTTCTGACATCTCCTCTTTTGAACATCGCTCTGCAAAGGAAGCCGTCAGCCAAGTAGCCCCAATGTTAAAAAGGCGATTTCACCCTGGCTTTTCTGATGGGAGGCTACTGAAGATCCCACCAGCATCCCAGAATTCCTGTCATCCCTACAGTGCCTGCAGCTGGGGGCCTGAACACTGAATGCAATAAGCAGCTTTGTTTATATGTTCTGCTGAACGCAGCACGTGCATCGTAGAGAGGCACTACCTCGAATTTTGATTATTGATGTTGGCGTGCTGTTTGCAAATAGTTAACTTTCCTTCATATATGATTTTTAAGAGGGTTGGGGGATGTATACGGAGCTGACAGAAATGACTTGATTTTCTTTGCCTCTGTCACCAGTGGTCCGTTGAAAAGCAGCATTTGATAGGGCTGGTGGCAAATTGCAGAGGTAATCAAGTACTGTCCCGATCAAGTAACCAGTCCTTTTTGTCATTCACGGAATTATAATCTCCCAGCTTCACACACTTGACATATCTGTGTAGAAGGCACTTAATACAACTGAATCAGAACCAACAACCTACTGACTGCCTACTGGCATGCCCCAGTCTCTGCTGGAAAAACTGGGATGTGGTGGCATGGGAACAAAACATATCATCATAAGAGTCTTCAAGAACCTTTGATGGCAATGAGAATTACATTATAATCAGACACACACAATAATATGGGCCTTTAAGAGGATAATGACCACAAAAATATGAGTGCAGCTGGAGACAGAACACAAAGAGCAAAATGACTTACAAGTAGACATTATAAGTCTCTTTGTTTGGATTAAGTATGCAATTGATGTTTTTATCGTTTACACTTTGGTTTTTATGACCTTTTCTGGTTAAACTATCCAAACAGACTCTTAAATAAACATTATTTTAAATATAACTTGCTCACATTGAACCCTTTCAGTGGATCACCCAGATAACTATTACCTAAATCAATATAATGCACAATATGGACAATTTTCCGAAGAAAATTCATTTAAACGGTATGATCAAAGCATAAACTGAAGTTGGACACAGAACCCAACAGAGGAGTACATTTAAGACAGGAGATGGATGTGCCTTCCTAGGCCTTTATGTTCTTACTGTGTCTTCATCCCAGGAGCTGGCAGGGGGCAGAACGAGCCAGCCAGAAGGCTCTCTTTTGGGCGTTCTTGACAGGATATGATGGAATGGTGTGGGCAAAATAGGCCAGTTGCGCTGAAGAGAATGATTGAAGAAGAGAAGCAGGTGGAGGAGGTCACATCATACCTCTGGTTACACTTAAAGCAAACAGTGTTTGTTGTTTGTTCCTTTGGTCACTTTTTGGCACAGGGGTTCATATTTGGCTATTCAGTTGACACTACAACATAACCAGCTACGTTTAATTTTCTTTCTGTTTATTTCTGTTTTTAGTGAAAGCCCGAGTGAACAAATAAGAGTCTTGCTATTGTTTGTGAACCATTTTTTCTTTTTAAAATGACATGATATTATTAAGATTTCTGTGAAACCTTGTCTGTAGTAAAGAGGCCCTTTACACAAAACTTGCTGTGCAAATATTGAATATTATTTGTATTATTACTTACACAGGTAAACCTCAGAATCAGAATTACTTTATTTTGCATTTACCTGTCCAAGGAATTTGTTCTGATGTATCCTGGATAAGAGAGGTCAGATGTAATTTTTCACAAATCCTCTTAATGGAAGGGAGGTTACCATCCACAGTCTCTTCTGCTGACCTGTCAAGCTGCTGAGGTTTGTGTCCGGATTGAACCAAGGCAGCACTGAACCAAATGGCGCTGGGTGATGATAGGAGAGACTTGATTGTTTAGCAGAACATCCCGAGTCATGTGTTCTTGGAGATAAAGGTGCCCAGAAACCTGAATGAATCTAGCATATCAAGTGACACACAATTCACAAAAAGGGGGCAGTGGTGGCTTAATGGTTAGGGACGCGCACTTGTGATTGAAAGATTGTAGGTTCAAATCCCCGACCAACAAAACACCACTGTGGTGCCCTGAGCAAGGTGCTGCCCCCTGCTATGTCACGAAAGTCACATATGGGTTAAAAGCAGAGGACACATTTTGTTGTTGTGCACTGTGTGCTGTGGTGTGTCAACAATGACAAATAATCACTAAAAAAGTGTGGATAGGGACCCTTGAAATATTGCTGTTCATTTACCTGCCTCTTGGCTTGGCAAATCAGCTTTCCTAGGGGGCTTTCCATCCATTAGTGGACAATTTTCTCAAGTAGATAGTCCTCGTCCAGGAAAGTGGGCTGTTATTGGTCATTTACTCATTTGTGAATTGGTGATTGGTCAAAACTGAATGGGGAGACCAATTGCTTTCATATGCTGTCACCTTGCTCCTGTAAGCCTGTCTCTGTGGAAAAACCTTACCTGATCAAAGGTGAAATATAAGAGCAAAGAGGGGAAGTGAATAGCAATTAAAAAGACCAAAGAACAATTTAAACTTTTTAACGAGTTTGAGCTTGCATCTGTCTTCACATTTACAATGACAGGTTTCTTAAATTTTGTATACATTTGGGTTTACTTTTCTGTCGTCATCACCATTGTAATAGTGCTTTTATCATGTAGTCGTCACTAAGCATTTGAACCGGCCATGTCTGCATCTATTTTCCTGTATTGTTTTTCAGGTGGCCGACAGGGAAGGCATAAACTTAAGCTGTAATCCATCCATCCATCGATTCAATGCAGGGACTCAGTGGTCCTGGAGCCTGTCTAATTTATTTATTTATTTTTGCATAAATTACATCTTATTGGAATAAAACTATGATATTGTGTCATTCAACGAGTGCCAGCTTAGCCAATTCAGCACCTGTCCTAAAATCACACATGAATTTGCAGTAGCCACACAATACACCCATCTATTTTTTGACTCAACCACTAGCCACCTTCTTATTAATTAATTGAGCTAATGATCGAATTTAATGAATACATGAAATGGCTGAGGTGCCCCTGAGGAGAGGTTTAGGAACTGACCATCTAACAAGATATCAGTAACTTTTTGGTGAAGAGAAGAAATTATTGTTGGTATTAATTGTGCTACAGTTAATTTGCATAGATATTAATGTCAATTTGCGTTTTTCCTGAGCAAATATACACATACACGTAGCTTTAAACATTTTCTTTGCCTATGAATCTTAATATTATTGTGTGTGGCAAATGGAACGCACCAAGACCTTTCGTCACTCGTGCCAATGCCAAACACTACATTCATTGGTGCCAACCATGCAAATCTTGGGGTGTGGACAAATGTGAAATGTATTGTTCTCTGATGAGTCCAGCTTCACTGTCTTTCCCACATCCAGGAGAGTCACGGTGTGGAGAAGCTCCACAAAGGCTTATTACCCGGACTGTTGTGTACCCAGAGTACAACGCAGGGGTGGATCAATGATGGCCTCCGAAACGTTCGGAAGTCCTTGGCAGTGACACGTCCATCTACAACAAGTGGTGCGCCTAGGGAGTGCCATGATATTGCAGCCCAAACATTCACCTAGTGGTTCAAACATTATACCTTTGAGGTGGTGCTGTGTATCAGGATGATAATGCACCAATACACACAGCAAGACGGGTGACAGAGTGATTTGACGAACATGAAAGTTGAACGTCTCCCATGGCCTGCACCAAATCTGAATATTATTGAACCACTTTAGGGTGATGTCATGCCCCAATTCTTCCAATCCTCCTGTGTGCCTCGCACTCCCATTTACCTCATGTAGAATCCTCTCGTTATCAGCTGTTTCTAGTTGTGTTTATTGCTTTCCGTGTTTTTAAGTGCATTTATGTGAATGTTTCCCTAGTCTGGTCATTGAACTCATTCCTTCCTAGTGTGCTGTACTCCTGAATGTGTCTCACCTTGAATAAATCCCTTGTTTCCCCTATTCCTGGGACTCCTGCGCCTGTTTCCCTGCTCCGTATTACGGAAGCGTGACAGATGTTTTGGAGGAGTGAGTCAGGAAACATCTCCCTCCACCAGCATCATGCAGTAACCTGGCCACTGTTCTGCAAGATGAATGGCTCAAAATCCCTCTGGCCACTGTACTGGATTTGTATCTGTCATTCCCAAGATGAATTGATGCCGTATTGGCCTCAGAATTAGGCCCTACATCATACTAATAAATTGTCGTGGTCTAAAACCAGGTGTTTCAGTTTCATTGTCCAAACCCCTGCATATTACTGCTATGGAGAGCCTTGTCGATCACTCTGATTTCTAATGGACATAACAGGTGAGCGAACTAGTCAGCTATCACCTGTCAGTCTTTGAATTCCTTGAAGTGGTTGAGATGTCTGTCTGACGCATGTCTGGCCAGGTTTGACAAGTTGCCTCACTTTGCAAGACAGACTTTAAGACAGGGCTTGCACAGCAGTGCTGCTGTGTTCAGGGGCTTCGCCATTTTCATTCACTTCATAGCTAAAATATCTCCACTTCAGGCCCCCTCTTTGGCAATGAGTTTAGGTGCTGAAGCTGCTACCATCTCTTATCTAATCTGTGAACAAAGCAGAAAAAATACTCCACTATTCTATTGCTCTCAAATTACTTAATGCTTGCTGTGGGTCAGTCACGGTTGTTTTCCCCAACCACAGCCCCCCCTTGCTAGTGTAACATCACTGCTGTTAGTGTTGAACTTAAAGAGACAGATTCCTTTTAACCAGATCAAATAACACATAATAAATTTTTTTTTTTTTCCCCAAAATGGTGGTATTGTACTGTTTTCACAAGTGTAGCACCTTAGTTTTTTTCTGTAACTGGTTCACTGTGCAACTACAAAAACGAGTGTAGCAGTTTGTCCTCAGTACTTGCGCTAAAATGCTAAAAAGACAGAAAGTGCTATCATGATTATTTGTAGATGTAAACTGTACATTGGTCTCCAAAAATCCAAATTTATTGACTAATATACACTGTCAGAAAAAGGACCGAGTTGTACCTTTACGTGTCACTGGGGCTGTATCCTGAAGGATCTGCCAATTGTACCTTAGCTGTAGATAAATGTACCTTTTAGACTAATTTAAGGTACAGGAATGAGGAACATATAGGCCTGTACTGTAGTGAGGAACATTTTTGTACCATTTGGGGGACATTAATGTTGTTTGTACCTTGGGAAGCAAAACCATACCAGGGCTGCCCTCTTGTTTCTGACAGTGTAGCAATGTTTTGACCTCCAATACTTGCAGAATGTGGCATATAGTAATGATTGTATGATGGACTGGCATCCCTGCTTGTGTCCTGTGTTTCCAGGGATAGATTGTAGGCCGCCACAACCCTATACTGGTATGTATATGGAAAATGTATAATTATTTATTCTAAAAGGAGTCAGCTAAACTGGTATTAACACGTGCTGTTTGAAATTTCAAAGAGGAATACAACTGTTCAGGTGGCTACAAAACTGGGTAACAAAACATAACAACAAAGCAGTGGTTCGATACTTACCATTGAAAGACAGAAAAAATGTCAGTTCTACAATTTTATCAGTATTTCCGATGTATATCTTAAGGATATTATTAAATATCATTTGAAACTGATGCGTCGATTCAATAGTTGCTACACACTTGAATGAATCAATTAAAAGCCTACAGTTATATCGACCAGTACTATAATTCCTGTCAGCCACAAGTACCCGTACAGAAGCCCTTCCCTTTGCCCTGCAGAGGACAATTAGGTCCATCTCCACTCTGGCTATAGCTATGTAGCCTAAAGCTAGCACCTTCACCCTGCTCCTCAGCACGACACCCAGGAAAGCCGCCCCAGCGTGTTTTGCCTCGTTTGGTTGTCTGGTTGCTTAGCTCCCTCTTGTTTGGCCCCCGCCCCACCCCCCACCAGCTGAGCGCGCTTTGTCCTCTCCGAGATTAGGGTAGACTAATATCGGACGGAATGTCTTCTGTTGTGCCAATAATAAATAATAAATATGGTTTTCTCTTTCACCCAGAACCCCGGTGTGACAACAGCTTTCATTTAGCCAAGGTGTTGCGTCAGCATAACCCACACTTCATGTAGCTGCACATTCACTGCACAAAAATAAACATAAAACACTGCATAAAAAACATTTTTTTAATTAAAATGATCCGATCAAAGTCAATAAACCCTTCTGGAATTTCATTGGTACCCTTAATATTGTATGATATTGTAATATTGCTTATTTGTTTTATGAAACACGATACAGGACTCTGTGAGCCTTGGATAAACTCTTCCAAACTGGAGTCAGTAAGTTCATTTGAATTGAGAGGATTATTAGTCCAAAAAGATGAGGAACAGTATTTCAGTTCCACGTAACATCCGTTGGTGTGTGTCTCATTCATTCATCACACTAACTAACAGCTGTCAGCCTTTGTACTTTCATGCTTTGGGAATGTACTTTGGTAATTCATTTTGCATATTGCAAAACTGGGATTGATACAATGTTGTAATTTTAATCCTGTTTTGCTGGACTGTATTTGATTCAATTTGAATTGGCTCTACCCTAATCTTATTCTAAAAAAATCTCTGTATTGTAGAATAGTAAACGCTGTTTAAACTCTTTCCCCAATATATGTATATATGTCATCTACTGTATGAGGTCACCCCTTCTGACACTGGTTCTCTAAATTTGTCTATTCCCTTAAGGTGTGGAAATCGCCAGAAATGCATTTAATCCAAATGCAATATACTTTGGCTCTGTATTTCCAATAATGACTATACTGAAGCTTGAGGAAGTTCTTCAGAACCCGGTAACTTCGAATATTTAATGACTTCGGTCAATTTTATTTACGTCCTAACACCGGCCACCCATATTAATAACCACATGGACACTCGTTAAGGGTCCTTTGAACTTTTTGCCATTAAATTTGCGACAATAACAGCGTCCCGGGCGGAGCTTTTCTAAGTGGGCGGAGCGGCGCTCGCTCGTGAGCCGCATCTCGGGCTTGAGTAATGAATGAGAGCGGCTCCGCAGAGCGGGATACCGCGCTTATATTCACATGATAGCGCTTCAACTTTACTTATTTTCATAGCTCGACCTGCGGTGTGGAAAGAAGAAGGGGCGACTGGGCTTCACGTGGTGCTTTTATGAATTGGGCTGGAGGGATCGGCGGCTTCAACGCGCACATTCCTCCAAAGGACTGCTGTAAAGTTACTGGGGCGACCTCTTTGTGAAGACGGTATGTGATGAAAGAGTGAAACTACATCTCGTCCTCCCTTCGGTAATTAAGGCATTTTTACTTACCAGCATTGCTGCATGGGTGGATTTATTCCATTCAAAATATATAGTAGTGGGTTCTAGTGCCACGTTTTGGCATAGTAAAGCTGACCCTGCGTAACACTTTTAATATGTGTAGATGAAGCGAAAAACGTGGGTGATTTTAATGTCACCGACGAAACTTCTGTTGTCATGACGAAGTACGTTTGTATAGAAGGTGACAGTTTTGTTGCACGGCAATAAAATAGAAAGGTTAGGACTGTAAATTCGACTAAATCACTTCTCAGCTCTTGTTAAGTATTTTTTGATCACTGAAACCGTCTAAGGAAATTCATTTGGTTTTATTCTGTCAATAGATGCGGTTTATATCAAATAGTTAGGTTATATATAATTTGGAAACTGTTAACCTGCGAAAAACGATATTTAAAAATGAATTACGAAATAAATGCATAAAAAATAACTAATAATAAAGTTAATAACTTATGACACATATGTTTATTACCAAAGGCGACATCCACATATTGTTGTGGTGTTGTTTCGTTGTGTTAACTATTGTTGCTGTTAAATCACGCCTTTATGGTAAATATTTGTTAAAACGTTATATTTATGGAGCTGCAATCTGTGTTTTGAAAATGCATGTGAGCACGTACTCATGATTTACTTTTTTGTTATTATTAACACGCTAGGTTTAATACAGTACGACTCCGCAGTTGTCGAACTTTACACAGAAATTGGAGACAGCTTTGGAGACCAGACAGCCAAGGTTAACAGCAGTCAGCCAAGCAAAATAATGCTGCATGCAGACATTCTCTCACAACAGGCTTCTGTGCCGACCTTTAAAAATGCACAAAGACAACGGTCATCCCAAACCTCCTTGGACTCATATATACTGTAGTGGGTGACAAACATTTGCATTTCTTCTTGGATTTTACCAGACAGAATCAGACAATGTGGTGAGAGACTTGAGAAGTTGTTTATAAAAGGTTAATCATTGCCCATGTAATGTAGGTTTGCTTGAAAAGAGACTTGTAAAAAATGTATACAGATTCACCCACTTGCAGGTGCTTCCTTGGAAGAGATACCTTACCAAAATATGGAAGAGCTTTTATAAAAATCATGTGTTTTACAAAAGGTAGACTATACATTTGCAGAACTGATTCCTGTATTATCAGTAAGTTAGCACATAGGTGTTACACACAAACCTGTTAGCAATAAATTCATAAATGGGTAATTGTGTGTGCAGCAGTGAACAAAGGATGAATTTGTTTTTTTGTTTAGGTTCACCTAGTGGTGATAGCAAATGGACAGGAATTATGGGATTCATTTAGCGCACGTGCCTTGGTGGTCCAAAAATGTATTTCCTGAGTAATTTAAGTGCCTGTCAACAAAGAACTCAGCATCCCATTGATGGCCCTATTCTCCCGGAGCCCATGCACACACTAGACCTCCAGCGAGTCAAAAATGAACGGCATACTCCAAGCATCCCACTGTGCTCAGGAAGAAGCCAAGACCAACAGAGCCGTGTGAATAGGCCCTGAGCAGCTTTAAATAGAGAGCCAAAGCAAGGATCCTCCGCTTTTCCTCCTTGGCCGGTACATGAATCAGGCCTTTTGTTCTGCACTCAATGGCAATTCAGGGCCGCCTTTAGCAGCAGAGGCGAACATGGTGAGCTGCCTATTCTGCAGCTGTAGTGAACGCAGTGTACATGCCAGTGCGTGAGGCAATCGCAGGGCGTAGCAACTAGATATTTCACCTATTGGAAAGTAGAACTGCTTCTGGTTGTAACGCTCTAATGGTATATTTTTGCAGCTTTTTGATTTCATGTGTGTGATGCATACAGACAGCAGTAGCTTGTGTGGTCACTTTGCTCTTTTTCTCCATTAAACAGACCCATTATAAGCCCACACTGAAGATCTGGCCAGCCATTCACTCAGCTTGGCCCCAGAATGCTCCCGCACGACTCTCATGTAGCAGGGAATGCCAAGAAATGTCTGTTCATGCCTGTGGCTACCTTGGACCTTTCTGACAGCCCTGTGGTACTTTGGCATTGCTGCCCTGTGGGGGGGGGGGGGGGCATAGCCCATCCCTTCATCTGTCACTCGTCATACAGTCAGTCCGCTCTTTTTCCCCCAGAGTAGTGAGGATATCTACAAAGATGATTTTAGGCAGCGTTCTTAAGGCACCTGCCAGCCACACGGTGGAGGCTCTGAGGACTGTGGGTTACGAATGAGAACCTTCAACAAACAATAAGCTTCTCGAATTTGTAGGTAGGCCAGAAACATGATAATAATTATATTAATTATACAATAGTAATAAAACTAACTAAAAACTAAATACGGTACTGTACTGTGCTTGGAGCCGACAAATTCTTGACATTTTCACAAGCGCCACAAAGTAGCGCGAGCGTTTGTTATTATGAACCATTGTATTTAACCAAAATTTTTAAGATAATAGGTGCTGGCAATTTGTTCATGAATACAGGTTGTCTGTAAGTTGGGCGTCCTTAACCTGGGGTCTGCCTGTATATCATGCATCTCTAGGATGACGTTTCAGGGGCTTCCCGTGTTGGTACCAGAGCGCGGGTCAGGGCTGACGTTAACTGCCTGCTAGGAAAAGGATGCTAACATGGTGGACTGAATTTCCTTTCATTTTTTTTTTTTGTCTGTTTTCTTGTGCATCTGGTGTTGGACAGCTCCACAATGGAAGCAGGAAAAAGCTGGAGAGAGTAATCGAATTGTCTTAGGGACAGATCGGAAATGCAGGAGGGGGGCTGGAAGTGGGGATAGAGGGATTTGGACTCCAGTGAAGGAAGGAGAATTTGCTTTTTTTGTATTGCTTTTTAAACCACATGATGTCATTCTGAGCAGATGTCTAATTTGGGTGTGAAGACATTTAGCCCAAACAAACAGGATTCATGCCAGTTTTATCAAAATTTGATTTAAGAAACTGTTTTCACAGTAGCATTAATAATCTGATGATGGTAGAATATCGGTAAAGACTTTCTGGGGTGTAATAGTAACTGCTTCACCCTTTGAACTGTTTTGAAGACAGGATTATTTTAGAGGACGGATAAACATTTTTTTTGACATTGTCTGTAAGCCCAAAATGGATTTCAGACACCTCTGCACTGATGTTTTTTTGAACTCTTTTCCTGAAGATGTATGGAAAATAAATCAGGAAACTGAGAACTCACATATCGACCTCCTTTAGTACTGAATTTGTTTTATGATTACAGACACTCCTTCACTTACACACGAGATACGTTCCAAATGGCTGTTCGTAACTTGAAATGTTCATAAGTTGTTATTCAGCATCATTTTAAGGGTATACGCAAGTACAAAGAACTAGGATGCTGGGAGTACGCACGCTACGCTGCTGCACAGCGGGAGTAGCGGCTAGAAGTCATACTAAGCGGAATTGGCGCGCAGAAAAAGAAATTGATGTTGCAGACAGGAAACGGGAGCCCAATGAACACAATTTGGACTTACAGTGCTCTTCGTTCGTAAGGTGAAAGTTCGTAAGTAGAGGAGCGTCTATGTTATTATTATTATTATTATTATTATTATTTTATATTAACTGCAAATTGAAAGCAATAGCATCAGAGACTGCTAATGTTCAGGTAGTATACTAAAATACAATTTTTGTCCTCATTTGCAGCCAGAATGCTCAAATGTACTGCAATAAGAATATATAGTGCTGAACCATAAATAAACTTATTGCATTCATTAGCATAATTCTATTTTAATCCATTATTCTGCAGCCAAAGTCAGAATTTGAATCCATTATCATGAAGTGAAAATGTCATCACGGTGCGAGAGGAGGTGCCAAGCTGACCCCATCTTAATAGGGTTAATGTGTTTTACAAAGCAGCTGCTTCATGCACTTTTCCCATAATGCAAAGCCTGCTGGGAATGTTGGGTGCCTGCGCTGATGTGCAGAATGACCGTGTCCATGTCTCTCAGGAGAGATACAGGGAGCTGAAAACAAGTGACCATGTTGGTTCAACTCCTGTTGTGGGCGGTGGACCTGGGCTGAAACACCTTTGACGTGTGTCACAAAGCCAATAGACTTGGAAGCTCAGAAGCTCATATCTGGAACTGATATATAATATGTGGGGTCTCCTCTGGAGCATGTAATGTCTTTATGACATGCCACTTGAGAGTGAAAGCGAGAGTCCTTTGGAGGGTCCTTACAGGATTTCCCTGTAAAATGAGAAAGGCCTCCAATTTCTTTGTGAATTACAGGACCTTGCAGCAGCTTCTCTGTCTTATATCAGTATGACTTGCCTCGAGGGACCCTGGATGAACATCTGAGGGGTTTATTCATCAGCGTTAGGCTGTGGGGAACTCATCATTGTCAGGGCAGGCTGTTGAATGTTTAAGAGACCGCTCTCGTTTGGTGGTGTTCGCTCACACAAAGAAGTGAATAAATATCTAAACAATCTATGATAGCAATACAATAACAATTTTATGTATTTGGTAGAGGACGTTTTTAGGTTCTCACTCATCGATTTACGTTATAGAGACATTCAAAATCCATCCTTCCACAGAGCTCAGACATTATTTTATCTGTCCTTTCGAAGGAAGGTATGTTCAGTTCAGAATGTACTTTTCAGACAGCAAACTGTTCTTCTGGCTACACTAGTGTGACAAAGTGTCTCCTTTTGCATCTTTCTTTCCACATCTTGTGTTAGGCTGCTAGTTTTGCGTCACAGTGGGAAAGAAGTTATCCTTTGCCGCTTTGATAGCGCGGCTGGGCGGGAACTGTAGGCTTCGTGGGAGGGCTCCGGATTCCCCCACTCTGTCACCAGGCCAGCGTCAGCATTTCCCATGTGTCGGAGTGTGATTGCTGGGCCATGGGGAAGCTGCCCCCGGTGTGGATGTAGGAAGCAGGTGGATGGGGACGCCAGGTGGATGTCTGATTGTCGTGGAGAGGCCTCGCAGGGTAAGGCGTGGGACAGGAGCCTCATTTTACTGACAGCCATGACAAATTCAGCAAATTGTTTACAGCTGGCCTATAGGGAAATATAATATGCAATATATGGAGAATACACAGCCAGGCTGTCTAGTCCTTCCTGGTTGACTGGCTCCGCGCGTCGTGTTTTTTTCTCTGAGCTTCTCTCCGGGGTGCTTTCTATTGATTGAGCCATCCTGATATTTTCACAGCATTTGAGTGTTTGCAGGGATGCTTCCCAACCTCATCTGCCCCACCTCCTTCACACTGCCTTGTGTACAGGTGATGCCGGAGAAGCTAAACGGTGCTCTGTATTCCGGCAGCAGTGCGATATGCTTATCGCTCCGAAGCAGGCTGCTTCTGGGCGCTCGCTTTTGGGGCTGCCATTTGCCTCGCTTTACCTGCAGAGATTCCTCAGCTCATAAGATGTGAGGAACCTGCTGAATCTGTATGGCGTTAAAGTGCAGGAACACAATCGGCGCATCATTTTGACAATAGACGTCATCGACGGGCAGTGTGTGACTCTGCGGATTTGGCTCCTGTGCTTGCGATTGGAAGTTTTTCCGGTTTGAATCTCATGTTCGACATGGTAACCGCGTCTCCATTGGGCCCTTGAGCAAGCCCCCTAACCAGGGGTGTCGGAAATAGGGGGGGACAATATTGGCAGACCGTCACCTTCCCAAAAAATACAATCATTGATTAAAAAAAGTTAAGCACCCAGAAGTAATGGTCCGATTTGGATGTAATTTGGTACACATTACAGACCAGCAATGGGTATATAAATGACTCTATTTGCAAAGAGCTGGCACGTCTAGTCACCAGACACAGAGGATGCCTCCTAGACACATTAGACAGGGTTACCAGCACTTGACGGAGTGTGATAGGGGTCACATTAGGAGTTTGCATGAGGCTGGGGGGGTCGTATCACGCAATTGCCTGGCATGTGGGGCATGCAGATGTCACAGTCGTCCGATGTTGGGACCAATGGCCACATGAGAGCACCTAAACATGATGTAAAGGTTCCAGGTGCCCAAGACAGACCAAACAATGGGGGTATCGTCGTATCCTGCGCCAAGCATAACAGAACCCCTTGATATCTGTGCCTGCCATCCGGACACAGGTATTAGACTCTCTGTATCACCTTTTGTCATCCCACCCTGTGTCTCGACAACTGGCACCAGCTGGATTACGGATTCACCATCCCATGTGTAAGCTGCCGTTAACACCAGTGCAGAGACGGCTGCGTTTTGAGTGGTGCTGTAACTGGGAGGCATGGATTGATGACAAGTGGCATCGTACCATGTCCAGTGAAGAATCTCGGTTCTGCATTACCACGGATGACCGTCGTGTGCCCGTATGTTGGCGCCAAGAGGAGAGGAGCAACCCTGCCAATGACGTGGAGAGACACACCGGCGTTACTCCTGGCATCAAGGTGTGGGGAGCCGTAGGGTTTGACATCATGGTGTGGGGAGCCGTAGGGTTTGACATCATGGTGTGGGGAGCCGTAGGGTATGACATCATGGTGTAGGGAGCCGTAGGGTATGACATCATGGTGTGGGGAGCCGTAGGGTATGACTTCATGGTGTGGGGAGCCATAGGGTATGACATCATGGTGTGGGGAGCCATAGGGTATGACTTCAGGTCATCTCTGGTAGTGATTCCGGGGACCCTGACGGCACAGCGCTACGTCAGTGACATCCTGCTTCCACATGTCTTACCCCTCCAATCTGCAATCAGCTGGGGGCCGACTTGCCGCTGGAGAGGATACAACGGCTGTATGACTCCCTTCCGCACCGTATCGCCGCATGTATCCAGGCTCGGGGCGGTGCCACACCCTACTGACATGGGACCAGCACTGTGCCCATGCTGCCAACTCTATTGTCCGTTCGATCTGATATTATAATCATTGTGATACAGTCACATGACCTTTCACCACGTGCAGATTCATTTCATTTTCACCACTCCATTTGGGTGCTTAACTTTTTTTGTCACTGAGTGTAAATTTAAAAAATAATGAAGAGCAAGAGCACGTTCCTTATCTCATACTATGAATCCATGTGTTTCTGAGGCCAATTCGCCACGCATGCAGAGTGCGAGGACGAAACACATTCCTAACAAGTATTGTAGCCCTGTATCAGACAAAATCATATTATCAACTGATTATATGGATCAGTTATTTTATTAGGTGTGTTATGTTTAGTTGTGAAACAGTATTAGTCTGATTGTAAATTATGAAATCTCTTACGTCGCATCCTTTCACAATGTGACTACTGCATGTTTGCCCATAACGATGTCACCATACATCACACCCTAACCCCCCCCCGCCCCCCCCACCTGTCAGGGCTCCCCAATGTTAAGCTCCAAATAAAAGCTTCTCTTAAATTTATTTTATAATACTGAATCAGACACTTTTCTTAGCTGGGCGAGAATCACAGGAAGTGGTGAGCTGAGTAAACCTTTCGACAGGGGCCACATATTAAGCACAGGCGTGACTGTGTGGGCAGGTATGTGAGCGTAGCGCTGTTCACGGGGCATGTGTGCGCTTGCTTCTGGCAGATTGCATCAGCAGCAGGTGGGCCTACTGTACGTGGAGGCAAGCCTTCCCCCACAGCCCTGATTCTGCGTCACCCCCTTACTCAGTCCCACTGGCTAATAGCTTTAGCAACTGCACAGGGCGGTCCCAGGCATACCATGTGGTAACCATACGCTCCCAGGAATTTCTGGGGTTCAGAGGTCATGTAGGATTTTTACCAAATATGTGGTCTGAAATATATGGTTATTCTATATATACGTTCTGTTGATATTCTGAATATATATATTCTGGTGATTTTTCTTTTTTTTCCCCAAAATGCTGCCATTTAGTATTTAACAGCTTTGTAACATTAATAGCCACATTTGGGACATACAGTTGCATACATGAATTATAAATTATAATGAGGAAAAAAAACACTTTTCACGGCGAACCGTAAAACTATTTCCCAACAAAGCTAAATAGATAATGAGTACTCCACAAAGACTTGAATGGTCCTTGTGGAGAGGCAGTTACACAAAATGTATAAAGGGATGGAAGATTATTTTATTACGTAGCTTGCAGTTCTATCTAAAGCAACTTAATTCTATCAGTTCATATATCCATACCTAGGGCAGTGTATGGTGAAATGTCTTCAATAGCAACATTCCAGTTTCAGCAATGTATCAAAAATATACCACTTTCCAGCTATTCTTTACCATAGCCTAGCATGTGGCATTCAGAATGAAGCTGATAAACTCCCTCATGGCTCCACTCTGTTAGGCTCCATCTCTCCAAACTTATTGTCTGCATCTCTGTTACTCTCCTATGTCAATCACGGAAAGTCATTGTCTTTATAGTCAACAGACAATAAACCAACACAAGTGCATGATTGATTAATCACAAACTTGTCAGTTGTCAGAGAATGGAGAATGTCTTGTGATGATTTGCTGTTAGATACGTGTTGGTTCTGCTGCATGCTCTGTCTGTGATCTGTAGCCGGGCTTTCTGCTACTGAATTCCAAAATTCAGTTTGGTTTCCAGTGACTGAGTAAAAAAGTTTTGGCGTAACTTATTGATGGTTTGAACTGTCCCGGTCCATGTAATGCCTTGCAATGTGATAGTTACATGTGTATGAAATGCCATGTTGATATTAATATGGCTTTTCTGCAGATCCGCCAATTTTTTTCCACTGTCCAAAAACATGCAACTTAAGTGAACTGGTGTACCTAAACTGATCAAATGTGTGACTGAGTGTGCATCCTGGAATAATGGTTGGTTGATTCCTATGTTATATACACTCACCTAAAGGATTATTAGGAATACCTGTTCAATTTCTCATTAATGCAATTATCTAATCAACCAATCACATGGCAGTTGCTTCAATGCATTTAGGGGTGT
>JAODLC010000100.1:20774921-20787020 GCA_026781145.1 Hippopotamyrus pictus | reverse complement strand
AGAATGCTTTCAGCACCTTGTTGAATCAATGCCACGTAGAATTAAGGCAGTTCTGAAGGAAAAAGGGGGTCAAACACCGTATTAGTATGGTGTTCCTAATAATCCTTTAGGTGAGTGTAGTCGCTGAGGTATGGCATGATGCTGGCAAAAAAGAATGAATGGTGAATGTGAGATAACGGATTTATTTACAAAACAGATCACACTAAATAAAACCAAAAGAACCACTAGGGACCAAAAACTAATGGGGAACACAACTAAGAAGGACTAACTGCAAGAAACCAAAAAGAAAACCACTAACAGGGAAGGGAACAAAACTTCCAACACACAGTAACATAGGAGGAAATGAACACAAGCAGGAACTTAAATACGCAAACCGAACCAAGCTAACAAGGGAGCAGGAGTGAGACATGACCAAGACAACCAATCAACAAGAACACAGGGTAACAAGCCACAGGTGGAACTAATTAACTAAGATGAACATTGAGCTGGAAGGCTAAACAGACATTCAATTCAATTCAATTCAGTTTTACTTGTATAGCGCATTTACACCACATTACTTTGCCTCAAAGCACTTTACATTATCCCTGCCCAAAGCCCACAGTAAGCAATCCAGGGGCGCCAGTGGCAAGGAAAAACTCCATAGAAAGAAGAAACCTTGGGAGGACCCAGACTGAAAGGGGAAGCCCATCCTCCAAGGGCCAGCAGAGGAAGTCAAATGGGCAAGATGGCAAAGTTCCAATTCACACTGTCCCAATTTTAACATTTGAGTCTCGAAATGGAGGGCAGGCAGGTGATGGCAGGCAGGTGATGGAAGGCAGGTGATGGCAGGCAGGTGATGGCAGGCAGGTGAAGGCAGGCAGGTGATGGCAGGCAGGTGATGGCAGGCAGGTGAAGGCAGGCAGGTGATGGCAGGCAGGTGAAGGCAGGCAGGTGAAGGCAGGCAGGTGATGGCAGGCAGGTGAAGGCAGGCAGGTGATGGCAGGCAGGTGAAGGCAGGCAGGTGATGGCAGGCAGGTGAAGGCAGGCAGGTGATGGCAGGCAGGTGCTGCTTCAGGTGGCAGGACTGACAGTGGTGCAGCAGCAGGGCAGACAGGAAAGACGCCACAGGTAGTGAAGGCAGCGCGGTAGGTAGAATATCCTGATAATTTGGGGTTTCCATACAGCTCACCCCAGGAGGAGAAGGGGAAATAAAATGTGCAACAAACATTAATCTGGCACTAGGAATACAAAGCAAAGCTAATTAGTTACAGAATCAAAAGGTACAAAACAAAGCCAGAACAGAACAGAAGGAGGGCAAACCAAGGGCAGGAAAATGAAGACAGAAAATAACAAACATTGGGGAACAAAAATGCAATAATTAAACAAACTGGTACCAAGCCAGCTTTAAACCCGCAACCAGCAGGATCTCACTATCTCAGCCACACACTTAGCTATATGATAACCCAGGAAGCAGGGAAAACACACAAGGGTAGAAGGACTACAGTTCATGACAGAATGACCAGGTCAAGTGGGGTAAGGCGGCTGGTTTAGACAGTACTGACCCTGACAATAATATAATATTATATTATATGATATTATATTATATCTAAACGATTACTCGATGAGTCATCAGATTCACCGGTAGATTGTTTGATCATTGATATAATCGATAGTGACAGCCCTACACACGTCCTTAGCTTCCTAGAGAGGCTATAACCTTTGCTGACTGTGTTTCATTGAAGTGTTTTAACTTCTCAGCGACTCTACATAGAGCACAGGCGCATGCTTAAGATTCCCTGAGAGACATGACAACAAGAACCATGTGACACAGGGATGTCAGGAAGGAATAGCAGCCTTGTTTGGGGACAGGATCAACAAAAGGCACACAGGGGGGGGAGGGAAAACAAAAGAGATCCTTTTGGCATTGGCTCAAGGGGAAACACAAGGCGTTGGGTCAGGGAGAGAGCTGCGACCGGCTGTGGGGTCAGACACTGGGGTCTCGGTGCATTTTCATAATAGAGCCCAGTTTTACATAAGGATTGGTGGAATGAAATAAAGAAAATAAAAGTATTCCTGTTGTGTGTTTTTTTTTTTTTACTATCTACACATTTTAAAGGCGGTTCGTGGTAGGTATTCAGTCCCTTTCTATGTTGCGGATATCTGAATGAAAGGAACCGTCGAGTCTTCAGGACATAAGCAAATGGAGAGTGCTTGGTTGTAGCTGAATTGATGCTTATCTGTGTTTCCTTGTGCAGGCACTCTGCTCCATCACGCCGTTCCATTTTCCTGTGGGCGGATTCTCGCGTATACATAATGAATGGGTCCCCATAGCCCCGTCCTGTTTTTACGCGGCGCCCCATGCAGGGTGCCAGCTAGAGGTGGTTTCTGGGGGCTCACGGCCTCGGGCCCGTGTGGTGCTTTCTGCGGAGCAGGGGCGACATGTGCCTCTCTCCTGTAAGTGCACTTTCAGTCAGCGCTTCCCACATGCGAGTTTGCATTTATGTAACTGTAATGCTGTTGCCTTCCACTTATTTGTTGCCTGTTCACTCATGTAAATGGGGAACATGTTGCGCTCCACAAACAGCTCATACGCTGATATATTTTTTTTTTTTGCTTTTGATGTAGGTCAGCTGCAAAATAAGGATACTTATAAGAGGAAGTATTAGTGAATTATTGACACTTCGAAAATCCCCTTCTGAGTATTTGATTACAATGCAGCTTTACAAAAATATATGATGTAAGGACATTATGTATGTCATTACTTCAGTAATTTGGTAACCTGACATGTATTTAAGGTGCCTCATACTGTCATCTCACACCTCCAGGGTTGAAGGTTCAAACCCCTGTGATTTGGGTTTCATTTGGGTGTCCTGGTCTTCTAGCAAAGTCCCAACACATATAATCAGACTAATTAGAGTCTAAACTGTCTGTAGCACATATATGCACGCATGTGTTTTATGAAGGACTGCCATGTTGTGTGCTGCCTGGGACAGGTTCTAGACCCCCTGTGACCCTGATGGATGGATGGATTGTATTTGTGGTTTTCATTTTGCTGTTAGCTTTTTTAAATATTTTACTAAGAATGAATTATACTCATTAGACATTAAAAATACAATATAAGAATATGTTATTGCAGTTTCAAGAAATCAGTGTGCTGTGTATTGTAAAGTTAAGCAAAAAAATTCACCCAGCATAATATGTGCAAAGGGAAAATATAAATGGCGGATGGAAGAAAAATTGTATTAAAAAAGAAGAAATGTTGGTAAATTATTCACTCGCTTTCCATAACTGCTTCTCTGATGTGATGCGTGTGCAGCCGATCAGGGAGAGCAGCCTGAAAGCTGTCTGATGTCAGGGGGTTCAGAGGCACCAGTCAAGTTAAACTGCATTATGTGGAGCTGTAGATGTAAACCTACATGGACCCTCCCAAACCCTCCCTCCCCGTGCACGCAGACACACACACACACACACACACACACACACAGAAAGCAGGAGGTGTGAGGCCAACCACTGTCTCACCCGCATCCGTACCTCTTTATTCCATTCTGTTATTTCACACGAGTATTCGATTTAGTACACTGAGTTTTAGAAAGGATATAGTGTTTGTTACATGTATACTTCATGTAAGATGGTTTTAGCTCTGAGTGAAGATCCAGTCAATTAATCTCTTTATATGAGAGCAGCAATGAGGCAGCGTGTGTTTCTGTGGATGGTCAATGAAATGACATGTCTCAGAATGTTCTCCTCTACTTACCAGCTATTAACTACTCCCCCCACTAAAATCAATATGGCAGTTCTGAGGATCTTCAAGTGCTAAAAAAATAACAACACTGTTCTGGTCTTCTCAGTTGTAAACATGAAGGTTTAATTTGGATGTCGTTTTAAATGTACAGTATATTAGAGAAAACAGTTGCTTAAATAAGACAGTGACTGAAAGATGTCTGTGGATATAGCTATTTCCTCATGAACAGATTTGCAATGTGAACTGCTTGTCATTCTCTGGGACCCTATCTGGGGATGAGGAACAGATTGCATGAGAGAAAAGGCATGCGGGTCCACACAGCATAAAATTTTTTGGGAAACACCTGTTGCTCGCAATTTTTCTATTTCGGGATTTTAGATCTATACCTGCTAGCCTGTTTTCAGGAACTGTTTGAGATCATGAGGCATTTGAAAGTTTCTCTTTGTGCATATAATGGAAAACAGGGGAGTTACGTCTGAGTGAATAGGGAAGTGTTTGCTTCCTATAGTAAGAGGTGCGTCCTGTGCCTGGCGTGTGATCAACCGGGGGTGCCGAGAGACAATGTATGGTATGCATGGCTGAGAAAGGCGATCTGGGTGTTTATACACAGGAGAAAAATGTCCCTTGTTCTCCTTGTGGTTGACAGAAAAATGGCTACTTCTGTTTCTCATCTCATCTGATATTTTAAAATGTTTCCGAGAGATATCATTTTAATATGATAATCAGTGAAGAGAAAATGAACATTGTGAAGCCATTATACCTGTAGAGGCTTTCCTGTACACCTCAGAATGGATGGCCGAGTGCTCTCAATGCATAGCTTTTAATGACCAATGTCCAAGCGGTCTCTGCAGTTGGGTGATGTTCCTGTTTATTACAAATCTTCGGTTCACATAAAACGGGAGTTTTAGCTTTAACATATCACACTTGTGCTGAATAATGTGCTGGCGGCTTGCTGTTTGTAACATGCTGTCTTACAGGCGCTACGGTAAGAACCGTGTTCCCTCCGCCATCCTCCCATCCAAGCGGAAAACACCCATTCATACCCACCTATCCTCATGTGATCAAACCACCCCGTGCAATACACCCCCCAGTGGCCAAAATACATAACACACCCCAAAGTTATTAAATGACTCCCACAATACCAGTGACACTGGATGAGTGTGACACGGGCACCTGTGTCCGCACTGTCGGAAGGCAGAATCCGAGAGCCCAAAGGATCCCGCGCCAAATGGGGAAATGCTGGCGACGAGTGAAACCTGAACCAAATACAGAGCTAAACCAGATGTAGCCAGAGGTCAGAAACTGAACAAATGCATAAAGCGGAATCTGCGGGACAAAGCAAGAGGCGAAGAGTTAAACGTGAGTGAAACCCGGAAAACAATCAAGCTACAGAAAAATAATGCTTAAGTGACGTTTACTAGCGGTGAGTCTTTCTTCCTTCCGTGTAAGGCTCAAGGTTACAATTACTTAGGGACACTTCCAGGTTCAGTCCAAATTAAGATGACAATGCTGAGCATGAGTATTCACCCCTGCTTCCCCCAGCTGGATTAGAGGAGGCATGATAATGAGTAACATTCTCTGTGGCACAAAGACAGCTTCATTTCTTCTTGTTTCTTATGAAGGAAAAGGGGTTGCCGAAGGATTGACGTTTCTCTGGGGCCTTCATTCCGCAGCCCGTTTGATGAATCCGTTGTTTGAGACAGAAAGGTCACACCTACCCTGCGGTTTCACATGTGCAAATTGTACCATTACTCTGTATACCTCTGTGTATCAAATCTGGAGATGAAATCCTGTATAGTAATGCTTTGTTTCATTTCTGTATAAACAGTGGTCCCCATCACCTATCAACATTAATAACTTTAGAGTTCTTGAAACAGACACTGAGAAAACAGAGGTCTTTGTTTCCTTCCTACTTTCTGCCCATTATAGTATCACTCATGTTGGAATCACTGGTTTTGCTGTTATCATAGGAACATATTGCTACCCTGTACTCTTATGCTGAACATAAATTTACATAGTTAAATATGTTTTTCTGTTGCTGCTGGCATCCCATACAGGGTGTACCCCTATCCTGTGGTGCCTGGGATAGGGTCTACACCCCCAGTCCCATGACCTTGACCAGGATAAGTTCTAGGAAGATAGATGGTTGGTTTTCCTATTGTTTGTGATCACCTGCTTTTATTGATTCGTGCTGGTACTATGTTTTTTAACTGAATAAGGTATTTTTTGCCATTTTGCCCAGTGCCCCCTTTGTAACATTGAACCTCGTGCTTCATTTGACTGTCCGCTCATTTGAAAACAAAACTAAACGATAAACTCCATCATAGCTGGTTTAGGCCGTTCGGTTTTGGTGAAGTGTTTTGTGGTCAGTAATGGCAACAGAGGACACAGACCACATAGAATGACTAGCTTATACTGGACCTTACATTCAGTCAGACATTTAGAAAATGTGGAAAAGAAAATTGATTCACCAAATAGCATATCTGTTATGGAGGTAGTCTTAAAACAGACCTGTTAAAAGCTTTTATTCAGTGTAAGTGACTTTTGATGGAAACCTTGCTTGTTTTGGTTCAGAATACCTGAAACGCATCAGTAAAGTGCTCACACTGCACTGCATTTCAGTGAAGTGACCAAATGATAACTATGATGCTGGAATTACAAATGTGTTGCTGTTGATGATGATTGAGTAGCACATCTCTGTAAATCATTTATTTTGCAAGTGTGGATTTGAATATCAACACTTGTATGTATATATCAGTGTTCTTCTGTATTTAGGAAGCCTGATTGTTCACAATTAAGCCTAGAATATACATGCCTCTAATTTTGTGTTTATGTCAAGTGTGTATAGATTAGCATAAGCGGGTTGTGTGAGGGGTTAATATCTGTATCTCATTATCATATACTGTATTGTATATATATATTTTTTATTTAATTAGGCTGGGTATGCTCAAATAAACATAACAGGCCTGAAATTGTTTATGTGGATCTATGTGAAGGTGTGTATGATAATATTTATTAATTGCATAGAATTTTACTTTGAAGACTTATTGGAATCTGGCGTCTTCATTTTTCTGTGTGCATTTTGAGTACACAAAAGACCCGTGCTTTAATTGCGAAGTCTGTTAGATTGGGAGAATATTGGTTAAGGAAACTGATCCAAGGTGAAATCCTCTAGAATTAGAACCTAGGGATGCTGGTAGGAAATAGAACTTAGGGCTGCTTGGTGGAAATGGAAGGTTGCACTGCAATTGGCCTTAGAATGTAAAGATGTTGTTTGTATGTAGAAATAGAACTGCTGTTTGGAAATTGAACATAGTAGACATGTTGATTGGAATTATAACCTCGCGCTACTGGTTCCTAGAACTAGAATAGGCACAATATAATTTTTTTCTGGTCCAATATAAAAATTTTGAGTTTCTGCCAATACCAATACCAATCCAATATTTGTTCTCCTTTATCAACTACTAAGCGTTAAATGAGATATTTGTATCAATGCATTTCAACTAACATGGTAAACACTCTGCATTCAGTGTTGTAGTATTTACTGTGTGTGTATACTAAGAATGGGGAAATATAATGGTCATGTTGCTCAAACTACGCTACAGGAAGAAATCCACGGCCAACACGATTTACACAAGTCTGCTTCTTTGTTTTATTTGGTAACAACTTTCACAAAAATGAACAGAAATATTTCTTAAAGTGCAAATTGATCCATATCCCAACTGAGCTGTAAAGAAAATACTAATAACGTACTGTACATAGTTTGAGGGGTTATTTTCAAACTTTCTGCCTCTATAGCAGGGTTCTTCAAATCTGGACCTCGATTCCAAATCCAGGCCTTGTTTTCAGTTCTCCCAGGTAGTTATAGTTTAATAATTACTGATTCTGATTGGTCAGAGGCTTCACACCTGACTGACAGGTAAAGGAAGGCTGGAAAACCAGCAGTGCTCGGACCTCGTGGACCGTGATTTGAATAACCCTGCTCTATAGAGTAGTATTTTTTCCAAGAAACTTTTACATTATGTTTTACCACATTGTTAAACCAATCCTGTATGAAAGTGACAGGATGGAGTGTAAGCAGGTGGTTTTGGAGTGCATCTGTTTCAAAAAGAACGTTTTGCAATGCTGAGATTATATTGTTAAAGTGTCAGAAAGCTTGGATCCTGGGATAAAAGCTTGAGGAGAATATGCTTCTAGTCATGTGTGGCAAGTTACATCTTGATCTTCCAGGGCTTTTTCCAGCTTGGTACTGGGTTAACTAAAACCATTCACACCTTCCTGTCCAAGAGCGTGAGCGATCGGGGGTGTAAAGTAACAAACTACAAATACTCTTGTCACTGTAACTGAATAGTTTTTTTTCAGAATTTGTACTTTATTAACCGACGGCATGGCGATGCTTAGGTTAGCACGGTTGTCTCACATCTCTGGAGACTCTGCCCCAGCTCTGTGTGTGGAGTTTGCATGTTCTCCCTGTGTAATCTGAGGTTTCCTCTGGGTTGCCAAATTGTCTGTAAGTGTGAATGGAGTCTGAGCTTGGTTGTTGCCTTGTCCTGGGTTATTCCCTGCATTGCGCCTGTTGTTTCTAGGATAAGCTCAAGGGCTCCTGCAACTCTACATAGGAGTGTATATGGCGAATGAATGTACTTTAATAAAGTAAGGTAAATTGGCGTACTTGTAATTGAGTATGTTTTGAACGGCTGTAACGAAACTTCATCCTGCAAATGTCTGCCACTTCCCTGTTTTCCTGTTTTCCAAGATGTGAGGATTGATCCTGAAATATTCAATCTGAATGTTTTATTTCGGGAATCAATTTTAATGTTAAAATAACAATTTTATAACCTGGTCATTTAAATTTTTATAATATAACTACTACCAGGCAGGACTGCCCATAAGGGAAGCGAAAGGAGAAGACTTTGAGGGGCCCACATACTGGGGAAATAGAGTGGCCAGGTTTGGGCAGGTGTTATGGGAAATTCACTTCCCCCATGTTCCCCCTTTGCACACTGAGTTGAAATCACATTCTCTTTATAGTATACTGTTTCTCTGTCATTTTAATGTCTTTCTGCGAAGGTGTTGAGGTAAACAAGACATATATTTTTAGATGTTGCTGTGTTTTTAAAATGATTTAAATCGCTGGTAATAGATGTTCGCTTGGAAAATACAGAAAACTGTAGAATTGCTTGTAGGATTTAACCTGTATTATGCGTGATAATCAATGTGAAATTGTTTACTCTAATTATAACTTAACTGTAGCAGCTTACTTCTTACATTTATCGGCTACTGCTGACAAAGATGTCTTTGTAAGCATTCAAACATAACCCAGTTTTATTAGAACATCGTGATGCTTGGTTTCCTGTGGTAACACACAGATACAGAAATTGCAGGACACGAAACTGGTCTTTGAAATCTGTTTGCATGGAGATGCATGGCTGAATCACTTTTTTAGCCATCAATAATATGCTTGTGCAAAGATTTCAAGCGGGAACATTATTACCTTAAGCCTAAAATATAGGGTTCACCCTTCTAAAATAGACACACAACTCTGGACCTCAGTACTAATAACACTAGTTTAGGCACATTGTAATTATGTATCTGAATAATTTTCATTCACTTCACATACTTCTATGCCTAAATTTAAAGGGGAAACATTATTTCCTGAAATCCAGGATATTTGTTTCCCCTTGCTAAAACTGATATTCTGCAACTCTGGACCCCATTACTGATAGTACTAGTTTATACACATGTAATTATGTATCTGAATAATTTTCAACTCACATACTTCTGTGCCTAAATATGCAGGGGAAACATTATTTCATGACATCCAGGATATTTAGTTCCCCCTGCTAAAACAGACATGCAGCAACTCTGGACCTCAGTGCTAATTATACTAGTTTATGCACATGTAATTATGTATCTGTATGACTTTCAGCTATCTCACATGCTTCTTTGTCCAAATATGAGGGTGAAACATTATTTCCTGAAATCCAGGATATTTGGTATCCCCTGCTAAATCAGACATGCAGCAATTCAGAACCTGATAATACTCATACTATACACTGATAATATACACTGATAATACTCATACTGACGTGGACAAATTTGTTGGTACCCTTCTACAAAAAACAAAAAAAAACACAACTATTTCTGAAATAACTTAAAACTGACAAAATTTTAATTGCATCCCTTATTATTTATTCCATATTTAACACAAATCAGGCTTTGCTTTTGATTATTGATTCGATTTAGTTTAATATTTTATGCAATTAAACAAATGAAAATGGCACAGACAAAACTTAATTTAATATTCTGTGGCACCATGTTTTGCGGCAATCACTGCACTTCACAATGACATGTTTGCATTTGCCAACAGGTAGTTTGGCCCACTCTTCCTGAGCAAACTGCTCAATTAAGTTGTCTCAGGTTTGTATCTCCATGGAGGGCCATTTAAGAATAGTCCAATTATTTTTCCTCAGCCAGTCGAGTGCTTTTAGCTGTATGTTTTGGGTCATTATCCTGTTGGAGGACCCATGACTGAGGCTGAGCTTTCTGACACTGTGCAGTATGTTTTGCTCTAACTCCACACACATGTAACCCAGGCAGAGACTTGAACCCACGTCCCAGAGGTGTGAGGCAACAGTGTTAACCACTGCACCACCATATCACCCCGCTTACTTATTCATCATATCATATTCATATTTGGTTTATGATATTTTCAACTTACAATGGGTTCATCGGAACATAACCCCATCGTAAGCTGTGGAGCATCTGCTTTGGCAACTGTGGTCACAGGAACATGAAGCTGCTTGGAGATGGTCTTATAGCCTTTACCTTTAACATGATTATTTATAATCTTCCATCTGAGCTCTAAAGACAGCTCTCTCCTTTGCTTTCTCTGGTCCATGTTCAGTGTGGTGCACACAATGATACCAAACAACACAGCAGCATGTCCTTTCCATTTAAATAGCCTGAATGGCTGATGAAAATCTTGAAAGCACTTGTGATATAATTAGGGTTAAATGCTTAGTTTGAAACTTGAGTATAATGCAAGAAGTCTCTTAAGGGGTAGCACAAATCCGTCCATACGATTTTAACATATTGTCACGTTCAGCTCCGATTGCTCCTCGTGTGTGCCACGCCCCCTCATTACCTCCTGTCGACTTCTGATTGTTCCCACCTGTGTCCAGTTCATTCCACTCTATCCTGTGTATATTAGTCCATGAGTTGGGTGTCGGTCATTGTAGATGTTTGTTGGTGTTTGCCCCGTTCCTGCCATTAAACCCCCGTTTTGCCCTACTTCCTGACTCTCTCGCCTGCTTGCCTACCCGCAAGCGTAACACATATCTTTGTAAAATAAACAACAAATCATTTTTTTACCAGTATTTTTACCAATTTTAATGGTTTAATGTATCACTTACTAAAGGCATGTAGGTATACATTAGTGTCAGGGTCAGCCCCGGTTGTTCCACCCTGTGTCCCTTCCCCGTTTGGCCAGCAGGCGTTGCTGGCCATCCTGTCCTTCATATCAGTCTTTGTGTTTACGCCTGTGGAAATATGGTTCAACACATTGAGCATCTGGCTCTCTGAACTCTTTTGTCCCATGTTTGAATCCCACCTCAATAGTTCCTAGTGTTTTCATTTGCATGAGTTTTTCTTGTTCCTGTGTCTGGTGATTTTCTTGTATTCTATTTTGGTTTCTTGTTTTGAGCCTTAGTTATGTTTTACTGGGTTTTGTTACTCCCAGTGTTAGATTCTTTGTTTCCTATTTTCTTGGTTAGTCCTTAGTTTCCCTGTTTTAGTTCCTTTGAGTTAACTAGTTTCACCTGTGACCTGTTTTCCCAGTCTTTGTTAATTAGTCTCACCTGTCCCGTGTTAGTCTTGTTACCCAGTTTTAGTGTCAGTATTTAAGTCCCTGCTTCTGTTCTGTTCCCCAGTGGTTTGTTGATTGTGAATGTTCTGTTGTTTGTGATTATTGGATATTGCTTGATGTTACCTGCCTTGTTTTGTAATTAGTCTTTGTTTACTTTTGACTCCTTGTGGTCCTTTGTTCTTATTAGTCTTTTTAGTGTTTTGATGCCTTGTCTACACGTACACAGGTATTTTTTAAAACGTACCTTTTTCTATACATCTTGGGCTTTTGGCCACATGTAAACGGCGTCTTAGGTCACTGAAAACGGAGCTTTTGCAAAACTCCATCCTGGGTGAAGATTTTAAGAAACTCCGTCTTCAGCGGTGACGTGTAGACAGGGGAAACAAAGTTTTTGGTTCGAAACGTCAGATTGTGCGCCGTTGTCCACTTTAACATCAGAGCGTGCGCTGTTTGCTGTATATATTTGAGTTTGAGCAATGGCGGACTTAGCCGAAATAGTGCTTGTGCTAAC
>JAODLC010000100.1:20744962-20759765 GCA_026781145.1 Hippopotamyrus pictus | reverse complement strand
AACATGGCCGTACGGTTAGAGTTATAATGCCGCCTGTTGGTTTGGCATGCTCTTGACAGCGCATTTTAGCGGTTTCAGGTGGCCGGAAATATTTTAGAAGACATGTTCGTGTGGACGGGGATTTTTTTATTTTTTTTTAAACGGAGGAGGAAAAACACCGTTTGAAAAAATACCCGTGTACGTGTAGACAAGGCATGAGTTTATTTAATAAAAGCCTGTTTTGTATTGTTGAGCTGCAAGTGGGTTGTCCACCATTTCTGCTGGCATCATGCCTCGTTCTTGTGCCCAAACCACCCCGATCCGTGACAATTAGACAATTGCTTTTAACTGAATCACATTTCAGGAGAAAGGAAGCATTGTTCCATTGAGCTGTAAGGGTACCAACAAATTTGTCCATGTCTGTATATAAAATGTGCCATGATTTTACATCAGCATGCAATAGGGGGAACTGAATCTCCAATTTGATCCTTCATCAGAGATAGGTCTGGCCAGAAAAATTGCAAAAATACTTGTAGCTACTGTAAACAGAAGTGAGGGTCACATGATGGCTAGTTGGTTATCAATGCATCAGACCTGTCATGTGAGCTGTGTGGAAACACCGGCACCAAATATAGGTATTGACGATGCCAATTTAAGACACGTTGATGGAACGGAACTCTCAATTAAATAAGACAGACATCGAAATAAGTGAGACTTTCTCTTAATCCTTCTTCGTGAAACACCCCCCCCGATGTGACTCATAGTTTTCCCTACCAACAAGCGACCTTTGACTTTGACTTGATGTGATCCGACGTTTTGACGAGCAACGCTTTTTAACACCGCGACGGTCCGACGTTTTCGCGAATAAAACGCTGTTTCGTAAAGGAACGCGATCTGATTGCGACCATCCTCCGTTTATGCGACGTATTGCCTACAATCTGTGCTGACAGGGAAACGGGAAAGTACAGTAATAAAAAAAGTACAGTAATAAAAAAGTCACATACAAGGACAAATAAAAGTGTAAAAACAGTTGTATAAACGCCAAGTGTAATAAGTGCGTTATTTTAACAATTATATATATATATATATATATATAAAATAATTTACTGCTGTCACAAATCGGCAATAGATGCGTTAATTTTACCCTATTCATCAGTGTAGCAGCATTTCCGCAGTAAACGCCACAATGGCTCTTGGTATCGATTCGCAATTGAGTCACCGACCGAGTGTTTGAAAACCATAAGTTCGATTCGTTCGTCGAACAGGTTCTCGGGTTTTTTGGAGTCACCTAGTTAGAGACCCTATCTCCCTTCACTTGTACAACAACCGTGTCTCACGACGACCAGGTATGAAAAATAAATCCTAAATTGCGGGGGATGATTTTGGATGTTGAATAGCCAAAGGTCAGTTTTAAAAACGTTTTAAAATAGTTAAAAAAACGTGTATTCGTTCAGACTTACGAATCGGTTCACTAAAAAAACCGAGTTAAAAAGAACGATTCGTTCGCGAATCAGCCATCACTACAACAGATAGCAGTGATTCGATCCGTTAGTTATAGGGAAAGTCGTCTTACAAAATAACCCTCCTTTTCGCCTCTCTCGTCTCCCTCACACCATCCACGATTCTTTTCAAAGGTAAAGTGCAGGTTAATTTGTTTTATGTATTTTAATTTTATATTTTGTATTAATTTTTATATGAATATTTTGGGTTGTGGAACGAATCATCTGAGTTTACATTTTTTCTAATGGGAAAATTCGCTTTGATATATGAGTGCTGTGGATTACTAGCATGTTTCCGGAGCACCGATCTGCCAGGACAGGCCATCAGAGGAGCGAGAACAGGCATTTGCTTTTATCACTTTACTATGTCATCTGTGATGAGGCAGTAAGCACTCAGCCTTCACTGACTGTGGCATTCCACGATCACCAACCTCTACTGGTTAGTGAGCACCTCTCACCAAGTGAAAAAGGTCCAACAGAGACTATTCACTTTTAGAATTCTGGAAGTGTTGTAGGAGCTGTGACGCTAGTATGGCATATTGTTGTGTACCAGGCTGTACATCTTATCAAAGACGAGAATATTATCAAGGCTTGTCTTCCATTGATTTCTGAGTAACCTGGATACCTGTCACCAGTGGATTGCCAAGATTGAGAGAGATTGGACCTTATTTCAGTGCTTTCGATAATGGGCATAAAGGTGTATTTATGTCCAGCAAAATTGGTTCGAAATATATTTCCCAAAAGCAAAATTGTTCACAAGGATACGCTACATGTCCGAGTTTAATAATCGGTAAACACTGAATAAGTCAGCTTTAATCCATAAAGCAGCTGAATACCAGGAGGTACGTAAAGCTAAATTACAGTAATAGATAGATAGATAGATTAGATGGATGGATGGATGGATGAACTTTATTGATCCCACACTGGGGAAATTTACTCGTTGCTACAGCCAGTGAATAAAAAGCAATAGAAAACAAACAGACCCAAAAAATACAGTAACAAATACAATAAATAATAAAATTAGTGCACACAATTACACATATTGCACAGACCCAAAAATACACATATATATACAGACTGCACCGAGTGATGTAAATAGTTGTATTGCACAGTTGTATTAATGAAACGGTGGCTGAATGAATATATATTAATGACATAATGTTTTGGGAATAGATCAAAACCATGATGCAAATGTTCAAATTTAAACACAATCATCTCATCAGCTCATAATGAATTTCTGTCATGTCACCTTTGAGAGCATCCTGTTCTACTGTGCACAGTGCAGTGTGCCGACTGCCCTGCGGCAGACAAGAAAGAATTACATTGCATGGTGAAGACAGCTCAGTGAGTCACTGGGACTATACTCGCAACATTAGAAGACATTTATTTACCCTGACCAACTCCAAAAGGAGGCCATTAGCATTACGAAGGACTCAACACACCCTGGACACTGTCTGTTTGGTCCCCTTCCCCCTGGAAAAAATACAGGACAATCAAAATCAAAACAGACTCAGGAACTGCTTTCTCCAGGACAACACAGGACTAATATTCACTGTTGCAATATGTTCTGTATTTTAGCGTTTAAGTATTTTTAGTTGTCATTTTTATATGCTCTATTTATTCTGTTTTATATGCTCTATTTATACTGACTTGGAGAAAGTGCCAAAGAAGATTTTAAATTCTCCAGTGATTATGCTAAGCTAATATATACTGACTATCTGTAGCATGCAACACGGTAGTGGATGATATGAGTTATAAACTAAGGTGTTTAATGGTCATTGATGAAAAAATCGTATGCAAGGGATCAGCACAACAGCATGGCAAAAACGAAATTCCATGCACATAAAACTTCTTGCCAATATAACAAAAGAAGGCTTTCTGTTATTGACCCAGCCAGAAAGATTGATGGTGGGGGCCTGTCACTCCACCAGCTCCAGATGTGAGTGAGTTAGCAGGTGAGACTAGAAGTCCAATCAATCACACGACAAGAGAACCTTTGAAACCTTAGCTTTGTAGAAGCTATAGGCAGAGCGGATAGATGAGCCTTTTGTGTGAGTCACTGAAGCTTGTCTTCCAGACGTGGAGTTAAGAAATCAGGATTCATCCACTGGTGCTTCTGTTTACATGGAAGACACACCACAGAGCTAAACACCATAGGGCAACAGTCTTGATTATGTGGTTGCCATCATCATCAGATAAAACCCCTACCAGCTGACAGTTCCTGTTACCATAGAGCAGGTACCTGTCACCCATTATATCTATTTTGTTGTGAGCTTCTCCAGGAAAGCCGTACATTGACTGTAAGTAATTGAAGGGAGATCTATGTCTGTGTATTTCTGTGTCTCCTTGCAGGTACCAGCATGGCTGTGCTGTGAAGGGTAAGGTCACTCTACATCTCTCAGGGTCTTTGTCAAGTCTGGGACCAGAAGAAGGGAAAGAAACCAATGGAGCTAGAATGGACGTTCTGATAGGGTGAGTGACGATTCCTTCATCAGCTCTGAGGAGTCAGTCATGTAAAGCATAACAGCGCATCTGGAAATAGCTTTGCCGCTGATCTGTTAAGCATTTGTGTGTGCAGTTTTTGTTTTTCTTTGTGGTGTAGGATTCGTCTTTTCCAAAGACAGGCAGTTAGGCTAACTGGCATCTCTAAATTGCCTGTAGAGTGCGTAAGAGTGCAGAAGTACTATGTGATGGAATGGCATTCCTTCCAGGATGTACTCCAGCCTTGTGCCCAATCATGCCTGGGATGGGCTCCAGGTCCTTACACCCCTGACTGGGATAAACAGCAGGGTGGGTGGGTAGATTGTATTTGAAATGCATTCTATAGGAATGATATGTGTTTAGCAGTTGCTTGATTTCATCTGGCACCTACGACACTGTTAGCACAAATCAGCCGTCTGTGATCCCCATGCAGTGGTGCCAGCAGCTCGTGCTTGCAGGTGTTTATTCCGAGGCAGCAGTTAATGAGGTCTTTACAATTACCTGCCCACATGGTTGTTACCATGATACAGTCCTGCTGTCTTAAACAAAATGCTTTCCCTGCAGTGACTGTTGCTGAGGCTGAGTGACATGCCATTGTTCTCCACGATATGAGGTGTGGGCTTTGGCAGTCGAGTACATCTTGGCATTTTTATTGCTAATACGGCTTCTATTTATAGTGGCCTGAGAATCAAATTCCTTTCAGCTTCCAAAGAGATTGTAGCCTCTGGCGCAGTGCGTTTCCTCCCCAGCTGCCGAGCGTGTGCACACTTGTGATGTGCACACTTGTGATGTGCACACTCACCCATGCTAATCAGGAAGTGCAGGGCAGACAGGGCATGTGCATTGTGACCAGGAGGGGATGCATTGTGTTGATTTTAAGAAATGTTGGTGAGTCGGTCAATGCAATATTTCAGTTTTACTTCAGGTATAATGAAGTAAATCTTACATTTGACTTAAGTTATCTGGTCAGTAAAAAATCCTCCTTTGTGGAATATAGAGCTCCTCTTAATTACTCGATTATTTGAAAATCATCGATATTAAAATTTTCTTTTTTGATTACTTGTGTCAGGGATTGGGGTCGTGGAAAAAAAGGAGGTTGCTGCAGCGGGTCAGTAAGACACAAGCGGTTTATTTAAACAAGGGGTCTCCAACTCCAGTCCTGGAGAGCTACTATCAAGCCGGTTTTCAGTCCTACCTTGCTTCTGATGAGCCACACCTGTTCTTAGGTAAATACCAGGGCCAGGTGTGGCTCTTCAGAAGCCAAGTAGGATAGAAAACCTATTGGATAGTATCTCTCCAGGACCGGAGTTGGAGACCCCTGATTTAAACAGATATAATCCAGGGCAAAAGCAGAAATGGGATTCCAGGCTCGTGGTTGGTAGACAGGCGGGGGTTGGGCGTCTGGGCGATCTTCGTCGGAGTCCGGGGGGCAAGGCAGGCTCAGGTCCTGGGACAGGCGGGTGGTTGGGCGATCATCGTCGGTACTTTGAGGGCAAGGCTAGAATCGTAGTCGGGAAACACAGGTCAGGGTCAGGATACAGGCAGGCAGGGGTCTAGAAAGGTGGAGGGGATACGGAACAGAAAATGCTCGAACTTGCAACCAAAGCTGAAGATCTCGCGTCTGGCAGGCGCGCCAGATGCGAATAAGAAAGAACATCCATTAACCCGATGAGCTTCAGCTGTCAGAGGGCGGCGTGCTGTAACTGGTCCTCCCGGTTCCTGGCGCCGGCAGGGTGTGAACAGTACGGTCGCTGCGACACTCCCTTCTAGGGAAACCCCGAGGGTTTAAAAGGGAATCCCTGCGTGACGTCGACGGGTCGTCCTTGGAGCGGTTCATGACAACTTGGTGGAATATGGTGGAAGGGAGGGCATGGAAGATGAAGGTGAAAATAGAGTGTGAAAACCATCAGTTGTGTGCAGTTGTCTGTCAGTCTTGCAGAGTATAACTTAAATGCCACCACGGCACGACTGCAATGCAAATACATCTTAAAGAACACATTTGGGTTTGACAGACTCACCCAATAATGTGAGGTTAGCCATAGATATATGCCATTCAGCCTTAGTATATACCTGCATGCCTTTAGTATGTGATAGATTAATAAAATAATAAAAGTAATAAAATTGTGAAAATAAATTATTTGTTGTTTATTTAAAATACCATGGACAGATTTGTTGGTACCCCTAAAGAAACAATTTATCCTTGAATTATACTCATGTTTCAAACTAAGCGTTTAATCTTAATTAGTATCACAGGTGCATTTTCTTTAGCCATTCAATCTATTTAAAGGGAAAGAACATGCTACTGTGTGGTATAGTATCATTGTGTCACCACACTGAACATGGACCAGAGAAAGCAAAGGAGAGAGCTGTCTGAGGAGCTCAAAAAGAGGATTATAGATAACCATGTTAAAGGTAAAGGCTATAAGACCATCTTCAAGCAGCTTTATGTTCCTGTGATCACAGTTGTCAATATTATTAAAAAGTATGTGCTTCATAGGACTGTAGCCAGCCTCCCAGGGCGTGAACACGAGGAAATGCAACTCCAAGTTGATCAAATAGATGTAGTGCAGATGGTAGAAAAAGATCCAAGGAAATCATCCAAAATCATTCAAGCTGAGCTCTTGGGTTGAGGTACATCACTTTCTGATTGCACCATCCGCCGTGTTTTGAACAATAATGGGCTCCATGGTAGAAGACCCAGGAGGGCTCCACTGTTGACAGAAAAACAAACTATTTTGGAATGAATGTTGACATGCCCCAGAGTTTCTGGGAGAATGTCCTTTGGACTGTTGAGACAAAACTGGAGCTTTTTGGCCAGTCACATCAGCTCTATGTTTACAGAAGTAAAAAATGAAGCTTTAAAAGAAAAGAACATCATACCTACTGTGGAACATGGAGTTGGCTCGGGTTTGTTTTGGGGCTGCTTTGCTGCATCTGGCACGGGGAACCTTGAACCTGTGCAGGAAACAATGAAGTCTCAAGACTACCAAGGCATCCTGGAGCTAAATGTACTGACCTGAAAGCTCAACCTCAGTCACAGGTCATGGGTCCTCCAACAGGATAACGACCCAAAACATACAGTTAAAAGCACTCAAGAATGGCTGAGAAAATAAGCAGTGGACTATTCTTAAATGGCCCTCCATGAGCCAGAATTTTAATCCTATTGAACATCTACGGAAAGATCTGAAAATTGCAGTGTGGAGACGCCACCCTTCAAACCTGAGACAGCTAGAGCAGTTTGCTCAGGAAGCGTGGGCCAAACACCTGTTGACAAATGCTAACGTCTCAAGTACAGAGATTACCTAGCAGTGATTTCTCAATAGGTGGGGCCACAGAATATTAAATTAAGGGTGCCATCTTTTCTGTCCCTGCCATTTTCATTCTATTTAATTATATAAACTACTCAGCTGAATCAGTAATTAAATGCAAAGTCTGATTTGTGTTAAATATGGAATAAACAATAAGGGATGCCATTAAACCTTTGTCAGTTTCAAGTTATTTCAGATATAGTTGTTTCTTGTTGAAGGTTATCAAAAAAATTTGTCCGAGTCTGTAGCCATATAGATCGTATTATCTACCGATAAAGTCTGTCAAATAAGCTGGTGCTATTTCAGTTAGTTGAAGCCAACTGATGCAAAGCAGTGCCAACAAATCACTTGCCTTTGCTCAAAATATACAAAATGTTACCATACAATGGAAGATGAATGTCTTTTCATCACCAGTTGTATTTTACTTTCCTCCTCTTCACCGGTTATGTTTAATTTCTCATGAATGCGCCGCATAGTCTCGGAGTGAATCAAACAGGAAAGACAAGAATGATTATGATTGTCTTGGAGAATGCACGAAGAGCTCATGCAGGGAAAACTTTGGGGTAAACTGATTACATTTTATTTATTTATTTATTTGATAATGTTGAAAAAGAACCATAGTTGTAGTTGCAGTGCAACAGACTATTGCAGTCCTTGCAATGTGACAAATGCAAGTGAATGAAACGCCATGTTGATATTAACAGTCAGCCTAGTACTGAGAGTTACACAGTGGGGCAGAGGATGGCAATGTCACTGCACAATGTGTGTATGAAGTTTTTTGGGGGGATTCTCTATTTTCCTTCCTATCTCCAGAACCATGCAAATTAAGCTAGGGCTACTGCGATTAGTTGACACAGTTGACGATGCCGACGCTAAGAATGCCTCAACATCAATATTTTAAATCGACACATTGTTTTTTTTAAGTAGGTATTTTAACAAAATTACAATTATGATTTCTAAAACTTTTCAATTCATTATAACAGTTGTTTTCCTTTAATATTACTACATAATTATGGGAGTAGTTCTAATTGTCACTAAACCAAAAGGTGGTTTTACACTGCAAAGTTTCGATGGCGTACCACAGCTGTAAGGCTACACATGAGCACCTGAAAAGAAAACACACAAGCGCTATTCTGGATGATAGACTGTCAGAGTAGGCAAAACAGTAAGTGCTGTCTCTTCATGTTTATTAAATTATCTTTAGTGCGGAGAGCATTTTAACATCTTTTGTTCTTGTTGCTGCTAAATATACTCATTATTAAAGCCATAAAGTTGTCTGCCTGCTACTTCAGAATCTCCATTAAATAAATGTCTCAGAAAACATTTAGACTAATATCTGGGCTTATTCTACGCTGATTGACAGTGACAGGGTTTGTTCGTGCAGAGTGGCCTTGTTGGAGCCAGTGTTTTTACCGTAAACGAAAACTGCAATGAAAACACACTAAAAGAAAATAAATCATGAACTGAAATAAAAATGAAAACTATACAGTGGGACTTTGGCTCTCGACCCTAATGTGTTCCAGAAGAACTGATTTGGTTGAAAACCTAATCAGTTTTTATCATAAGAAAAAATGTAAATTGGATTAATCTGTTCCAGACCCCCAAACAATTGCCTGTTTAAACCTGTAAAAGTACATCCTAATGCTAAAACAATAAATAAAAACTTCAAAAGCCATAAATACATGAAATAAATGAAATACATGCTTTCACCATTCCATACGCTGTAGCGAGCTCAGACGCAAACACCTCTATCATACTCTGCAATTATTTCCTATTTAAGCACTATCGTGGTTCTTACAACTTGACTTTTTGGTTTACTGCTATCACTGACCTTCTTAGGACCCTGGGTGGCTTATTTCAGAACAAAATACAAGTAAAACAAAACAGGAAAATATTCACAGCACAATTAGACGAAGATGGGCACTATGCGAGCGGAAGCAGGAGACTGACTACTAAGCATGCATTCCTTCCTTTGTTTAGCCCAGGGGTCTCCAACTCCGGTCCTGGAGAGCTACCGCCCAGTAGGTTTTCTATCCTACCTGGCTTCTGATGAGCCACACCTGTTCTCAGATAAATACCAGGAACAGGTGTGGCTCATCTGAAGCCGAGTGGGACAGAAAACCTGCTGGATAGTAGCTCTCCAAGACCGGAGTTGGAGACCCCTGAGGTTCCACTGTATCTACAAAAAAAAGTATTGGACTTCAATCTACAAAAACAACCGCCACACCACCAACATCTTTTTACCTTGTTTATCCACAATATCTCCTCTTCTGAAAAATGTTGACTCTGAGCTGTCCCTTTGTTCACCACCACTTCAGTGCTTATCACTTCCATGATTTACCAAAACAGTAGCGTGTGGCGTGCTCCACTAACTGAATTTAATATGCATAAAGATAGGCCGAATTTTTACAGATTACTAACTTTTGGGCATCCCAATACACATCTAATTAATATTTCAGACATACTACTAATCTCCTTATCGAATTGTGTGGGTGCAGATAATATCTGTATATCCATTATCTAAAGCCTTCCATCCTGTACAGTTTGTTGTTCTCAAAATAAAATTAACTTAAGTGGTAAATTTGATTTTCTGGAGGAAATTTAATTGTTTAATTGACCAATGGGTGAAACAGTGGATAGATTAATCCATAGAAAAATGTGGATGGATGTTGTGAGCAGTCCTAATTTAAATGTATTACATTTACTGTATGTGTGACTCTGCAGTGATTTGTTGGTTCCTGGTTTGCAGCAAAAGCAATGTATATTATCCAACCATCCATCCATCCAACCATCCATCCATTTATCTATTTTCTGAAACCGCTTCCCTTATTCAAGGTTGCGGGGGCTCTGGAGCCTATCCCTGAGTCTACAAGCAAAAGGTAGGGAACAACCCAAGATGGGGCACCAACCCATCGCAGGGCATATTCACACACCATACACACATAACACTGGTCCCAACAAACCCAATGTGCACACACACACACACACACACAAACTGGCACCGTCAATCCATGTATAATAAATCCAGATTTTAGCCTAAACCTTTTCTCAAGCATTTATTCAATGGCGACATCTTTATGGCTTTAATAATGACTGTATTTAGCAGCTACAAGGACAAAATATATTGTAGTATCAGCGGGGCGCATGTCCCAGCATGCCTCACGTGCAATTGTTAATAGCCCTTGTTGATGTTGGTGTTGTTAGTGGTTACATTTCCCTATTGTCGTGCGTGTGTTTGCCCGTGTCTTGTGTGTACCCGGTCCGATCCTCGCGTGTATTTAGCTTGTGTAAATCTCCCACCATTTGTGCATCTTACAGTTCGGCGTTTGACAACCTTCTGTTTCCCATCTGTGTATTTGGTTTGGTGCTCGTTGGGTTACTGTTGTAATTCTTTTAAGAACTGCTAATAAATAGTAATATACATTACTTAGGCTTGCATACTGTATATACAGGAAATCGTTTTTATTTAATCTGAATAATGAAAAGGTCTGAGGAAAGGAAACTTGATAACTCCTTTTAACTTGCATAATTGCTTGACGCTGAGACGCCGCTCTGCCTTTTGCACGGCCCAGCGTTCTCCTACATCGTACAATACAGACTTGACGCAGAGCTGATCCTAAGTCGTAGTGATTGATAAACAGGTAGGTCATTAAGTGAGGAATCTCTGTATTATATTATATTATATTATATTATATTATATTATTATAGTGACAGCCCTAATGGAATACCCTCCTATCAACCACATTGTCTTGTTCCTTGTTGGAATGAGTTCACCCACCTTGTTTCAATCTGGTCATTTGTGCTTTGAATGAAATTTCAGCCTTGATTTGAACAGAATGCACTTGTTTGCTTTCCTTCTGGTCCACGGTGTCCTTAAGTCCTCTCTAGTGTTACTGTTCAAAGGTTAGTCATACTGTTCTGCATCCTTATTGTCCAGTTTTCACATACATTAGGAGTTACAGAAAATAGCACATTCTGAACAATTCTGGTCTTTGTTTATAGACTAGAAGTGGGCAATCTTATCCAGAACGCTGTGTTTGCGGGTTTTTGCTGCAACTTCCTAATTAGATTAGTAATTAGAGGACTGATTGGTTGAAGAATCTTCACACATGGGTTTGAACAGCTGACCTAAAGGTTATAACAAACATTGGCAATTTGCGAATAATATTGCCCACCCCTGTTATAGATACACATCAGTTCTGTTTTTCTAGGTCCTTATTCACAGTTCTGCCAATGCAGGTACGTGAGAATGACATTCTTGACTGCAGGATTCATTGTTGTTGAAGGTGTGTCCAATGAAGTGAAAGCTGTATATACAGTAAGCGCTTTGTCATCCCCATTGATAATAAAGCTGGCTGCCGTTCCCATCTTTGTTTTCTCTGTAGTTCCTTTGGACACCTGAAGCTAAATATGGAAATATCCACAATGCGCTTCAGGATGTGGTTCTAATATTAGTTTTATTTACCCATTCATCTTCCACTCACTTACTGAGGAGGGGGCTGGAGCCTATTCCAGGCAGTGTTGAACACTAGGCAAGTTAGCCCTAGATGGGATACCAGTCTTAGGGCACACTCACACACACTCACAATTATAGACTACAGACAATTTAGAGATACCAGTTAAACTTACTGCTGTGTTTTGTACTATGGAGAATATGCAAACTCCACACAAAAAGCAGAAGAAGGATGCAACCCCCCAAAATAAATTTCGTTACACAGAGTTGTTTAGAACAGGATAAAAACGGGAAAGTGATGTTAAAGCTAACATTTCCTTTTTCAAGATACCATCTATTTTATGTAGTTCCCTGTAATGTGTGCAGTAGAGTTGGATCTAGAGTTGGAATTTTGACTTGGATAAACATTCCTATTAAAATATTTATGCTTTGAAATAAGCATGCCTATTTTCTCCATTAATCAAACAGCAATAGAATATAATATACAGTAGTGTGCAAAAGTCTTAGGCATTCAGAGAAAATTACGTTCAAATGATGTTGATGTAAAACCTAAGACGTCTGTGTATTAGCTTAACTATATCATAACCTCTTGTAAACACACCACAGGATTTTCTGCAAACATGCAATACTTGAGCTACTTGATTTATGCCAAAAATCAGAATCGTGGTTGTTTAGTTCAATATTTAATAGTTATTTATCTTCATTGCTCATTGACTTTGGAAATATGCATTTATTGAACTTGTACAAAATCACGTCTTTTTAACAGTGGATTTTCATGAATTTCATATATAATTCAACCGTGAAACAAACAAAAAAGGGGGTGGAAAAGGGGTGTGCTGGAGTTATAATACGGGCAATCTCCAGGTCACGAACAATATCCATTACTTAAGATCAGTCTGTCTTGAAGTCGAATTTGTAGGTAAGTTGGAAAAATAATAATGCAGTACATAATAATTATACAGCAATAATAACTAACTACATATGGTACTGTACTGAACCTCGATCCGCTGAAGGTATGTTTTCACACCTTTACAGCAATGTGTTCGTATGTAGAGTTGTTTGTAAATCACATGTTCTTAACCTGGGGACTGCCTTTATTTAAAATGGCAGCATCATTGCTAAATGAAATGTAGCACAGCAACCATTTTATATTGATCTTATTTTGATTTGATAATCGTTGGAAGCTAAAATTGCAATTGAAAATAAAATTTGATAAATAGCCCAGCCCTGTACAATATACCCATGTATTTTTTGTCTCTACCACTAACACGCTTCATATGGCTAATGAATTATTAAACTAAATTGGGAGGAGGCCCCGGGGAAGACCCAGGACACGCTGGAGGGACTATGTCTCTTGGCTGGCCTGGGAACGCCTCGGGATTCCCCCAGAGGAGCTGGATGAAGTGGCCGGGGAGAGGGAAGTTTGGGTTTCCCTCCTGAGACTGCTGCCCCCGCGACTCGATCTCGGATAAGCGGGAGAAAATGGATGGATGGATGGATGGATGATAAATCAGTTAATTGGTTGATTAAGTGAGCTGCTGGTGAAATTTAACAGATACATTGAATGGCTGAGATGCTCTTTCAGAGAGGTTTGGGAACTGAAGCAGTGTTGTCATTATCAAAACAGACACCAGTAACTTTTTCAGAACAGATGAATGTGGATGTAACGATACACTCAACTCACGATTCGATACAATATGATTTTCTCGTGATTTTTTAACAGAATGAGCTACAGACAAATTTATTCAAAAATATTCTTTTATCTTTCTAAACTGTGCAAAATGTGTCCTCTTCTTAACAGTGCAACTGAAATATAATAAAATTCTGTTTTTAAAAAATCCCAAATCAAAATAAAAAAAAATCTTCAAATAAATGGTAACGCTTTACATTAACTGCACCTTCATAATGCTTTTATATTGCATTCATAAAACGTTCAGTACACCTTCATAATGTATTCATTAAGTATTCAGAAATAATTCATAAACATCATGCATGTATACCTTTACATCCTAACATCCCTTAACAGCTGTAGTATACATTAATAACAAACATTATATAATAATAACAAACATATAATCATGTAATGTTTGTTATTAATGTATATTAAAGCTGTTAGGGGATGTTAAAGTGTACTTGCATGCTGCTTATGAATGTTCTATGAATGCATTATCAATGCATTCATTAAGGTGCACTTAAAATAAAGCGTTACCAAATAAACGAAGGCTTTCATGTGCAGCTTTTTTGTGGTGTTTGCCCTTTTAATAATCTTCGCTCTGGTGGTGGTGAATTGAGCTCACCGTGGTGCCGGTGGACATGCTGAAGCATGTTCGTTGTGCTATTTGTGTATGTTATCAGTCTTTTACAATGTTTGCACGCATGTTGTCTGTACTTTTCTCGCCGTTTTCGTTTGTGATTACCGGAAAGCTAAAACGCTACCACACCGCCGATTTAAAATCGGGGGTGTGTCCTCAATTTCAAATTCGCTCACCATCTCGCGTTCGGTCAAAACCATAAACTGACGTCGACGTGAATACGCAGTGACATCTGACGTCGAACTGAATGTATATTACACCGGTTTTTCTGTTAAGTACCGTGAAGTACTCCTAAAGTAGCTATTTTCATTTTCCACATCAGCCGGTTTAAATCGTCATACATTTACATCGATTTTTAACCGATTCGCGATTCATCGTTACATGTCTACAGATGAACGTCCTGTTACTTTCTGTGTTACTCTTGATTTCCGTGTTAAATTGTTTTTTGTTCTAATCAAATACACTTACTATCAAGATAAATTGCTTTAAACATTTTCTTTGACTGCTTAAGACTTTAACACAGTAGTGTAATTTTAACATTATAAGTAAAAAAAAAAAGTATTAAATATGTATTAATTAATTGAACTCCCGTCGATACACAGATTCTGATTTTAATTAGAGCTATCCTGTTACGAATCCTCGTTGGTAATACACTAAGGTTCATATTTGTATTTGTTGTGTTCATCATTTTGCTTAGCCTACTTATCACTGAGGAAAGGGATATGAATGAACTCGCATGTAGGCTAAACATGACTTTAAACAGAAACATAG
>JAODLC010000100.1:20715717-20727003 GCA_026781145.1 Hippopotamyrus pictus | reverse complement strand
GATCGGAACTCGAACTTTTTAGGATTCGATCCGGAGTCCAGAACGGATTAAGTTCGAGAACCGAGGTACCACTGTATAGACTTTATGTTTAAACGTTGGTTTAAAATGAAGAGCTCTATGTTAAACTTTAGTTTAAAATAAAGTTTGCTATACTATCCTTTGATTTAAAATAAAAGCATGTATATTGTATAAGCATTATATAGGTGTCATTTTGTGCAATATAGGGCCGAATTTATCATTTATATAGTGATTTCAAGGAAATTTCAAGATATCTTAATATATATCGTGTATCGTGATATAGCTTAAAAAATATCGCGATATAATTTTTTTGCCATATCGCCCAGCCCTAATTTGAATTATACATAGTTCAGTAATTTAATTTGTACAGTACTGTAATTTGAAAAGCATTTGAAACAGCTGTTCTGTATTGTGAAAGTCAATAAAATTCTGTAAGCATTGTACATTTTGTCACCTTATATTCATGTAATATACAAATATCAGTTAGATGGTAATCTGCCTGAGACCTAAAGAAAAAAGAAAAAAAAATCAGTTATAATGATCAACTGCTTATTATGATCAACTTTACCCAGACAGATGTGATCACTGTAAGTGGATTCCACTTTATATGCATTTTAAATAAGAACTAATAATAGTGATGCATTAATTGTCATAAACATTTTCTCTGGGTCTTATGAGTTTCTCAAAAATTGCCTAGTAACTGCTTCAGCTGAACATGCCAAACTAGCTGATTTGCTGAGAGTTGGGAGTAGTGCACTACAGCCCCCACGCAGCTATAGGCATGCTCACAGCACAAACACGACAGCATGCAGTATGCAGAAGGGTCTTGAAGGCGACATGGCTACAGAAAGTCTGCAAAAACCAAATGCAAGTGAAAATTGTTGCTGTGTGTTTTTATATGACAATTTGTCAAATATTTTTAGATTTTTATAATCTAAGACTTTGATCTGTGCAATGCATGGATGTACAAAAAGCTATTAATTTTGAACCATTTCAAAAGAATAATTCGTTCACAAATTGGACATCACTATCTTTCAGTCGGATAGCTGTTTTTTTTTGTGTTTCTGTTTTCGCCAAGACCATATCACTTTATAATTCACACAGAGATTTTCTCTGTATTCAAATTTGCAATTCATTGCCACGCCATCTCCCTGGCTGTGTTTATGGCCACAGTATTGCCTTTTGTTAACGATTACATCTTTGTATTTTTCATACAGCTCCATCAGCATCGTTTATTCTGCGGCAGAAAGAAACACCGCTCTCATTTTACTGGCTTTCCGACTCATTTGGTTGATCTATCGTTCATCCATTTATTTGGGCTTCTTAAATATCGCGGGTGTGCGCACTAAGTGAGATTATGCAAGTCTGTCTTGAATGAGCCTTGATTAATTAAAACTGAACTGCATTCGTGGAAAGACATGAGGGTAAGTTTAGAGATGGAGGTAGGTTGAGTCTGACTTTTTCGGGAAAGTCTGCCTTTTTTTTAGCTACTTTCATGGAATACACCCCAGAAGAAGTGATATCATTACAGAGATACAAAAAGGAAAATCACACAGAGTTGTTGCAGACCATTTTAGAGTGGCCAAGTCTGTCGGGATTATTAATAGTCACGCATCTACTCAGGTAAAGTTGGATTACTACATGTACAATATAACAGTCTATACCACAAGTGTGTCTGCTGGGGTGTGGCATGAGTAAATGGTGTCCTGTAGTTGTGTTCTGGGCAAACAGCAACTCTGGATGTAATGGACTTTGGATATAACAAACTGTTTTGCCAGGTCCCTTGAAGTCCGTTATAAGTGGATTTCATTGTATGAACAGGAAGATATATTTATATTTTATTTACTCACAGTTTACTTTGAAAGTTTATTAGTAAAAAGCAAAGACAAGATACGGTTATTTGTCCAGAACATTTCACACGGATGCGACTGAAAGTATTTCACGGAGATCAAATAATACAGAATAATATTTCAGTAAGAATGACACATGAACTTAACCCAGGAGGTTCCCTGTTGGCTTTGGGGATCGAACCAGGAATTTTGGCGGTATAAGGCAACAGCCTAAACCACCGGAACACCATACAAAGCACGTACAAGTCTGTCTTAATTGTATGAGCCTTGATTAGTTGAAGCTGATCTGCGTTAGTGGAACGACATAAGGCTAAGTTTAGAGATGGCGCTAAGTTGAGTCTGCCTTTTTCAGGGAAAGTCTGCCTTTCTTTAGCTAATTTCATGGAATACCCCCATTGTCATAATAATAATAATAATAATAATAATAATAATAATAATAATAATAATAATAATAATAATAATAAGAAGAAGAAGAAGAAGAAGAAATAATTGGCCTATAGTTGAATGTTGCCTGGCTATATGGCATTTAAATACATATACATACGATAATTAAAACCATCTGAGGTCTAATGATGATGAAAAAATAAGATTGTCTAAATAATAATGTAATCAATGGTGTCATATTCTTTAATCATAAAGGTACAATAATATCTCCCCAACAAAACACTCTTCAGTTCTCCTGTCACCATTTGTATCACATTCTGAAGCATTTGTAGTACTCTAGTTAACTGCTGTAGCATCTATGCTTTACATATTACACTAAACTTGATTTGATGTATCATGTAGCTGTTTAACAGAAAAGAACATGAATAATGTCTTACTTTCTTTCTCTTTCTTTCTTGTCTGTTGTTTTTTAAAAAGCAAAAACAAGAAAAAATGGCTACCAGTATCTGTCATGAAAAATCATGCCATCCTTAATCTTAATGGCCTTATTTGAAATTTGGTTTCCTCCGTATTAATTTCATTGCATACAAATACTGTTCTTGATTGTCGTCTTATATGGCAAGTCAGATATAAAATTGTCGGCATCAGCACAATAGATAAAATTAGATTTCACCAAGGAAAACGCATTGCTTATTAATTTAATAAGTCATTCTGAATCTTTCTTTCTCACACGGTGTCTGCTGTGCTTATGCCCTCATTCAATAACTGTTTCAGATTTATCCATCCATAGTCAGTTATGAATGATTGCTGACTGGTACAGTGAGGCAGCGGGTAGCCCTGTCGCTTCAAAGAGTCCAGGGTTGCACATGTTTCCCCCTGCACTTTTAAGAAATGCAGTTAGGTGAACTGGCATCTCTATGTTGGCCATAGTGTGTGACTATGTGTGTCCCCTGTGATGGAATGGCTTCCCATCTGAGTGTACCCCTGCCCTGAGCCCTGTGATGCTCCACCGCTGTGACTCCAGGACTGGATAAGATGGATGAATAGATGGCTGTGTGTTCTTTATTTTCTCCTGTGGGCCCTGCTATGCACTGGGAAAGGTGAGATCTTACCTTATACCCTCCACTTCCTGGCATAGGCTACAAATTCACTGTGACCCTGAAATTAACACCCACTATCCTGAGATTCTCTGTGGCATTTAGTTTACAAGCGCTCTGCCTCTGTCCTCTGTGTTGGAGTTTCACACATACTGTAGACATGCACACTCACCCACCCCTACTCTCCCTCCGATCGCCTCTCTGAGCCTGGCATTTTTAGTCTAATACTTCATCTGACAATAATCCTAACAAAACGATGAACGATAGCCAATCAGAGGCAGAGTATGGGTGGGTCTTTACAGAATGCAGGGAACTATCACTTGCCAGCATTCTACTTCTAATTACCGCGAGGCCAATTAATAATGATGTGGGGATACAAGGAGTAAGCCAACCCTTTTAAAATGAAAAACGACAAAGGGAAAGGAGGAAGAAGCACCTGTGAAAATAAGGTTCTGCAATAAATAGAGGACTGGAGGTAGCAGAATTGGGCGAGGCCGGCTACAGTATGATGCAGAGGTTATGGTCTTGAGCTGTTCTGTTTGTTGCCAGTATGCCAAAGAAAGAAACAGAAATAAAACAATGAAACTGGAGAACATTTGTGACCATGAACACAGCAAGTGTCACATTGCCTGATTGTCTACGCAAGGAAGTGGGTGATTAGAGAGCGAGGAATCTTAGGAGGAGCTTAAAGTTGATTGCACTTAATTTATTAATTGCTGATATTAAAATCATTTTGGTCAGATTTTGAGCTGACCATTTTAAGTTTGTATTCAACACGATAACATATGCTTTATCTGACTGAATTACTGAAACATGAATATGTGACACAAAAAATGCAATTTATTATTTTGACTGATAAAAAATATTCTTGGCTGGTGGATTTTTACATCCACCTTGGCTGGTGAGTCAAAAAGATCATTTTGGGCCCTGGACACTACATGCATTTTTAAAGCGCTCACAAATTATTTTAAAACAATGTTAAAAGTTAGATTTGTTTACAAAATGTTTTTAGTGTTCAGGGAAGAGGTTTTCAATAAAAGTTTGCACAGTTATATTTGTGGCTTGAAGTTTATAAAGGTATGCAATAGTGTTTCCTGAAAGATGTTAAATTAGATACTTAACATGACAAACCAATGTAACCATTTAACAAGACACCACCTGGATGTGAGGGTGCCAACCCTTCTGCCAGGTCATGCTTGTGAACCTTCAACCTTCTCTCCTTGCGGTCTGAGTTTTAGACGTTCCCATTTTTATTTTAACTTTTAGTCTTTTGTGCTTTGAAAGAGAGATGTTTTTTTTTCTTTCAAGGAACTATACCACTATGTTCCTCATAAAAAATTAGGTATACAAGCCAGTTTGTTTCCAGTGACTGCATTTGTAAATGTGTGATCCATTTAAAACTTTGTAAACATGTCTCCAAATATGGAATGCCGCTATATAACATTTCATATATCAAATTCATGTTTAATCATGAGCTTGGGAATTTGAATTGAATCTGTGCCCAGCCAATACCCAGCCAAAGTGTACAGTTTTTTAACATTCTATATAGCTTCAAAAACGGATTTCATTAACAATTAAGTGGCATTGGCATCTTTAGAGATTGCTCAGGGCAGACTTAGGATGTACCCGAGGGATCATTACGCTCAGCTGGCTTCGGAACCCGTTGGAATGATGTGGATGGAGCTGGAGTCAGTGAGCTTGAGGAGAGAGATTGGCTCTGACCTGTGACTCATCATGAGATGTTGCCGCTGTGACTCATCATGAGATGTGGTTAGGAGGTGGATGGATAGATTGCTTAGACATCCTTAGTGCCCCCTGAGTGGTAATCATAGTTACACCTTGAGGATTTTTTTTTTGTAATAATGAATAGCTGTTGAACCAAATCAGCGTGCATTTTTTGCACTGAACTAACTCAGTTTTTCAGTTTCAGAACATTAGTGACGATCTTTCCTTGCCATAAAATGCATGTAGGGGTGAAACACAGAGGCCTTGCTGCTGTTCGCTTGCTACGGTTCTTACTGCTATTACCCTGAAACTTGTTACAGTATAAACATTAGCTCTAACTCCTAAAAGCTCCCCCTTTTTGATATAACTTACTCATCATGTTGCCTAGACATGCATTTCTCAGCTTGTGGCAAATGCACTTTGCGGAATAATAGACACAGAGTACAAATTTTAAGTCGTGCTTGTGGCATTCAGATGAATGAGTTAGTCGTTATTAGTGATCGTGCGGAAATATAACAAAGTAATGCCAATAATATGACGATCCCCTATGGTTTTCCTAAACATGCCTCGTGTAGAAACAGGTCATTTTAAAGTATTTATTTGTAAGTCATACGGACTGTCATCCACCCATGCCACCCATCCACGCTCTGAATGATATGGTTTCTGGGGTGTATTTCTGTGATATTTTATACTCCGTTCACTAAGCTTGTGGCTCTGGTCCCAGTTTTGTCTGGAGTTGGTACAGTGGCTCAGTGGGTCATAGTGTGTCCTCATGAATCCTCGGCTTTGCATTGGAATCTGGTAAAGTCTTCTTCCCTGAGATCGTCTCTTTCCTGCATTTAGATGCACTCCTCAGGTCAAATGGTGATGATGTGTGTGTGTTTGTGTGTGTCTGGACATGAACATGTGTGTGTGTCGTGTGGTTTATAGTGCACTGATTCATCTGAGCCTGAATAATGCATAAGTGGACGGATAATATAACAGGTTACATCAATGTAATTTAATTTATTTATTTTTCTGAAGACATTAATCCAAATTCAATTTGGAATAACATCTGATAAAATTGTTTAGTACTTCTGTGTTTTCTTAACAATTAATGGCTTTATGAGTTATACCACCACCATTTGTTTTATTTCTGTGCAGAATCTACTATAGCGTTGAGTTGAATTGAATCTGTTTAGGCTGATACAAGTATTCAGCAATGGTATTGTCTATGGCCATATGATTATGGCATTGTTTTAAAATATGGAGTCTGGTTGCTTTTTTATTCTCTACTTTAAGGTCTCACCCTGGACTGAATATTAATCATTTGGTGTTAACTGCTTTGGATGTGAAATGGGTGCCATTCGTTTGAATGCTTGTGGGGGGACACAGAGGCTAAGAGGGTAGCGATGTGATTTCACACCTCAGAGGCATCACCCAATAATTACAGCAGTTCACAGTAACTTAAGCTGTGATTTGTAGAGATTTTCTGGGTTCTGGAAAATGCTTATTGAATGAAGGGTGACAGGGAGCCTATTCTGGACATACAGTAACTACTCTTGTCTTGTCTTTGAACTGCACAAGAAAGGCAGAGGACATGCTAGCATCCCCAAGACACAGAGTGGGGGTAGGATTCAAATGCCCAGCCTTAGAGGGATGGGGTAACAGTGTTACCCACTTAGCCGCAAATATAAGCAAAGGAAATGGCCTGACTTGCTGTCGATCTGGAGCTCTGGACAAGACTACGTATTTGTATTTTTTTAAAAGATGTTCAGTGTATGGTTGTGGATTTTAAATGCCTGCATAGTCATTTTGATCCCTTATGTACCATGGTTTTGAAAAAACTTCATAGGGGGTTTAAAAACAAATTTTTCATAGAAAAATATAACGGCTAGTAAGGTAGTAATTAAGCTCAGCCGTCAGACTCTACATGGCCTGCCTTAGAATGAGAGGATTTGCACACATTTCTGACATTAGCATGATTCCCAACAGTGCATGTGCTGTGAAAGAGTCAGTGTGAAACCTTTTTGGTTTTTTTAAGGGAACAGACTGTTGTGGTTTTGGGACAGTCTTCCTTTGGCACACAATCTTTTTTGGGGGGGGTTGTGACATGCCTTAAAAAAATCAATATATGGATGGTTAAATAGACTTGTTATTTTCTGTGGTCCTATAGAAACTTAAATAAATGGCAGAGTTTGCTTGGACAAAGCTTGTGTTCTGAAGCACCAGAAGTTCTGTAGGGCTGTAATGAACATCCAGACTTCAGGAGTATAATGTATATGTAATGTAATGTATGAACCCGGAAGTATACAATAAGTATGACCGCGAGTTCTTATTTTATTTCATGTTTTTAATGTTTGTTTATTTATTATTATACTATATATTTTATGAATTTCTATAGGAGATTAAGTAATCATTAAATCTGATAATTTATCATTTCATAATTAATCATATTTTTGGCAAGTTTATTTAAATTAAAATTTTAATACTATTTACATATAATTTGGATGCCTGATAAAATTTTTACCACCCTTTTTGTATTTCAGCAGCTATTATTATAGCAAGTATGGTTGGGCGATAAAATGATAACGATAATTATCGCAATATAATTCTCCTCAATATTGGTGTGCCAAGGGCTCAATAAAAGTTCGATATGATTTAAGGCCAAACATGTCGCTGGCAACATGCTTTGCATCACAAAATGACGGCACTTACTCTGTGACTACTTGTCCGGACTGTAGAGCCTAAACACAAAAACAACTGAGAAAACACAAACGGGAGTTATTGAACAAATAACAGAATGCAACAGGGCGCAGGTAGTCAGACAACAGACAAAACCATCAAAACAACAGGGCAACTCACCGGGAGAGCAGCTAAAGTCTAAAGCGGCGCATTTAATAAGGGTAATCCAGCGAGATCCAAAAGGAAAGTCTACAGTAAAATTCAGTCCATGCGAAATCCAGACAGTAATAATCCACAGAGAATTAAGAAACGATAGTATGAATGCCAGCAGCAGCATTTTATTGGCACTGACTGAACCAGTTCAACTTCTTTCTCATACTTGTGAAATGTGAAATGTTGTTTGGTAGTGATAGCCAAAAAGATGCTTAATGAACCATTTGTGATATTTTTTGAGTCCACGTGGCGTTTTTGGTTTTCATTCCAGTGTTGTGCTCTAAACTGCCCCTCTGCCATGGATTGCCTCCCCTGACGTAATTGCTACAGTGAAGAGCAATTACGTCAGAGGAGGCAATCCATGGCAGGGGGGCAGTTTAGAACATGACACTTGCATGCTTTGAGCCCTTTTTCTGAACAGAGAGCGCCATCTAGTGGGGTCATAAAATAGAGCAAATGGTTCTGGAAACATCATTTTGGGCATCACTACTGTTTGGCAAGTGTTTGTGATGTTCTGATGATAAAGACTAGTTTATGACTACGGTTAATCTGGTTTCTTCAATTTTAACTTCGGAGTAAAAATCAGCCCTTAAACTGGAAAGACATAATGATTTATCGATATTGACTAATATGAAAATTTTGATTGCCACAACATTTTTGGCCATACGGTCAAACTCTAATAGGAAACTCTCTTGCTGCAGAGCTAATTTGCTGCACAGCTAACTAGTTTAATGCATTCTGAATATCATCAATTATTCAAAAACGATAACTCTTTAAAAGGCATTTCTACTGTCAAACAAATAATATGGAACATCATTATTTGAAGTTTAACTGCCAAATTTTAAACAAATAAAAAATTAATATTAATAACATATTCAGAACATCTTTTGTTTTGGGGCTAGGCCTGCTTGGTCAATTGTAGATAGATGATATGCATGTAATGCCCAGTCTGTAAAGCATGGAGTCTAGTAAAAATCTGTAAAATACCCTTGCTACATGTCCAAAATATTAAATATTTCAGGGGTTCTATAAAAGGCAAGTCTCATGTTGTTTATAAAATCTTGACTTAGGAGCGTAAATAAAGTGGAGGAACTACTGTACAAATGTCAGACTAAAGAACTTTAATCGTGATAAGCACATCAGCAATGTGCTACTGCAACTGTAAATTTTTTGCAAGTAAAGTGACATTTCACCTGGTGCATCGCAGCACAGACAGATGTGGAGAAAATAAAAAAAGTAAAGTAAAAATACTTGGGCAAAACAGGAAGTACATGCCAAGATGTGAATCCACTCAGGCTCCCAGTTAAAGACAGGCTCCTCTCAAAGTCAAGGTAGAAGAAAGGATAGCATGAAAGTGAGAAGAGGAAGAGAAAGGCAGGTAGTTTAGCAGGGAATCTGAATCTTAGTCACTTCACTTTACTTTAATTCACCACCCCTGCCTACACTTGGCTTGCATTGATGTAAACAAACACACAAATCACACAGACTGACTGCAGAGGACCCCTGCAGTGAGGTGCTGGAGATTTCCCATTTTTGAGACGGTCCTGAGTTGCTAGATTAATAGCCAGTGAGGGAGGTCACATGTCCGATTGCTGTGTACAGAGGTGTGCATGTGCTTGGGGGCAGTTTCAGCTTCCCAGGTAGCTGTGTGTACAGCCGGGGGCCTCAGTATGCTTTACGTTTGAGCCGACATGTGCCTGGACATATTCTCAGCTCCCCCTGATGCACTTCTTATGAGTGCTGTCTAGCTCTGGTGGTTAGGGTTCTGTGCCCAAACCAGAAAGGTATGGGCTCAAATTACTGTTTCAGCCCCGAAAAAGGCCCTTAACCTCAACCATTTGACCCTGTTTTCTGACTGCCAGTTTTTCTTGGATAAAAGTCACAGTGGACCAGGCTCCAGTGTAATGTATGGTATTCAAACACTCTCCTCTTGGAAATGTGGGGAAGAAACTGCTCAAATAAAGGAAGAATGACCAGAAACGCCTTCCCAAGTTCAGCAAGTGAGTATTCAGCTCCAGGGATGACATGGAGCCTCTCTGGTTAGGTTCTGGTTAAAACTCTCCCCTCCTACCTGTTAGCCTGAGGGAGACCCGGCTGCCCAGTGCTAAGCTCTGGTGGGGGGGGGGGGCTGGAATCACACTGGCTCACATGGGTCAATGGGCTCTTCCTGCTGCCATTGCTTCATCTCGTCTGGGAAGCAGTGCGTGAACCACAGCCACCAGAGGCAATTCTAGGATATTTACAGTGGGGGCACAATTCATACAGGGGGACTAACTTTATTATATGTACTGAATTGGTGAGTGACCCATAATGAGGCACTCTGGGCACCAGTCAGATTTCACCTGGGGCCAGTGCCCATGTGACCCTGCCCCTAGTGGCCCCTGAACTGCCTGGCTTTGACACTGCTGGTGATTCTGCCCCATTTTCTCTTCAGAAATACAAATGACATGGTAAGCCTTGTCCCTGTCACCTCTTCACAAAACCATCTTTTCTTCTCATGCTGGAGCAGTGTCTTGGGTGATATCTGATGTACCATTAACTTTTACCTTCCTCCATTCACCCTCACCTTCCCTTACTTTATTCCCTTCCTTCCTCACTTCAGCTTCCTCTCCCTCCCTTCCCTTCCTCTCCAGCTCTTATTTTCTCCCCTCCTTCCCTTCCCTCTTCCCATCTCTCCCTGTCGTCCTTCCCCCCTCCGTCTTTCTTCTCTCTTTTCCTCCCTTCCTTCCTCTTATCCTCTCATCCCTTCCTTTCCCACCAGGATAGATTCAGTTTACTGTCACATTCCAATTCAGTGCTCGCTGGGTACCGGGGAGTCTTTGGAAGTGAATCTTTTGCATTTCATTTGGGCTGGTTACTCCCTGCAGCTCCATGCTCTGACGTCAAAGCCCTTAATATATGCTGATCTCAGCCGTGCTGAGATTCCCCCTCCCATGTGTGCTGTGGACCTGCCCAGCATTATCAGTGAAGTGGAAGTGGCAATGGACATGCCTGGCCTTATTAATGTAGTGCAAAGGAATAGCAACACCCCCCCCCCCCCGCAATAGGTCATTGCTGTAATAAAGAGGGTCTGCTGTGGGGCGCTCTTCATTCACACTGCATTAATAAGGCCAAGCACCCCCCACCCCCAAGTGTCGGGGGGGGGGGCACTCGAGGGGTTGCTGCCTGGCCTTATTAATGCAGTGCAAAGCACAGTGGACCGTCTCCGACTTCATTAATGCAGTGCAAAGCACAGTGGACTGTCTCCAACTTCATTAATGTATGGGGCGCCGTTTGTAAAGTTACGAAACATTTTTGTACTTGCCACTTTTTCAACATTTAGTGCAATTTTCTGA
>JAODLC010000100.1:20697560-20711298 GCA_026781145.1 Hippopotamyrus pictus | reverse complement strand
CCTGAAAAAATAAAACCAAAGTTTCTCTGAGATTATGTGTTATGTAATCTTGTTAAAATATATTTCTTAAAATAAAAATATCGAAAAAAGTATCGTTCGGAACCGGTATCGAATTCAGGGTATCGGTATCGGTATCGAAAATTTTGGAACGATACTCAGCCCTACCTATAAGCTTTGTTTGAATGGACCAAGAGTCTCCATTGGAGGATTGAAGTCAAACCTGGCCATTTGTTTTTGACATTAAATCTTGGGAGGGATGCTGTGGATCATGACAAATTCATGACTGGAGCAGGGTGCTATCGCTAAAACGATCTCATGGCATGCTGGGGACAGGTCTCCATTGTGATGTCAAAGCTGTTCTTCCAAGGCTCTGCGTTTTTAATTGATCTCTTAGCCAGAGTAATAGAGGCACTTAAGGTCTGTATAACATCTGGATTTAGGAAGTATCTATAAATATATAGTAGTTTTTCCCACAAGTCTGAAATATACTAGTGGCGGTAGCTGGCGGAAAGGGCCAGTACAAAAATGGTCTACTATATGAGACAAACAAAAATGTGACCTTTAACACATTTTGATTTATTGAATATTCTATTAATTTCACATAATATTTAACAGATCCAACCCCTATAATACTCCCCTTGATCTACTCAAATGGGAAGACAAAGTAAAAAAATAAGAATAAAACTTTATTGCATACAAAGATGGCACTGTTTATCAGAACACTTTCTGGGTTTTTCAAAGAAGACCTCCAGTGTCTGTGCATATGGAAACGCCTCTGATGCTTGTCTGTTTATTCATATTCTCAGACAAGTAACCAGGTGTTCCTCTTTCAGTCTGTTTGTTAGGTCAGTTATGACCCAAAAAAAGACACTTGGCTTTAAATTAACTATACAGAACTTAGAGGCAATATATATTTAGTGCTGAAAGAAGGAGAAAAGTCATTTACCCTGTTCATGATTGAAAAATCAGATTAGGTGCCTAACCTTAGCAAAAGCTAGTCTTTGTCTGTCTAACTGCCATAGTTCATAGGGAAACAGAATACAGACACTTCATTTGACCGAGTTCCGTTCCTACGACTAGCTCGTTAAGCTGACCCAAATAAATTACAGAGCAGAACAAACAGAACATAACAGAAAGAGCACGCTGCCATTTCCATGACCAAAGTTCTCATGCAGTGTATAGTGCTGACTGGTCGGAGAGCTGGTCGTATGTCCAGGCAGTCGGTAAACAGGTAGGTCGTAAAGTGAGGAGTATCTGTAAAATCGTTCTTATATTTAGCCAGGACAGCTTTGCTGGATGTTGTGTGATGGTAAAGTTATGTGTGCTAAACACACTCTTGAGTCTTGTAGCTACCAATGCATCCCAACTGCCACTTTCTTTCATAGAAGCCAGGAAACAATTACAAAATAAGGAGAAAAGGTATTCTTTTAACTGGTCTCAGCTTGTAGGCATGTGCAATTGAACTATATTAGATTGTAAACAATTAAAACGTTGCCAATCTGCTTTTATGTAGAAATTGGTACTATCGCTCTACAGTACACATTCTGTCAGTTGCAATTCTTTGTCTCATAGTTGTGTCTAAAGTTGTTTTTTCAGTCAAATCTACAAAAAAGATAATAGCAAACAGTAGGCAGTGCCTTGGATTTCTTCCTCTCTCTCTTTCGAGCTCTTGTCCCAAAATGCAATGCGCAACCTGCAACACAGTCCCTATTTGGCAATGTAGCAACATGGACAACATGGAATAGTTGGTCCTTAAAAAGAAGTAGATATCAGTAGTATGTTTGGATTTTCCAAATGCGACAAGGCACAGGTAATAATTTTTAAAAATTGCAAAGGTACGGTTCACGAGTTGGATGGCAACATGACAAATATTTTCACTCACCTCAAAAGAAAACGCCTGAAAGAGTGTGCTGTTATTTTTTTCCCTTTCGGTTTGTTACTTTGTAGACCTGTGTTTTTTAAATTAAGAAAATTATTTTGCTTGTACTTTTCTGTAGCTTGCAAAATAGCCTTAAAAACCAACATGAAAAAGAATAATGATAATCATGGATCGTAATAATGCCTTAAAAAAACGTGATTTGATATTTTTGCCATGTCACTCACCCCTACGTGCCTGTACAATATCCATCATATCTTCTGCCCTAATTCCAGAGGACATCTCTTTCTCTCTCTCTGTTTCTCTGCAGAATGCACATGCCATTGTTGGTACCCTTCTTGCGATAGCAGAATTCCCGGAACAAGAATGGATAGAGAGAGGGGAGATTGTCTAGAAGTTAATCGATTGTCATTCTCTCGGTTGGATAAAAACATAAAAATAGACTTAAAGTGCTTAAGTGGTTCAACAAATATACTTTGGCAGCCATTAATATATGTGTGCAACCCACCCAAGTAAAACCCATGTTCTGGAAACACTGTATTGTATACGGTGTTCAAAGTTGGAGTTTGCATGCGTTTGCCTGAGTGCACATGTCAGGCACTCGATTGCCACGTTATTTGATAAGTAGTAGATCTGTTTATGATTTCTGAGGATTTCCTGCACTTCTGAAGCCAGCATAGCAAGCTGGTGCCCTTTCCAGACTCAAATGAAGATTGTAAATCATCTAGTGGCATTCTTATCATTTCATGGTCCTCAATGACATCTGTGTGTCCTCAGCTTTGCCATTGAGACTGTATGTGTGACTTTACGTGCATCAGTGACAAAAATGATCCACTTTTAGAAAGTCATGAATTTGTGACATGTTTTACACCCATAATGTATCTTGTTTTTTAAATTAACTTCTTAGGTAGTGTGCATTTCTGGTTAACTGATGACTCTCTTGTGTATGTACAGTATGTGTTTCTTGGTGACCTTAGACTGGCATGGATGGGCTCTAGATTTTAATTTGACCCTAATTTGAACATTCTGGCTTAAATATGCGGTTTTTGAAACGGAACAGGTAGATAAAACAGCATCCCATCTAGAGTGGCCTCTGTCTTGAGCCTCCTGGGATAGGCTCCAGGCTTCACTGCGACTCTGTACTGGATAAGCATTCATAGAAGACGGATGGACAGACAAAACATTGGAGGACACTTTGTACATTATTCAGTCATTTTATATTTTTCTTCCTGTAAGATGAAGTGATTGTAACCCCTTTTAATCCACTTGTCTTTTTAATCTATTGAGCTGTTCAGTTTGCCCAGTAAAAGCTACCGATGGATGGTTTCTACAGTATAGCCAGCTGAACTGAGAAGTAGATGATACTTCACAGGTTATAGTCCAAGAAGCGTGCATCCAAAACACTGACAGTCCTTCTGGGGTTTTGCACATAAGGACAAATCAAAATATATGTGGTTTCAGGGACTAAGAGGTACTTATAAGCTTTAATGGTTAGAGACATTCATGCAGTGGTCTGATACCTTCCCCACCCTACAGTAAAACTCATTTGTGAGAACTCACCAGCAGAGCCTGTCAAGGCCACATCAGAAGGCTGAGAAGACTCACTTTCAGCACAGCACGCTATACCTGCTACGAGCGGGGATGTCCAGCTTTGATCCATTATGAGTATTCGGCATGCCTCTGATCATCTATAACACCGCCGAAGACCTGAACAATTTTAGGTCTGCAAATAATGAAATCTTGCTGGAAGAATTTATGTTTTGTTCTACAATTAGAAAATACAAAATGATTTCTCCTAAATATCTGTTCCTCTCCCATAGAGCCTGGAGCTTATTCGGAGAAGCATAGGGCACAAGGCTGGAGTACACCCTGGATGGGATGCCAGTTCATTATAGGGCACGAGGCTGGGGTACACCCTGGATGGGATGCCAGTCAATTATATGGCACGAGGCTGGCGTGCACCCTGGATGGGGTGCCAGTCCGTTATAGGGCACGAGGCTGGGGTACACTCTGTATGGGATGCCAGTCAATTATTTGGCACGAGGCTGGGGTACACCCTGGACGGGATGCCAGTCCGTTATAGGGCACGCGGCTGGGGTACACCCTGTATGGGATGCCAGTCAATTATATGGCACCAGGCTGGGGCACACCCTGGATGGGATGCCAGTCCGTTATAGGGCATGAGGCTGGGGTACACCCTGTATGGGATGCCAGTCCATTGCAGGTCACAAACTCACAAACACAATCACACACTGTGGCCAATTCAGAAACATCAGTTCAGTTCATGTAGCTGCATGTTTTTGGACTGTGGGAGGAAACCTACACAAAGATAGGGACAACATACAAAATCGGTACATGTGGAGGCAGGAACAAGAGGTTGCTGTGCCGTCCGCTGAGCCAGTGCATTGTCCAAGTTTAAATATACTTTGTAGAAGTATATTTGTAGAAAACTACTCATGATAACAGCAGTGTGTGTCAGGATATTTACACAATGTGACCAAGGCCACTTTTGCTTGTTAAATACCAGAGATGTGACAGTGTTTTCAATTGACTTTGTTTGTGTTCTGTATACTACACCTCAAAGTACCTCTAATAATGGGATGAATCACAAAACCTGGGCCGGGGTAGTGAGGAGGTACGTACAGAACAGTATATAGTAAGATTTATCAAAAGTAATGACCTATTGATTGAAAATGACAGCATGTGTAATGAGTAACTTATAACAGTTGTGCGTTGATCAGTGACGTGGAGACCAGATTAATCAGGTCCAACTTAGCACTGTAACGTTTTTCGCTATCAATTAGCGCTGTACAATATCTGATTTTGTATCATGGTGTGTTCCTACATGACAGGCTGTGTCTTTCCATTACCCCACGACAATTCAACCTCCATCCACAAGGCATATGTTATGCTTACGTGTATAAATATGTACAGTTTGTCATGGAATATAAGGAATGTGGAAGTAAATGATTAAATAGAAACACTCAGAATTTGTCCCTGTTCGGTCTGTAATCTCCCCATTTGGCCAGCAGGTGTCAGTGGCCATCACGTTTTCCCAATGTTTCCTGGTTTGTTCTGTCCCTAGTGTGTTCCCCTGCTCCCTGGGCCCCTGTGTGGCTAAGTGTGCTAAGCGGATGGTTCCAAACCAAGGAACTCATCTATCGTGGCTTCGAGGCTGGCCATAACAGAAGCATATTTTGGCCGTAAGATACAACTCCATGAAAGTCAAATAAACATTATTTTAAGCCACATGGGAGCAAAGCAGCAGTTCAATTAAAATGTTAATAAGATATTTACTTCAAGCTAATTTATGTCCATGTTAATAATTTTAGACTGGGGGTGCTATCTTGAATATGTGCGTGTTATATGTGATGGAACTGCTGTGGTTGATCCTGACGATATTTTCATTGCCTACCAGTGGGCCCACGTGAAAGCCATCGATAGCAGAAGCCTGACGTAAACAGGCTAACAGCACAGAAATATTTATAGAGTAAACAGTACCATACAGTACTATAAGGTGTAAGCCAGCCACACAGCTTTGAATTAACCAAAAGCTTAAGCAAAACAATGATTCTTTATCCCCTGATACAGTTCTTGCTATTTATTTTCCACTCATTGTGTCACTTTGTATAAATCCCATTAAAAATCAGTTTTCCTGGTTGTATTTACCAATGTCTAATAAACTATACCCAAAATGATGACTGTTATATGGACAGAGATTGGACTTGTGAGCGTGTAGTGTGTTTCTGCTGTCTCTACCCACGGTCTTTTCTCACTGTCTCAACTTAGTGTCTTTACCGGCTGTCTCTACCCACTCTCACTACTTACTGTCTCTATTCACTGTCTCTACCCACTCTTTACTCACTGTTTCTACCAACCATTTTTACTCGCAACCTCTACCTGCTGTCTCTGACTTATGCACTAACACTGATGACTTGTGCCTTTATATGACTGTACATCTTCAAAATCAGAACGTGGATTTGGCTGTTGCTGGAGCTACTGGGGATAGCAAACTGCTGGGTGTGTTTTAAAGCATCTATTTAGAATACTTAGCAGGATTGTATTGAGCTGGTTCCTGTACAGTTTATAGGAATTTTGTGGTTAAGTAAGTCCTCCATGCTCTCATTGAATACTGTAGTAATATAAGTGTAATTAGCCATGGATGATATTGGGAGAAAGGTGTGGATTTGTCTTGCAGCGTGAGCTGGACCCACTTCACTGAACTGCGGGGTGATCTGATCTTCTGAAGGGCGGTAGCTGCTTGTCGTGCTGACAGTCACAGGGATGAAATGGTTTCCCAGCAGATGTCACTTAAATAGAGGCTTAGAAACATCCGTTGTCTCTTTGAAGCGAGTTGGTGTCCGACTCCACCCCCAGGTAGATCGGGTGAGCTCATCGCCATGCTCCGGGATGATTCAGCACCAAGGACAGAGCAGCGTGGGCAGCCCCCTTATACCCATCGACACAGCATACATCCTCACCGGTTTATTAAATGTAGGCCTCTCCTGTTGGTGGGGGGTGTGTGGAGATAATGGCATGCTGAACAGTGCAGCATCCCCTCCCTGAGATTATTGAGATCATTATCAAAGCGTCCTTTGAGTCAGTGGGCTGTCCTGTGTGCTGCATGTGAACTATGAAGATGTCTGTGGCTGCAGTTAGATGGAGGACTTCTGCTCTAGTGTGGAAGGTAATGGAGTTGCCATCTCCTGCCAGCAGGACTGTAGAGTGATGATTAATGGTGTGTTTCTAGCTCAGCAGTAATTGTCAGGCAAACCTGTTGGACACTTACAGTTCTTAGGGTTATTTCTTCACAGCTTTACTGGTCTGCATTGTTATTTTTTTCATTTCATTTATGTTTCACATCTCAGTGCTTGTTTGTTTCAACAAGTACTATGGTTCCTGCAAAAGGAAGGACTGTTATTCAGCAATTGAATAAAGGTTACTCTATAGCTTTTATGCTGGTGAGCCAGGGCTTGGGCAACCAGCAGCCCTCAGCATATGGAGTTGTTGGGGTTGTGGAAGATTGTGTGAGATGTGTTATGACCTGTTATGCCTGCTGGTAAGTAAGAAGTATTGACTATGTTGCACAGTAGGAAATGTTTAAGTTCATATTGTCTACAGGACTGCAGTCCAGCAGTCTAACCTGTACTGACGTCACTTATGTCAGCTGCAAAGTACATGACACGTTTCATGCTTATGTTGAGAAGCACTTCCTTATTTGATTTAGGGGAAAGATTGTAGAACTGGAAAGGCAAGTAAACCTTTTTTTTTTTTTTTTAAAAGAAAAAAAATTACTGAAATTTCGAGTCGCTTAGCAACTGCCTCTGCTCTTGCAGGGTGTTTGAAGCCCAAACATGCACAGTGGGGATTTCGTGCACGCCGGGTACACTCAGTGTTCTCCCTTGGTGGGGGAGGGGGGTGTCTAGCACCCTTATTAAGCCTTCTTGCTCCCCAGAGTATGAGGGTGTGTGTGTGTGTGTGTGTGTGTGTGTGTGTGTGTGTGTACGTGCACGTACATGTCACGTCATTTGCAAACTCATGAATAAGACATTGGTTCCTTCTCATATGTAGTGCTTGTTGTTCTTTTGAAGAAGCAAACATGATCACCTGTGAGGTTTGAACATACGTTTGCTAGAAAAGGGGCAACAGCTTGAAAGGGAAATGCCCATGGTATAGGCAAAGGAACTTTATTTGCAACAACACACATCAGAAGATCCAAACCAAAGAGACCAGGTGGGGTTGAAACAATGGCAGGTGGACAACACTGGAGCAAACTAGGAAGGAAACTGATAAGCAGGGGAACACAGATCTATCTCTTGAACTGGGGAGGGGTTTACAGCGAGGGGCAACCACACGGATCACAGACAAACACACTTTAACGCCTACAAGTTACACTCATACAATGACCAACAGAGGAACGGCAAGGGCAGGCACATACATAGACAGATAGCTGTAGGAGTAGGTGAGGGACAGTGTGGGCTATTAACAATCAATAAGCACTAAGGATGCAGACATTAGGAACTAGGGGCTACATAGGAGATACAAAGCATAATGAACACAGGAAGGGTAAACTAGAAATATACTATAGACCTCTACTGAAAACATAAACACACGAAACACAATTAGCATAGGGTCAACAGAGAACAACATCTAACAGACGGTCTGGGAAGCAGGATCACTCTGTCGCATGCTTTCATTCAGCCATGCGGCAACTCAAGGAGCAGGGGAATACCACAGTGACAAAAGTGCTAAACCTTGGGGAAAAAAGAGCGGGGTGACCAGCAACACCTGCTGGTTAAATGGGGAAATGACAGACACGACAGGACAAGAAAGGAACCAATCCTGACGAGGGGCTGGTACTCATTCCAGGCAGCACAGGGTCTCCCTGCAGTTTTATCAATATTTCATGAGTTACTTCTCAAATTAGACATATTATATAGATCTATACTATATATATGTTGTTGGTATAGTTAATAAATAGTGCAACGGAAAAATGTCTACTAAACAAACTCAAATCCATATGATAAATTCTTTATTTACCCTTTTCATACAGTAAGTACAATGGAATGCTTCTCTTTGTTTACCCCATCTTGCCCTCCATAGCTTGGGGGTCACAGTGCAGGGTCAGCCAGCGTGTGGTGCCCCAGGAGCTGTGGGTTAAGGGCCTTGCTCAAGGGCCCACGGACATGCGACTTATTTTTCCGATGCTGGGCATAACCAGTGACCTTCTGATCACAGGCACAGTGGTTTAAGGCTGGTTCATAAACACTCATGTATCCACTCTGCATGTGCTGTACGTACACGGAAACGTTCATGGTTCTCTGGTCAAGCTGCATACTTTGCACATGTGCACAGCGTGTTGTATTTATATTTTTCTTAATGATAATAATGTAAATTATTACTCTGATATTCCCTGCATACGTACCGCAGCAGTGAGGCTGATGCCCATTTCTCTGTTTTGCAAATTCAAAGCCAGCTCAGAGGGCTGCCAGAAGGGTCAGATGGCCGGTGTGAGATTTTCAATTCAAGTCTGCGCATTAACATGTACGTAAGGCTTTATTATCTTGTATGCTCGTGAAATGCGGCCATGTTGGTGTTGAAAGTGGATGCTAGCAAATCGATCATGCGTAGTGGGTCCAGGGCTGCGCATACACCACTGCGTGGAGACGAATTTGAAGTGCGGCAGGCATTCGTCTGCGGAGGCGCGCAATGACGTCAAACGCGCCATGAACATTAGACTGGACACATCCGCTAGTATGTGTGCGGAGAAGTACGAACCAGCCTTTATTCTGCTGAGCCACATGCTGCCCTCTGCTTGAAAGGCCCTAATATGTAAGATCATATCTACAGGCACTTTATTTGGTTGAGGATATGAGGTGACAAGCGATGGATAACAAGGCTGCCATATTGGATCCAGCACAAGGGAAATGCTCAGGGTAAACTTCTGGTCCTTGGAAGGGCAGCAACTGGGATTTGGCATTACAGACTGGACATGTGGTCTGGGGCTGAGAGACAAAACTGAAGTCTGTTTGTTTAAAGGTGTTTTGGCGATTGACCACCGCCGGATGCCCATGCCCTCTTCTCTTGTCACATACTGTCTTTTCCTGCTTTCTGGGTCTTTTGCTGTCGTGGGGCTCACTTCCTATGGCTACTTGTTCTTGGTAAGGCATCCTGGCTCAGCCCTCCTTATTACTATGATTCACTTTGCTTTTTTATAGAAATTGATGCGATTGAGGCTAGACTGGTGATCTCTGCCGGACCTTGAAGGGACGGCCAAGGAGGATAATCTCCTTTTTTGTGTGCTAACAGTGTGGTCCTCCTGGAGGCAATGTGCAAAGTCTGCCTTTATTGCAATTTATTTAAAACCAGCTCCCTTGTGACATTCCCATTAACATTTGACCACAGGGATCCAAACCAGTTTTGAAACGACTGGATATCAAATTTCATTTGACAGGTCCAAACGAAACAGAAAAATAAGCATCCATACCAAACGTTAAATAAATGGAGCTGTCAGCTTGCACTAAGGACTGACAATGGAAAATTTTATGTGCTGTAGTCCTGAGGCACTGATTCCCTTATCAGTCTGTTTGCCTGTGCATTTATTGCACCCTATTTCCATCAGCCCGTTTGGGAGAACTTGGTCCGAAGAGAAAGGTAAAGAAGTGCAGGCTCCTGCTGACAGAGGAGGGAGCAGTTGTAGCAAGATGACTGGTCCTAGGGACAATGTTTGGCTGATTGCCTCATCGCCATGGACACCTGAGTCCTTTGCTGGAATGTCAGTACCTATGGGATTTTTGTGATTGTTGAGGTCAAAAATGCTTGATGGACCATTCTGGAATGAATCGATCAATTCCAGTCCAAATCAGGAAATGGAACTCCAATGGAATTGGAGTTGAATTTGAATTTGAATTTCAGGGAGATTTAAATTCCAGACTTCAAGACTTTTTATTGTCATTGTACAGTTGCCTGGACAACGAAATTAGCTGGCAAGACCACAAAGATGCAAGAAAGTGACAGTGTCAGTACAAGATATAAGAACAATATAAAAACACAATATACACAATGTATAGGTACAAGAGACATTGGGGGGGTATATGCAAGGGAATCATAAATATAATAAATAAGGGGGAAGGGCTTTAGTCAGTAAGTGGACAGCCTGAAGCCATCGCGTCTGTACGCGCCGCCTCCTTGTCTAAACTGCTAGACTAAACTGCTGCATATTGTCTAAAATTCCAACTCCAGTTCCATTTCTTGATTTGGACTGGACTTGATCAATGCATTCCGGAATGGCCCTCACCTTGTTGTGGACTTTTGTGTTTTTTTTGTAGAAAATTGCCAAAATTGAAGGTTCAGGATTTTTTTATATATATACCACCAGTGCATAAAGAGACATAGGTAATTACATTCTTTGTATTTCTTCCTCCCTCGTTTAGTGTTAATATTAGAGTCATGATGCATTGTGTTTTATTTGATTGCATTAACGAATACGGTATACCCAGATGGGAGAATAGCATGAGCATGTATTTGTAATAAAGATCTAAAATGTTCCTTCCTAGTTGTAAAAAATGTGAGAGATTGGGTTATGAAGTTGCACAGAATCTCAAAATTCAAAGGTAAGGGGGTGCATACTAATTACGGCATGTTGCTGCAACCACCACACAACAACCCACCTCAGGGATGGCAGCCTGAGTGCAGTGGGTGATGCCCCCAGCAGCACAGTAGTCTGAATAGACCAGTGTTTTTTCTGGTGGCTGGAATGCGGATCCTGCCACCAACCCCCACATTTCCCTGTAAGTTGGAGGACCTCCTTACAGGGCTGGGTGTACATTAATATCATACCCAGGACAAAGCAATTGCAGGTTAAGGGCCTTGCTCAAGGGCCCAACAGAGCAGGATCACTCTGGGCATTCATGGGATTTGAACCAGCAACCTTTAAATTGCTGGCACAGATCACCAGCCTCAGATCCACCACTCCACCCACCCGCAAACCTAAAAGCGAATATCAAGGGTAAATCAGTCGCATCTTCACCAAAACAGGACAAGCCCATGATTCATTGTGTCCCAAGTTTCTTCTTGGGAGGCAAGGTAGCGCGACGGCTCTCGCCGAGAACAGAAGTACGACGTTTGTGGTCTTGTTATTGAGAAGCACTCATTCAGTGTTAGTGTCTCACGGGGAAGGTTCTCACGTCGACGTTTGCTGGTTCATCTTTGTGTGAAGAACATAGGATAAAAATGTAGTAATTTAAAATATGTTTTATTTTATCAATTTTGCCTTAAAACCTTAAGATCTTTCATGTTATTAAGTGCACTTTCAGTAGTTGTCAGGCTTCTGTTTTTATAGCCATTTGCCAAATAGCTTTTAGATTTTACATCAACCCCACGGTTCAGAATTAGTGTATTGATCAGCTTGTTAAGTACGTGTGATAATGTGTACATGTGGTTTATGACATTAATCTCTGAGGTGTGTGATTAAAAACGTAGTTGTACATCCCTACTTATAATACAATTCCCTCTCTTGTCTCATTTGAAAGCATTGAAATTCAGCTTGTATTTGCCTGAAAGTAGCATTTTTGTTGGAAATGAATAATCTGTACATCATTAAAGTTAAACCTTAAAGCAATACATGGGTCATTTTCATGAACTTGGGAATTTTTCGGAAAAATAACAGTTTTGTGTGGAGCAACTGACATTACCTCAACTTTTTAATTGTATAAAAATTGTCATTTGTTGCTCTGATTTCATGTTTTTTAAACTACTTTCCCCAAATACTGTAGGCAGCTGAAAATCAAAGAACACAAAACTAGATCAAATGTTTTTAAATCATTCACTTTTTTTTGCATGTAACCCACAATAATCAATCAGTTTGTATGATAATATGTATATTTATGTTTAGCTTTTAGTTAGTTTTTGTTATTTTTTTCTCTGTAACTCCTGCCCTGGATTTGATGAAATACTTATTTATTCCAGAAATAAAGGGTAGTAAAACTAATTAATTACCCCAGAGGCAAAACCTGCAGTTTAAACAATGTAATTGTGTAATTTCTGTTTGTCTTTAAACTGATTGCAAAAATCAATGAGAAAAATAACAAGTTTGTCAGAATGACCCATATGCTCCCCTTTATGTTAATTCTACATTAATTTTGGAATTCAATGTGTGACTGTCACTCCTTATATTCAGCTGGTTGGTTAAAACAAAATTTTGGTCTGGATTTTTACTTTCTGGATCTGAACTATTCACCTGTGTGTGTGTGTGTGTGTGTGTGTGTGTGCGTGTGCGCGTGTGCGTGTGTGTGCGTGTGTGTTTGTGTGTGCATAGATCACATTTGAGGATCAAACCTGTAATTTCCCTACTTTTGGGGACATCTTTTGAGGTCCCCATTTGGATAACCTCAGTTTTATAAAAATCTGTGAATGCTATCAAAAAAGTAAAAATGCCCAAAGTCTTGTATTTGGGTTGGTTACTTATGGTTAAGGTTGGGGATGGGTAGAGGTTAAGGGTGTCGTGATTGGGATTATAGATTTTCCCATAGAAATGAATGGACGGTCCCTGTTTAGATAGGAACACCTATCCAAATAAATCACTTCTCTGTGATGACACTTTAAATTTGACAAGTTATCCAGCTAAGCAAGAAATGTGGCTTGATGATAAAAAGCAGCAGATGTGTCACGGTGTGCAGAACATAACACAGGATCCTGTACCATAAACAACCTAATAGATGAATAGCATTGGTTTTGTTTGCTGCTGCTGTTGCAGAATTTCACTACAGTTTAAATAACTGGAACAAAAAGACAGTATTTATATATTTTGGGGGATGCCTAACTTAATTTTTTTTTTTAAGTCGACATTCGTGCAATAAACATCCAGTCGGCATCAACTAATTAGTCATTAATTAATGATGTCATTTATAAAACTACAGGAGAAGGAACAATCTGGTGCAGCAAGCGACAATCTGTATTCACAAACTCTTACGTGGAACATAAGCAACTAGAAATGACAAGACGTTGGAACTCAGCAGCAAAAATTTATGCAACGTTAATACTTGTATGCTACTTCCATTTACAGTAAGTGCACAAGAAGAAAGATTGAAATGTTGGTTTAACACTTAAGGAGGAAATCCAAATTCAAGCAAGATCCAACCTGTAGACCTGCTCCTCTCTCATAGTCCTACTCAGTCACAGTTTTTGCTTTTTTATCCTAGTTTGCATGTAACAAGGTAAGTACAGCAATATGGGCTGAGTGACTTGACTGCTGTCGCGTGATGGTATTCCCAGGCAGAGAAGAAAATTCGGTAACACTTTACTTAAAGTCTGTATGCATAACGCATTATAGATACCTTCATAATGCATTATAATGCATTCATA